>CAJVOY010000066.1:350402-682952 GCA_911197225.1 Penicillium salamii
TCCGAGAGGACGTACAGATCAAACAGAAAAGCAAAAAAAGGAAAAAAAAAAAGAATAAAAAGAAAAAAAAAAAAAAAAAAAAAAAAAAAGAAATAAAAGAAAAAAAAAAAAAAAAAAAAAAAGGCTCATAAAAATCGTATTTTGGTTTTCCCACTCCCAGGTTCGCATAGGGATTCAGATAATGTATTCACTAGGATCCGTTGATCCTCTTTCATGGAATTGATTTCTGTCTGGTTTACCCCACGGTGTGCGAGAACAAGAAGCTAACTGATTCGCCGTTGTGTGTACGACGGCATGCCTCCGCCAATGTAGGGCTGATATCAATAGTCTTGATCTTGTCGCATCGCTCTTGCTTGTCGCCCAGTGGGACAGTGTTGCTGACAATGATGCTGTAACTAGTTAGCCAAATCCTGCTCCGATGTTTGAACCTCCCAGGGTTCGTCAGATGTACATACCGCTTCAAACAGCTGCCATTGAGGTTCTCAATGGCCTTTCCGGAGAGGATACCGTGCACAACAATGGCGTTGACTTCGGTTGCACCGTGCTGCATAACGGTTTCGGCGGCCTTGGCAAGAGTACCGCAGGTGTCGGCCATATCGTCAACAATGATGGCAACCTTGTCCTTGACATTACCAACAAGGACCATGCGAGAGACTTCGTTGGGACGAGCACGTTCCTTGTGAATGAGAGCGAATTGCAGGTCGAGGCGATCGGCAATGGCAGTAGCACTAGAGTGAACCCGAATTAGTCCTTGCTTGAACTATCATCAAGATGTCTGTAACATCAGAGAATGAACTAACCGCTTAGCACCACCGGCATCGGGGCTGACAATCACACAGTTGCTGACGTCGAGGTTCTCGCGGATCCACTTGAGCATGCTGGGCTCGGCGTAAAGGTTATCGACAGGGACGTTGAAGAAGCCCTGGATTTGACTGGCGTGGAGATCCATAGTGATTACATGGTTGCAGCCAGCAGTCTGGAGCATGTTCGCCATGAGCTTGGCGGTGATGGGAGCACGGCTCTTGTCCTTCTTATCTTGGCGGGCGTAGGGGAAGTTGGGGATGACAGCTGTGATACGGCGGGCCGAAGCAGTCTTGCAGGCGTTGATCATGATGAGGAGTTCCATGAGTCCATCGTTGATATCGTTAGGTTTCGTCGATTGCAGAATGAAGACTGTATGTAACGAAGGTATATTAGGTGGGGGTGGTTCCCTTGATGTCACCGAGGTGGGATGCTCGTACCATCTTCGTCGCGCACACTTTCACCAATTGTGACACTGGTTTCTTGGTTGGAGTATTGCAGCACCATGATCTTGGTCAACTCAATGCCCAGACTAGCAATCGAGTTAGCTTGCCCAGGTCCTCCTTGGGTGCGGAGTGACATACCGGTCAGCCACCAGGTTGGCGAGCTCCGGGTGACTGTTACCAGTCAGGAGCTTAATAGAGTTGGTCGACATGATTCCTGATAATGTCTTTATTCAAGGCAGCATAAACACCAAGATGAAACCGTCGGCTCAAAAAATCGTTTTCCTCCGCGCGGCCCCGCATGACTTTTTTCTACAGTCCCGTGACGGGCTCACCGCCTGATGATATAAGCCTGCATTACCTCCACGGGTCTGAGCTGATTGATCAACTACGAAGTACATAGGGTAGTTGAGGTTACAAGAATTTCAACGAAATGAAAGAAAAATAATAGAATAACAGAATGCAGCAATCTAGATACACATAAAGAGAGCTCAGAAAATGATCAGGTTGACCTGCACTTCAACCAAAATCTTTTCGAGCCTCCGTTTTCATCTCCTCATAACAAGAATCACCTTCTCTTCATCCCCAGTAAAAAGAAATATTCATAGAAAAGAAACACAAGAATAAAAAAAATGACAGGAACGCCATTGAATGCTTTGCTTAGGCCTAGATGTCGCATCCGTGCCAGAAAACACAGAATTGCTTTAAGCAAACCCGAAGTACTCGCTACCAGCAGTCATGGCCGTGTAAAGGCGAGCACGGAGGTCTTCGTAACTTTCATACTCGGGGAGATCAAGCTCTGGAAACAACAGTTAGTAAAGTGTTCTTATATCAGGATTGGTTGGCAAAACTCACGATTGAAACAAGTGTGCGAACTAGGAAGACGGTCCTTGTTGCCATAGTCGCGATGGATGTTGAATTTGCTGACACCATTCATACCCTCAAGCTCCTTGAAGCCATTAAGAGGGACCTTACTGGTTCCAGTGACGAACTGTAGAAGCTTGGCGCGCTCTTCCTTGTCGAAGGAGCGGACAGCACGCCAGAACCATTGGATCTGTGGGGACGAGGCAGAGTAGTTGTGGTAGTCAGTGTGGTTCTTCCACTCGTCCACATCAATCTCAGGAAGACCGGAGATCAACAGTTCCAGCTCTTGCTCGTTGAAGATAGAGATCAGATCAGGGGGAATGATTTCGTGGAAACCCTTGAGGAAGTTGTCCAGCTGCTCTCGGACAGATCCGACAAGGCGGTATTCAACAACACGTTGAACGTACTCCTCCTTGTTCTCTTGGGTGACGGGAATGTCATGACCATTGGGCTTGAGGTCAATCACTTGCTTCTCGCCGAAGTCGTCGGTTTCAATGGCAAATGTCTCAGTGATGATGTCAGTGATGTCGTTCTCCAACATCCACAAGAGCGATTTGTAGTAGTCCAAATCGAGCGTCTCCATGTCCTTGATAGAAACGGAACGCCCAAGAATGTTTTTGTAGACTGCTCGGCTGAAGTGACAGTCGAGAACGCGGCCTTCGTACAAAGCCTTACCAATGATGCGACCGATGAACTTGAAGAACAGGTGATGTTCCGCGTTGACGCCACTGAGACGGTTGGGGTGGAAGGTAGTCCGGTCGGCAGCCACAGGAATGAAGAGAGCGTAGTTGGGATTGAACATGCCTCTGGCAAGAACTTGGAACCATTCTCTGGTGACACCACCGGCATCAACACCCTCCTCGCCGTGGAATCGAACGTTCAGTTTGCCATGTTTCAACTCCTCTGCGCTCTTGAAGTAGAGAGACTTGAAGGAGTCGAGGAAAACCTCGGACCTACGAACAGAGAGCTGGAGTGGAGGGTGGGGATGGCGAGGCTCAGCACCACGCGAATGGACACGACGGGTGAAGTAGTTGCGCTTGTTATCGAATTCCAGCACCTTGGGGTTCTTGACGAGCAGGGAGAAGGTACCGCTCATCAGGCGGGGATTTTGGCGTACAAGCTCATTGAGAATCTTGCGATGTTCCTCGGTGAACTTGAAGAAAAGATTCTCCATGCTAATACCAGTTTCAGCCGGGGCGCTGGTCACAGACAACTCACGGCTGCCGCGAGACAGGGGTTGGTCCTTCAGAGTTGTGTTCTTGCAGACAACCATCAAGGCCTCGGTTAGGGGAAGAAGAATGGTGGCCACGTTCAGCATGTTCTCCTTCTGGCGAATAGCGGTTAGGCAGTCACTCAGCTTAGTCCAAAGTGGACCGAATGTGGCACTCTCATAAAGCCTCTTGAGCACGTCCTCTTTGGGAGCGGACTCTGGCTCAGTGCCCTTAGTCTTGTCCACTCGGGCTGGGTCAAACAAATAATCCAGTGCCGTCAGAACACGCAAAAGCTTAGCCTGGTCTGAGCTGGCGGGGGAGAACTTGGCGAGAGCAAGACCTTGCATATCGGTACCCGTCTTGGCCTGGTTGATGTGAGGAAGAAGGTCCTCTAGATCCTGCAAGATAGTATCACTGAGAGCCTGGGCCTGGGCGACGAGTTCGTTGCCGATAACGTCGCGAGCCCCCGGGACGGCGGAAAGGTTGTTGATAGTAGAAAGGGTATCGCGGAAAGTTTTTCCATTACACTCGCGAGCGGCGAGAATATGGACAACAAGGCGGAAATTGTGGTCCGGAACCACGGGGGGCTCGATGGTACGCTTTTTGCGCTTCTCCTCCTCGGCGGGCTCCTTTGGATCAGTGGGCTTCTTGTTCTCGGCAGATGCGTCCTCCGTCTCAGTAGTCTCTTGGCCTGTGGTCTCAGAGGTCTCCACGGTAGGCAGCGGGGCATCAGTCATGGAGGTGTCCATGGCCGTATCGGGAGCTTCGGAAGGCTGATCATTATTTTCTTCGACTTCAGCACCCTCAGGCTTTTTACCCTTGTCGGCCTCTTCTTGGCGCTCCTTTTCACGACGAAGGAGAACAGTCAGTGGCTGAGTGATGCTGCTGAGAAGGCTAGACAGTTGCTCCATGCAGTTCGGACTCTCCATAATCAACTTGCGATCTAGAAGAGAGAGTAGTGCATTCAAGGCATACTTGTTGGCTCGGTTTTCTTTGCCCTTGCCCTTGCGCATTCCCTTGAGCTTGGCAGCCGAAGAGGAGTCATGCTCCGTTAGGAAGAACCAGGCAATGTGAGGGTTGAACTGTGACAGGAAAGACAGTGTGTTGAGACATTGCTGGATAACCATGATTGGGGTGATTTCGCTGCTGACGCTGGAAGCAGATTGAAGAGGCATATTTCGCTTGTTAGAAAGTGGTGTTTTCTGGGACCCAGAGGATTTTGCACGCAAGGAAAGATGGGAGAAGCTGCGCTCAATTGCAGTGGAATCAACGCTACCATCCTGCAAAACTGAGAGCAGAAGGCTGATGACTTCGCTTCGGTTCTGACGGTTCTCACAGACATTGTGAAGGATGTCGTTCAGCTGGTGACGAGCGTTGCCATGGAGAGGCATGAACATCAAACGGAGAAGAGTTGCAATGCCAGCCTTGTCAAGCATCTGAACAATTTGGCGTCGTTCTTTCTTCGACGATTGGCCTCCAGCAGGCTCGGATCGTCTTGGGTCAACAGCACTCATATCACCAAATTGAGCCATGCGGCGACCGGTGCCACCTACAGCACGAGCTTCAGTCAAGTACTCTGGGCCCAAAGTTGCAAGAACATCCTCCGGTTGGTCGGCTAGAACGGCCTGGCGCAAACTTGGGTCAAGAGTGGCCAGGAAGCTCGCCGCATCCATTTCTTCTGCATGTGCTGGAGGACCTGCGCTAGGCCCGCCAGCAGAGGCTGCCTGCCGCCGAGCAACTTCACGTTCACGTCGACGTCTATCGGCTGCTTCCTGTTGAAGTAGCTCTTCCCGAATTTCAGCAGGCAAGGCTTCGAGGAACTCTTGGTTGATCTCGGTAGGCTCCTCGCCCGCAGCAGCAGCTTGAGAGCGTTGCTCGGCAACTTGGGTCATAATGACCTCCTCTCGAAGCTCCTCTGGAAGGGCGGCCAGATATTCTGGGTCAATGTCAAGATCAGTGATATCGACTTGTCGGCCTCTGATGTCTGTGTGGATCCGAGGAGCTGGTTCAGCTGGTTCAGCCTGTGATTGAGCTGATGGACCACCGGCCTCGGATGCAGTGTCATCTTCTGGGACGTCTCCCATGGGCTCATCGGCCCCGGCAGCCTGACGTTCAGCTTCCTGCTGCTCTTTTTCTGCCTGAAGTCTAGCCTTTTCCTCTTCTTCTTTCTGCTTGCGCTCCTTCTCCTTCTCCTCGGCGGCAATGCGTTCCACGCGTTCCTTCTCGGCACGCTCGGCATTTTGGCGGGCACGTTCCTCGGCAGCTTCCTTCAGACGTTTCTTCTCCTCCTCGATGGCAGGGGGGAGTAGATTCTTGAGCAAAGAGGTGAGAACACGCTGAGCACGCTCGATGTATTGGTTACTGTAGAGAATGCGAGCCTCTTCTTGCCAGCGGTTCTTCGTAGTCGAAAGACCGAACTTCACGGCGGTATGCGGGTCGTCACCTCGAGTACGGGTTGGAGGGCCTGATCCTCGAGGAATTCCAAGCATATCCTGAATGCGACCGGGTAAGACTGTGTGTCGATCAACATGGACGTGGATACCGTCGGGGCGTGTGACAACGCCGAATCCTGGTGCGGCCTGTCCACCGATAGCTTGCATAATGGCATTCATGAAGCTGATGGGGCTATCCATTGCCACAACCCGACTACCGTTGGAGAGATCCATAGCTTGGGGCCAACCGGCGATGGGGTCAATGGCGGCTCCGCCTGGTGGAGCAGCGGCATCTGGGCGATCAGAACGAACCAGCAGCGGGTTGGTACCATCATCGTTTCCGCCACGCGATGGCAGCTGAGTACGGTGAACACGGTGATAGGGTTGAATGGGAACAAGACCAGCAGGGCGACCAGGCATAATTTCTGTGACAGCAGCCCAAGCTGGAGCAGTACCACGGAAACGAGAGTGGGCATGGCCTCGGGGCATGGGGGGTTCCTCGCCTTCCCATCCCCATGGCTCAAGGAGATCCTCATCTTGAATCCTGTCAGCGATGCAGTGGGTTTAGCATATACAATTCAACTTACCGTCCATATCCCCGAATGATCCTTCTCCCTCATCAAAGTCGTCCATATCTTCCTCGAGTTCATCCATTTCATCTTCGTCGTCAACTAAATTAGACGTTAGCGAGGGGGACTGAGAGTATCTTGCGAGGTTTCGAAGTGACGAACCGTCTTCATCTAGATCATCGAGAATTTCTTCATGGATATCACCACCAAGAGCATCACCATGAAGGTCAACACCAGCTGGGCCACTTTCGCCAAGGGCACGGAAGAGGTCACCGATATGATGATCTCCGCCATGGTGGCGACTGGTTTGTCTGATATCGGCCATTTCGTCCTCGAATTGATTCATCATCTCGACTTCCTCTTCGTCTTCGGTGACTTCCTCACTTTCCCATTCGCCTTCGTCACCATCTTCAAGACTTTCGTTGTCACGATCACCACCAATTTCTCCAGAATACATGTCATCGTCCATGTCTAGATGATCGTGTTCCTCGTCGTCGTCATCGTCGTCTTCATCTTCGTCCAGAATGACTTCGACTGCATCACCAGAAAGACCCTCGATGGGGCCCATGCCGTCGTCATCTTCGTCGCTGACGACCTCGCCATCGTCTTCGGGAACATCCTCGTCATCATACATTTCTTCGTCGTATTCGTCGTCGTACATTTCATCATCCTCTCCTTCCGACTCCTCCGTGCTGCTCTCTTCTTCATCGTGACGAGGTTCGAGCAATCCAAGAGTGGAATGACGGAAGAGATCAGGGGTCTCTTCGCGTTCATCTTCAATTCCGGAGACAGAGGATGCCGAGGAGATCTCATCATGCTCGTTGTCGCCTGGAGTTGAGATGTCGGAATTCTCACTGAGAAGAACGGCAGTTTGGGTAAGTTTGTTCAAAGGACGAAGAATATACTTGATAACGCGCTTTGCTGACGGGAAGTTCAGGTCAACATCAGCAACAGATGCGGTGAGCGTGGGAATGAATAGCTTCTCAAACATAGTCTTCGCAAGTTGCCGGGTTGATGTTGGGAAGCCTGCGTCGTTGGTAAAGGAGTAGCCACTGAGCATCTTATCGAACAAATCCGCAAGTGACATGAGCTTGGAGTATTTGACATCCAGAGGCTCGCTGGAAGCCATGGCATCCTTGTAAGACCTGAGGGCATGCTCGAGAACGAATCGGCGGACGAATGCAAGTTCGGGCTCATCCTCCTCGTGCTTTGGTTCGGTGCGGCGTCTACCGACACCGCCAAACTCGCCAGTCTTGGTGCAAAGAGCAACAAGCACTTGCATAGTCCATGTTGAGGTGATGCTACGCTTCTTGAATGCTAGAGACTCATCATGATCCATAGTTCCAAGGGGAACAAGGACGTTCAACAAATAGTTGAGAACACCAGAGCGTGGCTTGGAAGGGGTGGTGGCAAGCGGATCAGCCTTGCGAGAGAAGTTGATGAACTCGACTTTAGTACGATTGTAAGAGGAAAGAAGTTCAGTCAGGCACTGGAGAAGCAAGCAGCGGTAGATGTAGATGGGGTGATCATCTGCCTTGAACTGGGGCTTTTCTGCCTTCTTGGAACCTTGGGCAGTCTGTCCATCAGCGGCACTTGAGGCTGGGGGAGTAGGCTCATCCATTGTCATTTCAACATCGGATTGTGCACTGGACTGGTCCGTCGTCTTATCAAAGTCAAGGCTCGGCTCTTTGTCATCGACCTCCTTGTAGGATAGAAGCTCCGAAAGCAGATAATGAATGACACCGTCTGGGTTCTCAACAATGGGGGCTTTCATTTCGGCAGCCTTGGGTTGAGCTTTGGTCTTGTCCTCGCTGCTCTGTTCCTTTTCATCGGGCGCGGACACCTCAGCTGTGGTAGTTGACTCTGGATTGCCGTCGTCCGCAGTGGCTTCGGGCTTGGCTGCGCGCCGAGCCTGGCGATCCTTGTCTGCCTTCAGTCCAAGAACTTGTGGGCGCTGGTGGGTGTCATATCGGAGCAAGCGAAGCTTTTCATTAGTCACTTCCACGAAGATATCGGGGGCTCGGAGCACGAGATGATACATTTGGCGAATGTAGCCATTGGTGTCAATCTGGCGAGAAGTCTTGGACTCGAAACTGGCAACAATCTCACTCCTCATGATCTGGCGAATAGTTGCTTCGTCTTCGACAATGTGACGAAGAATCAGCATGAAAGCACTTCGCATTTTGTCATTGGCCGCACTGGAGAGCTGCTTCACCATCACGAACAACCGTTGGAGATTGCGCTTTTCGCCAAAGCGAGCGGCAATGCTACGCTGACGAGTAAGGATGACAAGAACACGACACATGGAGAGCGCCAGAGTGTCATCTTTGCCCACTCTGGGGAGAATCTCGACTAAAGCTTCAAATAGTTGGGTCTTCTCGTCGAGAGAGACAAGAGGATCTCCGAGGCGAGCCGGCTCGTCGGCACTAGGAGTAGGCCCGTCGAGGGTTGGTGGGGTCCATTCAATCTTGGGTGGTTGGCAATCATCAGAAAGCAATTTCTCAAGGATAAGTAGAACATGTCCAACCCAAGGGAAGGTCTCTTGGTCAGCTTTTTCGGGCGGAGGCAACTTGATGAACCCTAGGAAAGTCGAAAAGCAGTCCTTCAGCTCTTCGAGGGTTGCATCGTACATTTCACGATCTTGGAGAGTCAGCGCAAGAATATGAGCATAGGCAGCAATCTTCTTTCCGGCTGTCTGGAAATTCTCCATTTGCAAAGAGACAAGCGACTGAACAAGAGTCTCTCCAATGTCACGGCGGAATGTTTCCGGTTCGTGGTGCCTCTTGATAGCTGACGTGATCAAGTCGGACAGTTCGAAAGAGACATCATGGTGTTCATTCAAGATATCCAGGGCCCGCTCAATCAGGTTCTCTCGAATGTCGGCCCTCTTCTCATCGAGGTCTTCCACCGTTGCCATCACTCGGTGTTTACCAGGTTCACCCTGTGGTGGTCTCGCAAGATCAGATGAGCTTGATTCGATGTTTGAGTTGTCAGGCTGGGCTTGACTGGGGGATTCGCTTCGGTCATCACTATCCATATCCTCGTTGTCGTTGAGAACATTATCTAAGGCTCTGGCCAACCCATCATGCATGTCAGAGTCCCCGTCTCCGCCAGCCTGGTCTGGTTGCATCACCTGACCAATGGGATTTCCGGTAGCCGAAGACAGAAGCATCGCCAGGGTGCTGCGGTCCAGCGCACCGGTGGCAGAATTGACGAAGGGCGTGCCCTCAATGCCTGTATCTTCAAGGGAATCCATGCCTGAGGCGGGTTCCGGCACACCGGTCTGGAGATCGTTGGCCGGGGGAGGAGCTCTGGGTGGGGCTCGCAGCCACTCCTGTGCCCTGCAGTATTCCTCAGCCGCGTTCAAAACGTTGTTGCAACGATAAAGGGCTTCTTTGTTCAGATCAACATCTTTGAGTCCCTTCTCGAGTAGAGAAGCGGCCCGCTCTTTGTGGACAGTAAATGGTTTTTTGGGCCCATCCCGCAGGAGAGAAGGGGGGTCCGATCTTTTAGCAGCGCCAGTCTCGTATTCACCGTCTAAGGTACAACGTAAGATGTCTATCAATAATCTGACAATGGTGCTCGAAGATTGAATGGCAAAGTCCGAGTTCCACAAGTCTTGAGCCATGGGTAAGATTTCCATGCGGAGTTCCAACAAGAATTGGCCAGGCATGAAATAATCAGAACGTTCACGGTCACGCTCATTGTGCGAGGTCAATGCTTGTGTCTGGCTTGAGTCCACGATGAATTTGCCGCACGTGAGATCTGCGAAGAGACCAAGAATTATCTTGATTCCACCATAGCCAGATGCAAGCCGATCAGCAAGCTCCTTATCTTGATCGGGGATGGACTCGGCAGATGGGAGAGACCGAATATCGTTCAAGAAGACGTCACAAGTATCCTTCAACAATTTCAGCCCATCGATCTTCTTGAATGCCAGCAGAACCGTAGTCAAGTAGTTTGCGTTGGGGCGATCTGGTGAGACCTCATAGAGGAGGTGCGAGAAGTGGGAAAGAATGACAATCAGATAGGCAAAGCGATGCTTGGGGCTGTCACTGGAATTAGCAGGGGTGAACTGCAACTGCCGAAGGACACCTTCAGCGATAGCATCTGCAACTAAAGCAGCATTTTGCTTCTGCTTCGCAAGAGGATCAATGCGTCTCTTGCCAATAATGCCAAGGCCAAGATTGTGCAAAAATCCAGTGATCGTGGTTGGAAGAGCACTCAGGAGATATCGAAGAGTCCGAGCATTTTTGAAGGCAGGATTCTCCTCATCCACGGGGGTATCGGCTTCCTTTGGTTCCTGGCCTGCTTTGACCTGGGCAGCGTCAGGTGCCCCGGAGCTTTCCCCTTGAGGGTGAGCGCCCGGCGTTGAGGATGGTTCACGAGGAACCTCTGCGGTAGGTCCAGTCTTTGGCTTTCCAGGGTCTTGCTTCTCGGCGGAGGCCTGTGTAGCTTTGAGCCACTGCTCGGGGATGTTCTTCTCGAGCAAGATACCTTCCCAGACGCACGAAGCGAGGAGGTTGCTCAATGACTCAATCAAGGTGCAGTATTGGTCCGCAAGGTTGACCTGGCCGAAAATAGATGTTGACTGACCAGGTCGAGTTTGATACAATGGCAATGCAAAAACCTCACGAAGTACATCTGTAAGAAGCAAAACTGCGTTGAGGTGTCTCAAAAAGAATGTGCCAGAGCTAACGGCAGGAGTAGCCTCAATGGCGGGCATTTTCGAGTCTGCTGGTTTGATAAACTCGGTAAAGAAGCCTGTCTTTGTCGGTGCATGGAAGAATGGTGAGAGATTGTTCAACGCATCCTGGGCTCGCTTGACAAGAGACGGAACAATGAGATGAGGCTTTGTTTCCGCCATCATGTGAACGAGCACAGTGATTTCCTGGTTCGCGTTGGTGCTGTGGAAATCGAAGGATAAGCTTTGGAGAGTTGCAAGATCCAAAATGAACTCCGCGCCGCCGGCTTGAATGAAAGAACCGCAATTAGTCTGGTTCTCGAAGAAAGCCCCAAGGAAACGTAAGGCGGGGAACAGGTAGTCCGTAGCCGACAATCCATGGTCATCCGTGTCCTTAGGCTCAAAATCGGGACCTGGGGCAGGGAGAACATGATCTAGGTGACCAACGACAAGCGTTCCGCCGTTGGGGAGAGCGTTGTTCGCGTTGAGGTCGGGTACACCAATTGATGAAGGATCATCTATGGATGCTGCAGCATCTGTGCCGATTTCGCGGAACAGAGAATAGATATCTCCAGAGAGATTGGTTTTACCATCGCCATCTTGGGTCCACATTTTAGTGCCCATGCCCTGCTCCCATGCCTTGATCCGACCAAGAACGTTAACACGGGCAGCCATCACAAGCACGGCAGACATGATGGAGGTCTTCAGTGCTGGATGGTGTCGCACAAGCTCATCGAACGTCGTACCCAAAGAGCGTACCAGTTCAGGGTCATCTTTCAGGGCTTTGACGTGCTCTGGGTTTTCGAAGATCTCAAAGAAGCATTCCAGGGCGTCAGAGGACTGGAAAAGATCCAGACCGGAGGAGTTCAAACAAATTGCTCCGAACGCCGAAGGAATGCAAGCAAGGGCATCACCTGCAGCCATGATCCCGGGCGCGAGAGGGGTATTTTTGGCTCTAATGAGATAATACTCGCGGCCTTTCTTCTTCCCTTCGGATTCAGAGGCGGCTTCGGCAGATGGCGGCTGAGAGGCAGATTCCTCTTGCGAGCCGGCGCCTTCGGGCTCTACTGCTGGCGGCTTTTCTGAGACCTGGAGTTCACGGCCCATAACGGCAGCTAGAAGACTCTTGCTAAGGCCAGCTTCGGCAATGACAGCATAGCTGGTCGGCTCGTTGTGGATGAAGCTGCTGAGAATGTTGACGGCATTACTCCAGACATGCGATCCGAACACACGAGCATTCTCAAATACCAGGCGGAGAGAAGTGAGCAGCTGAGGTGAATCGATCAGGTTTCGTAAAACACGGTCGAAGCCTCCACCATTATGCTGCATGATGTGGTTGACGAAGCGGAACATCCAACGCAAAGTCTGTTGTTGGAAGTAAGGAATTTGGTAGTCGACGGAGGGATTCTTGTATTGTGCAGGGAATCCTTCTCCGCGGTTGACTTTCTCAAAGGCGGTCTTAGTCTCATTGTCAATCAGATCAGACATGGCATCGAAGCCCTTTGCTGCGGTAAGTGTTCCTAATGCGTCCCGAACGGCATGCACAAATGTATCGAGGAATTCCATAACACGAGAGTAGACCCGGCGAGATTTACTGGTCCTCAAGTTCAAGATATCAACAAACATGGGGATCAGGCCAGCCGCAACAAGGGTCTCCGGGGTACGTGTGCTAGAGCTTGGTAGAGTACGCAAGAGCGCAAGCAAACTATCCCGCCACTCGTCTTGATAGGCCTCGTCTGCATCCTCATTCTCCGAGCCCAGTTCATTGACCATTTTACGGGTCAGGAACATGAGAACTCCGTGGTTGACATTGACACTCAAGGCTGCACAAACATCTACAGCTCGAGACTTGTGCTTAGCCAAAGCATCCAGCGTCTGGAGGGCAAATGTCTGTACTGGTCGAGAGACTTCCAAGTCGCCACTAGCGCCGAGATGGACTAGTTCAGCAAGCTGGAACGCAAGCTGAAGACGCTTTGGCTGCTCCAGGTCAGATTGGAGAACTTTCTGTTGGAATGAGCTCTCCGGCTGAACATGAGCCAAGTTGGTCACTGCCAGAGCCTTGATGGAAAGGATCTGTTCTCTAGTGGCGCGTGAACCAGTAAGGGCCTTGGCAACTCGCAGCTTGTGAAGTAACTCGTATTTCGACTCAAGGGGAAGATGAGGCAGATTGACCTCGAGGAGAGCCTCCAAACTCGCAGAAGAAACCTTGGAGTGGGAAATTTCCAGAATCGTGCCACCGCGCGATGCTTCTCCAGACTTTGAGGGAGTTGCGAGTGGGGAGTCGTCTGCATTCGAGCCACGACCTAAGTTAGAAGCAGGGTGGGTCGCAGTTCGTCGCAGTGGAGTCGGAGTGGTTGGAGCATGCAAGCTCTGCTCCGGCTGGCCATGTTCGGAGGTCGTTCTCGCTTGGTCGGGGCCTGAGGGGTAATAGAGAACACGAACATCGCCCCATTCCTCCCAGCCGTCTGAATCACGCACCAGAGAGATGAGCTCATTCGCATTGATTTTGGTCTGTATTGTCTGGTCTTTGCCCTGGGTAGAGACTGCTGGAGAAGAGGCAAAGGGCGCTTTGCTGGCGATAACAGGGCGTGGGAATGGTGCTGCGATTTTTTGCAACTTCTCCAAGTCAAGAGCATAATGGGATTGCAAAACGGACTGTTGATGGGCGCCACGCTGACGAGAGTGGTAGCGTTGGGCCAAGCACAGAGCCAGGCGCAATGTGGACTGGAGCAGAGACAGTGAGGTTGTGTTCAGAAGATCGCCGAGACGATCACTGCTGCTGTAGAGGCTACGGTTGCCGCACTTCTCAAGTAAGAGACGAGAGAAGTCTAAAATGGCTTCCAGAAGTTCTCGGTCTCCATCCGGTCCATATCCTAGAGTGTTCAACTTGGCATCAATGCCCTCTACAGGCTTCGTGGCTTCGTCGGCCAAGTATGACTGCTCCAGAACGCTTCGGGTGAGTAATTGAGTCTGAGGACCAGTGTTCAAGAAGTATTTGTCGATGGCCGAGGCCAGGATCTCGTCGAACCGGTCCAAGACATTGATCCAGTGGTAAAGATCACCGCGTGGAAACGGCCATAGCTTGGGGAATGTGCTGAGGAGGGATGGGAGCTCTGGAACTGGAACACTAGTAATGCGTCCTATGAATTCTTGTAGGAAAGGTGACTATAGTGGGAGGAAAAATTTTTTTAGTTGGGTTGCACCTCAGGCTGGGTGGAGGATAACTCACGATTGTAGCCTCATGCTTTTGGCTGGCTACCTTCTTAATTCTCCCCATGATCACGACCGATAGACCAGTCAAACATGAGGGAGTTGAGAGATTCCGGGAGTCTTGTCTCCTCGGGGTGGAGTGGGGAGGTCGTGGAGACCAGTGTCGCGGAGAAAGCGTGAAGATGCCTTATGACGTTTTGGTGCTGCTTTCCGGCTTCAATGAAAAAACCGAATCAACTCAACGTGATCAACGCCTGAAGAACGTGACGTTACTCAGGAATTTCAAGTCAAAGAGATGCAAGGTCAAATTCAACTGTCAATCGTGAAGACAATGGGAGTGCTCGAAAGTGAGAGCTGATGAAAGGTTGTCGGTCAAGAAGCTACCAGGGAAAACGGGTGCAGGTCGTTTGCCCTAGAGTTGTTTGACACACGGGTTAAAGAGGAGGATGTAAGGTGAAGGTGACGGGGAGTTGATAGAAAGGAAGGGAATAATGACGATAGAAAGGAAGGTTCTTGAACGAAGCTGGTCTTGCCGGCAGTAGCAGGGCGGAGCGGCGGCTGATTTCCCCCCGCTAGGCCTCAGGCATCACTCCGCTCCTGTTTTTTTTATCCTGTTTTTCCGCTCCCTGTTGTAGTGAGGGTTGCTTCGCTTTTGACTAAATACTCCTAGAAGTAGGAAAGTTATCTTGGCTCCTTGTTTCACTCAGCCAGCTTACACTCAGAGCCAGGCTCTCCCAACAATCTTCTGATTCTCAATAGTCCATTGGTCACGTGATTTGTCTCAATCCCCCTGTAGCTTGTGATAAGTGGCATGTAGTACTCTATATCAGGCCCTTGATTTCAGTTTCTACCTCGTTTCTGGTGGGGAGATACGGTATCTAGCTCTGTCTCCATCGTGTGCGGTTGTCTCCAGTGTGCAGATCTGGGGGGGCCTAGAGATATATAATGGGTTCGGGCACGATCTGGGAGTGGCTTAGTTTCTTAGATATACGCTCAGTGTTCAAGTGGTAGTCCAACTCTGTATAAGATGCTCAATTAACCGACTGTATCCACCGGTAATTCTCAAACCGAGCAATTATAACATAGAAAAGTTCAAAATTGCTCCCACGGCAACCTTAAAGTATGATTGGAGTATCCATTTGATGTTGCTGTTATACCTTGGGCGCGACCGCGATCTTCTGATAACTCTGGGTACGCCATTAAACCTACTAGGTACCTATACAATGCCCCCGGATATAGATGACATTGAGAACTCCAGGAATCACCGTCACTTCCAAGGTTCCGTGTATCCATGGATTCTAAAGTTGTACAAGGATCTCCCAGGCCAGTGGTAGAAAGTGAGATATTACTGTTTTTTGCCCCTAGGACTCCCGCTTATCCTAAAATTTAGAACCCAGGCACTTAAATATCTATCCTATGGCGTGAGTATGGGATATTCATACTTACTTAAGTAAGTAGTAACCAAAGACTTCAGGAGAATATGGTCTCAGAAAGACAATAACCTTGGAACGTAGCCATGAACAGACCAAATGTCCAGTGCTTGATGGTGATAGAGGTTACAGACACCATATGATAGATTCTCACTTTCTGGTCACGGCAGATTTAATCTTGGAAGACTACCCTAGCTTGCTTATCAAGGAAGGCCCCTCAACACACGCCATGACCCTTGCACTTTTTACAAACAGCCTAAGTACTTCGCAAAGCCGTCTCTATGGCTCATTTAGAACTTCACTTAGTGCGGTTGCTCCGTACTGCAAATCCACTGAGCAGGAGTCTGGGATGGCATAGTGGATTCGCCTCCATTCCAAGGCCGAAAGAAAGAATGTTCTGACTTGTAAAAGTTTCGCAAAGCAGATGTGAGCTCAGCAGTTGCACGTCCTTTCCGGATGTGAAATGAACTTGCTGTCCGAGTCAGAAACTTTAGAAAAATGTTTTTGAATTAATGCACTCCATGGCTCATCCCTATGGTTTTCGAGTCTGCTCCATGCTTATTCGCGAATGAGCCGTATAGCGATCGCAAGCCCTGGAGCTAGCTATGACCATTGACGCCCCATTGCTGTATTTGAGTCCGACTTCGCCACCAGCTATACAACCCAGATGCGTTAAAAGCCATTTGATCAATTTCTTAATCGAAACTGCTTGATGAGCTCTAGACTTATTCTCGTAAGTGCAATCGGCGTGCGAGTACGGATTTGAGCCCGACCATACCGGACCCACTTCGGGTGGAGCGGGCGCGGGCCGCTAGCGTTGCTTATTCCGGCTTCCGGTCCCCTGACATCATACTAGCTCGAGAATTCGTGAATTGACCCTAGCTTCTAATTCTAATCACTGGACTTTGATTATAATGCAGGATACCTAGCCCTGGAGGTATTGACTGATTACTCACCAGCCTGAAATAGAGATCTTGGTTTCCAAAGTTCAACGAGTCAGTGCGCTAATGCGTCAGGTACTGGCACTGAAGTAGAATTGCTTAGTATATCTTTGTTTGACTTCGCTGGTTTCGTATGTTCGAGGTTAAAATTGCTCTCTATTCTGTACGTGCAACTTGTCTCTCGGACAATAAATGGGCTCCAAGGTTTAGCAATGGTTGATAAACTCCCAACTAGGGAGAGAGAGAGAGAGAGAGAGAGAGAGAGAGAGAAAGCCCGTTGGCATCGATTGATGATGAACCTTCCAAGATTGGAGTTCAAGTTTCTCCACTGCTGTATATGCAGCAGTCCGTACCTAAGTCTCTTTCATTTTGACCACGAACCTTAGGAGTACTCAAGTAACACCTGGGAATCTTATAACTTCTCTATCACTACTCCGTACTTAAGCAAGGCATATATGGCCTGGTTCTAAATTTCTAAAGTTGCGGCACAAGTGTGGCAGAATTTTGAAATATTCTCTCGGTCTTGAGACTGCAAGGTACGAAATCAGACAGCACTGGGCTATCCCGAGGTAATCCCGCTGACATTACTCGCATGAATCAAACAAACTCCACAGAGGAAGATCATCTCATTGATACTTAAGTACATCCTAGATGACAGAATGACCAGCTTTTATACGGCCTGAGCTCGTTCCGAGATATCATTGACAAAGAGATGGTGGCCATGTATACTATGTCCTTTGCGCTGATGGGGTTTGAAACACGTTACCACACAGCCGACTTCAGGAGAAGGACGCACTGGATACCATTCGCTGCCTGGAAGAATGTTGCTCTCAAGGGCGGATTACCCTCTGCGGCGAGAATGCGGGAAGATACACAGTGCAAATCGCGAAAACGTGAACGAAGCCGCTCAAAACTGCTGGCTCATACGATTTCACAATCAGCCAGCTTGTCGCAATGCCCCGGAGATGTCTCAGAGAAGTCCACGTATTATATCAGGGGTTGTGATGAGGTTGTTTGGATACCAGATGTCACCAATGCGGTATTCAATTCCGCCGTCATGCGTACAGGAGGTTTATAGAAGACTGGAGGGGTGTGCTTTGCAATGCACTTTTATGCCGTCCGACGGTCCCTGTCATTTTGGAGCAGTGGCAATGTCCTCAAACATGGCGGTGAAAGACGCCCACATCGTTGCGCACTCAACAGAAATGTCGTACTTGGAATTCTCGCAGCTCCACAGACCTATCGTTGAGGTAGGAGAGGCAGTCTCCTTGATCGATACATGAAGGCCGGATACTTCTGACCTGGCCCTCAAACATAAAGCACCGATAGCCGACAGTGAGACAATGAATGGGCGCCTAGTAGCTGCTTCTTGGCTTACTGGTCGAAAGCGGCGAGCCAAGCCTCCAAGGACGTGTATGCATATCAGTCCTTCGCATAGAGCTCTTGATTAACATTGACCACCAAGATGAGCATTCGTTTGTACAATCTGCGAATGAACAGCAGAAAGGAAGACACCAGAGCCGTGGCGGGGAGCGTCACTCAGATTTGGACTGTCATGCCTAACTGAGGTTGGTTAGAGTATCTTGGCATCGAAGCGTTCCCACTTGAAGACTCTAAATTTTGTGTGCGAACTCAACAACCTGAGTCTCTTATTGGGTTCGCTATGCGCAGCAGCCCAGCCTCTCGGGTCGAGAGTGGATGTTGATTTTGTCATAAATCAGCCACATCGCCTAAACGAGACCCACCTCCCCTCGGATCGTCGGTGGGAGCTGAGAAACCCCTCTCACAGATGTGAACCACTGGCAGCAGAACATGCATGCTCACGATGCATCTAGCAATGGCAAGCATTGGTCCGGTGCATATGAAAATACACAGATTAATTCTCCGGTCCGTCATATTTGGGGGAACATCAGCGCCGTTGCCACATGTGGAAAACCCGCACATCTACTCGTATAGTTCGCCAGCAAGCAAGAGGGGCTGGAGATCAACATGCATAGACCTCGACTGATAGGCCACCTCTAACCCCATTAAATCATACCTGAGAATACAGATCTCCCCCGTGTCGTCACTAGCACTATGTGTGATACGGGTTTGGGGGTCTATCCACCCGCTAGACGAAATGGATCGAAAACACCTTTAAACAGTGCGACCCCCACTGAGTAGGTTAAATTTAAATTTATTTCATTCTCCCAGCCAGATCAAACATAATGGCCCCTACCCCCTTCGAAGAATATGCGGCGCTCATGAAGCCCTATGGCGACGGGCATTACCTGTACAAACCCCAGCCGTATTCCAAGGTCCACCCCGGTGTGATCGGCTTCTTCGACAAACAAGGAAGCTGGACAACCATCACCGACTTGTCGATTCCTGGCCAATCCGAAAAAGACGGGTATACCAAACTCGGTGTCGAATGGAACAGTGATGAACCCGAGCTCGCAAAGTGGAACTCCCGAGCTTCATCCCAGGAAGCAGCGCACAGCTTCGGCGTGGACGCAGGTGTCTCGGGTCTCGCCGCTGGTGGCCCTGTCGATGTTTCGGCCGAGGCAAAGAACAAATGGGGTCAGACTGGAAAGGCGGCGCTCTTCGCCAACGACTCCGTGATCAACCAGAAGTACAGTGGAGCTTGGAAATCCCCGATCGCGGACTGGGTCAAGGTTAATGCTAAGGCTCTTGTGAACTCCCCCTGGAAGGGAGATCTTAAAGAACATGGCCTTTGGGCTATCAAGAAGACCTGGTCGACCCAGGAGTGTAAGATCACCCTGGACAGCGCTCATCATCGGGATACCAGTGGTGGCTTCAAGGTTGGGGCGACTGGTGTCGCCGAGGGTGGACTCAGCGGTTCGTCGGCCGTCAAGGGTGACAGCGCAGGATGGACGACCTTCACAGCATCAGATGTAAGTGCTTGCAACCTTCGATCATATGTATCAGATGCTGATTCCATGCAGAAGGACCAAGGACTTGTCGTCTCCTATGGCGGTAGTGCCTTCAGAGTATCGGCTTTCACCAAGCTGTTCACCCATGCGGTAAGTGTGCTGCCTATAGATGATCAAGCTCATGATCTGACCGAATATGAATCTAGCTCCTCAAGCAAGTGGAGAGCAGAGCCGCCCCCGAGGAAGTCTTGAAACCCGTCTTTGACGCCGACGGAAATCAAATCGGGACTGTGCGAGCTAGGGTCGTGTATGACAACGATGGGAACCAAAGACTGGAAGAGATCGACGAAGAAGCCGAGAGGAAGGAGAAGGAAGCGAAGGACCGGAAACTGATTGAAGAGGGTGACGCCGAAGAAGTCGTGGATATTGAAATCGATGAGGATGTTGGAGAAACTGAAGAGGACCTGGAACTGGAAAAGCAGTATCAAGCTTCCAAAGAGACAGAACTGAAGGAGCGGAATGAGAAGATCGCCGCGCTCCAGGCTGCGGACTTGCCTGCTGATGTCAAGGCAGCTGAGTTGAAGAAACTATTCAACGTTACCGAAGAGGTGACGGTCATTTAATCTGACGGCACATACCAGGGAAAATACAAGTCTTTGGAGTCGTGTTGCTCATAACCTCCAGGCCTACTATCCTATCTACTGCAATGAGAACATGTCACACAACCCACTTCAACGTTTCAGTAACATTACATGTATTTCATGGGTAGCTACGCAGGATCAGATATAGGTTTCGGGATCTCTCCCTACCGCCTCACCTGCTCGCCGACTCGCATGAGACTGGGAGGTTTGATCTTGACCACAAGCACTCGAACCCTTTGGCCAAGGATCCAAGTGCGGGTGTCTGTGACCCGCGATGGAAGGGAGACTACGGCCGACCAAAGGAGGATTTGTTGGGGAGAGAGAGAAGAGAAGAAGAGAAAGGGAGGGGAGGAGGGTATTTATACCCAAGAGTTGGAGAGGTGGTTTCCTAATTGGGAAGGACAAACAATCCAATTCGAGTTCCCACTCACATCACCTGATTCAATTGAACATGACTACAATCCACTGCAATATGAGTGAAAGGAGAAGACAAAAATGTGAGCCGTTCGATTTCATTATTAACTAATACAAGAGACCATGAAGAAATCCAACCCATTGAGATTTTCCCCTATCTGTCATCACTTCTCCCGTCTTGGTGGCAGATCACCATCCCATTGAATCTTCATCGTCATGGGGAAAGGAGAGAAGCTGCTGTGATTGGCGTCCATGTACATGGCGATGCCTCCCAATCCATGAAGCGTCTTCAGCTGGCCCTGGGGACCAGGGGCACGACGCACGTTATCCAACCGTCCAAGGACCTTGAGCATAGTTGATAGTGCAATGGGACACATCTTGACACCTAGGCATTGATGAGGACCAAAGCCAAAGTGTGTGTATAGGTCCATATCACGGTCAAGGCGGACCTTGTCGGGGTCGGGGAATGCAACGGTATCCCTTCCAGCGACAACCTTTAATTTGCATGTTGATTAGTGCTGCACAGTGTAAACTCCAGATGGATCACGGATGAAGCTTACCAAATTGCAGATGATCTCCTGGCCAGCCTTCAGAGCGACCTTCTCGCCGTTATCTTCAATGACGGTTGGCTTAGTGACAAATCGTGGGAGAGCCACAGAGCATCGGAGTCTCGCTCCTTCCATGAAGCTAGAAAGTGTTAGTCTATGCCCCTCGCCTCAACGAAAAAAAAAAAAAAAAAAAAAAAAAAAAAAAAAAACCAAAAAAAAAAAAAAAAAAAAAAAAAAAAAAAAAAAAAAAAAAAAAAAAAAAAAAAAAAAAAAAAAAAAAAAAAAAAACTCACTATCGAACTAGAAGCTCATCTGCTTCAGGAGTGTCCTCCCTAGACAACCGTTGGATCTCGACTAGATGCTCCGCCGCCTCTTCCGAAAGATAGTAGTCAAGACATTGGGAGAAGAGTTGACCCTGGTTGGCGACTAATGCACCGGCTGTGGGGAGAATGTGGGACCAAACGACATCCTTGACCGGCAACCCGCTATCGAGCAAGCGTTGAATCATGTGGACACCATAGTCACTCAGAATGTCATGTCGATGAAGGCGGTTCACAATATTGGCAATAAACCCAGACTTAGAGACAAGCTCAACGTTGGCTAATGTCAGCTCACCCAAAGATTGGGCAACCTTGCGAGCTGTCTGGCATAATTGGAAAGATTTCGACACATCAACATCATAGAAGATGCAAGCGAAGATCACAGCAAGAATCTGATACAACTCTTGCTCGCTAAAAACCCCTCGTGGGTTTGAGTCTGTCTTCAGAGACAGAGAAAAGACGCTTGCGCAGAAGTGCACTTGAGCGAGATTGGCGATATCGCGAACGATGTCAACTTGGTTGACACCTGCGACCTTATACGAGTTTCGCTCGAGCAGTTTCAGTGTAATGTCTTCATAGAAGGCTTTCACTTCGGACTCCCACTTATCGCGGTGCAGAGCAGCACCGATCATTTTCCGGGAACCTGCGTTGGCAGGAAGATCACCCGATAGAGCAAAGTCACGGCCATAAGGACGTCCGCTGTTTTCCATCAAGAATTGAATTTTCTCGCCCCAGAGCACCTTGAAGTTGGCCTGGTCTTTGAGTATGGCTGCGCAGGCAGTGTGGGAGTTGATGAAGAGAGGAGGAGCTGTGTAGAAGGGACGGTCGAAACTGTAAGTCTTGACATGGCCAAGGCTTGTCAGGATCTTTTTGTTCTCATCAGGCACAACCATGGGCAAGTGGGCATAAACCGAATCACCCCGGAAATGATTGGGGAAAGCCTTCAAAGCCAGTTTGTAGAAAACTTGACCGCCGTCAATAGATACATCGTTGTTAATCTCATTGAAGGCCCAGTTGGTGAGATGCTTCGGTGTGAAGTCAACAGTATAGAAGCGATCGCCACGAACCAAGGCGACTGCATCCGAAAGAATGGCCCTGGAGGTTGTGAAGTTGGTGCAAAGACCACTGCCAGGGGTCATGGGTTGCTTTGCCTCTTCGACGATAAGACCAGGGTATAGCTCGACGAGATCTGGGTGGTCATAGAAGTGCTTCAACTGATTGGCGATGTATGGATCCGGGTTAATTTCCTCAAAGGTTTGATAAGGAGCCAAGTTGAAATACTGGCGGAATTCGTTCAGGGTGGCCAGATTCCAAGAACGTGCCTGCTTAATGCCAAGCACCTCGATATTTTTAAACACGTCTGGTACATTCAAGGCACCGAAAGCGCCAGCAGGGTCTTCAACACTCTCTTGGAAGATTTTCACCAGATCATTGTCATCGAATCTACCATCCGCTTGGCGTTGAAGCTTGGCGAAAGGACGTTCTTGGGGGTCTGCTGGAAGTTTTGCCTCCCACTGACCAAGACCCCGCATGAACTGTTGAAGATTGATCTGACCTGAATCTTGTCCAGCAAACAACTCTTGGTACAGGTCTTGCGACCATTTTTCGTCTCTGGCCGAGACACAAGAGTGCCAGCGGTAAACAAGATTGAACTCGGCTGATGACTGGTTTCCAGTCGCTTGTGCGGGAGCTTCTCCAAGCAAGCTGTCCTTGATTTCTGCGCGCGGATCCAAGCTCCATGTGCTGTCGGTTCGGTTGACATTCAGGATTGTGCGGACGTAGTCCTTCAGAATGATATTGACATAAAGACCACAAGTGACCAGTCGCGCAGTCTGGAAGAGATCATTATCCCAGGTGGCATAGGCCTCAGCGTTGGCCTCATCTGGCTTTGTGAAGCGGCCGCATTCGTTAATAGCTGCCAACTGTGTGACAATGGAGTTGTGGAAACGATTGAACATGATAAGGAGGACACCGACACCTGGAGGGAAGCCTAGAATTCGCTTGGTAGAGAAACAGTCGGGCTTGAGCTTTCCTTCTTTGAAAGTTCTCACTGAATCCTGCTCCTTCTGATTGTTTCCATAAAGAGGAGACAGATCCAAATATGAAGAAGTCAATGATTTTGTTTGATCGCGGGGATCCGTCTGGAACAAATCTGTAGGGTGTTAGTCTGATTTCTCCTGTATATCGCCAACAAAATATGATCACTCACCATGAATGATAATGGAAGCAAGGTAGAACAGCACACTCGAGATCTTGTTCGGGTGCTCCTTGAATTCCTTCCGAGCCAAGAGACTATCAAACAGAGCCTCTGGTTCTGGGAGAGAAGCAGACTGCATAGTCTTCGGTCGGACAGATCGTGCATACGGAGTACTAGCAGCTCCAATTTGAGGCCAGAAGTAGTTCTATCCCCAAGTTAGCCCTTGCTTCAAATACTAGCAGGTGTTGTTAGTTATTTGAGGGTTGATCATACATTTCCTGATCCATCAGCCTTCCGATACGCTGCATCACGTCCAAGGTAGCTGCAGCAAGTTAGGCACGTAGCAAAAACCAAGTGCGGCCTGTTCAACGACTTACGAGACAGGCGGGTGCTCCAGGTCACCCCATAATTGACCGAGGAAAGTGTTGGTCAACTCCTTGCCATTCCGCGATGTCGATGGCAGGCCAGCAGCAAGCTGTTGAATGAGTGTTCAGTGCCATCTTCAAGCACTGCATTTCGATCGGACCTACCTGAATCACACGCTCCATAATATAGTCTCTGTCGTTCATGGCCTCGCCGGTCACGGCGGTTTTCGCAACCTCAGCCAATGTTTTGGCATCCTTCAGATCAAAATGGAGCAGATCCTTAGCAAGGCCGGTCACATTCGGGGTCTGGACATAGCTGCCATCACCAGTCTGCGTGGGCAAGGGTCGCAAGGCAGCAGTGACAACTTGCTCCACTTGGGCAATCTTGCCGTTGACGTTGATTCTTTCGGTCATTGTTAAATAAGATAATTTTATACAAGCAGGAAGTGATCCAAAGGGTAGACTATTCATCGCGAGTTAGTCCACAAATGCATTATGCCATTGAAATTTGCGCGGTGGGTAATTGCAGCATTCGAATATTGAAATTCGAGGGGAAACCTCGAACCCCGGGGCTGCGAAGGATGACGCTCACGACACGTGATACAAATGAATGAAAGAAGAAGATGGGATTGTCGTTTTTTTTTTGGGTCTCAAGAAAGGGGGTGAATCAAGTAGGAATTGAAATCTTACCAGTTGTGTTGTAGTGTTCAAGGTTATAGTGCAGAGGTAGGTCAACCGTGCAAGGGACCCTCCGTGGCGAGCAAGTATATAGGAAAACCACAGCAAAGAAACAAGATCACAAACAACGATGCCAGGAGGTATGAAAGGAAGTAAATCATCAGGCGACTCAGCCGGCGGAAATGGGATAGGATATACTTATATGCGTGGGAATCACGGAGGAAAGGGCCATCAGCCGAGCACAGCGTACGGCTGAAGTGCAGCACTATCCAGTCTACTACGGTCATTCCTAGCGCGTCTTCGGTGGTATCTGGAGAAAGACACCCCCCACCGTGAGCAATCGAATGTCTTTGATTCGTGCATGCTAGGCCCCCTGTCAGTAATCATGGCTCGAGACGGATGACCCGAAATACGAACGCCGAACAATTGGCACTTTCAACTGGACAATCTCAACATGAGTATGAATGGTTTGCTAACACCATGATTGGGGCAGTGACAGAATAACGAAGATCTACACTGCGCTCAGACTTTGCATCCCGTCTGCAGAGCATAAATTTTTTTCCTTTCCTGACAGTTAGCCAGAACCCCATTGGAGGCTCCGTAGCTTCCTCTCGCGGGGCGTTTGATTGGCGATGTCGGCCGGGCTAACCGTTTGAGAACGGAGCTGAGATGGCAGGATCCAATTCTGTGCGATATGCTGATTCGGCTGTTTTCTCTCTCTCAGCTGTCCACAACATGGCACAGCCTTACTTTCTGCATTCGCGCCCCGCTATAATGTGCCTCGCACGTTAGTCGGCTTTTAGTTTCCACCGGGCTCCAGCTGACCGGGTGGCATGTACTCGTATGGTACTCAAAATTATGTTATATTCAAATCTCAAACCTTGGACGTCTCCATCTGGAATATCACATCGAGTCGCCATGCATTGTACGACAACAAATGACCGGCATCCTCCTTGTCTGCGGGGACCACAGGTCTGAGGGAAGTTTGCGGGAGTCAGCTGCCAAGACCCACCTGGGGTGTTGATATTGGCCTCAGGCATTTACACGTGACTCAAACCGAGGCCCGATTATTGGGAGTTGTTGGGACTGCTCAATTCTCAGTCAATTGCAATCTCAACGACCTCTCTTGCGTCAAATCACTGCCTGAACGCTGCGAGACACTGACATTCATCATGGCGGCAGGTAATATTACGCTCATTGTCGAGCCAAGAGGTACGTTACACCTGTTGGATTTCTCAAAGCTCTCGGAGAAACTACAACCACAGTGCATACTCGGGCATCCTTCTAACCCTAGCACAGGCAAGCCCATCCGCAAGCTTCCCAAGGAAGTCGAAATCGCTCTCGATGCCAGTAGCGAGGAATTGTACACTGCGTTCTCCGCGGCATCCGGCCACTCAGTCCACCGGTTGAGAATCACCAAGGGTAGCGACCGCAGCGTGGTCCCCAACTCGAGTGCCACCATCGATTCCACCGGTCTACGGAACTCGAGCGTGATTCATGTGAAAGATCTCGGTACGTCCATCTTCCGCAGCCACCCTCCTACAACAACAACCAGAACCTAACCCACACACTAGGTCCCCAAATCGCCTGGCGCACAGTCTTCATCATCGAATATCTCGGTCCCCTCCTCATCCCCGCGCTATTCCTGTTCCCCCTCCGACCCCTCCTCTACTTCAACTTCGACACGATCCCCGCTCCCTCCGACATCCAGCTCCTAGTCTGCGCCCTGTTGACCTTGCACTTCCTGAAGCGCGAGTTCGAAACCATCTTCGTGCACCGCTTCAGTAGCGCAACCATGCCCGCCAGCAACATCGTCAAGAACAGTGCCCACTACTGGGTTCTGGCCGGTTTCAACATCGCTTACTGGGTCTTCCGCCCTGATGCTGCTGCCGCGACGAGCACTCCCAACGAGGGTCTTGTGTACCTTGGTCTCGCGATCTTTGTCTTTGGTGAGCTGGCGAACCTGAACGCACATTATGTCCTGCGTGGTCTGCGTCGCGCTGGTACTACCGAGCGTGGCATTCCATCTGGATTTGGTTTCAGTTTGGTTACCTGCCCCAACTACTTCTTCGAGATTCTGGCTTGGTTGGGTATCTTCTTGATCAGCCAACTGAGCTGGAGTGTGCTGTTCTTCACTTTCGTGGGAGGTGCGCAGATGTGGAGCTGGGCTTGGAAGAAGGAGAAGCGTTACCGCAAGGAGTTCGGCGATAAGTACAAGAAGAAGAGGGCTGTCATCTTCCCTGGCCTCGCTTAAAGTAGGCAAAATGCTGGACTGGCATCTGGTGGCCTTGACTGTCATGGCACTAGCTAGATGCGAGAATAAAGCGAGGAAGATCAGGTCTTGCCATTGAAATCTTTCGGTCAACATATCGAAAGCCCTGGAGAGTCAAGTGGCAGACTTGTTACCGCATGATTATATGTACAATACTAATTTCCGATCTTATCAGGTGAAATCTTTAGATTTAATTGGGAATTGGACATAGAAAAAAAAAACCAATGAATATCGTGTCTCTGTTACAGCAATGTACGCTAATGTAAAATCAATGATGCCCCATATTTCGAGGTCTCCATAACTAAACGCCACACCCGACTCAGAACATTATACGAAGTACATGAGAGAAACAGAGCAAAAACGCCAACCTCACATCTGAACACACGCCTACCTACAAGTAGGTTGGCGTAAAAGTTAAGGATGGAAGGCCGCAAAACAGCTAGTCGCGCTGGGGTATCCCAAGCCATATCTTATAATATGGCTCCAGCTCTCGCTCGCAGTCTCGGCCCTCCACCTCCTCACACCCGCGGAACTGAATCACCAGGTCACCGTCCTTGTATGTGCCCTCTGGAGAAGCTCGCAGGGAGTCTTTGCTATATGAGCTGATGCTGCGCTGGGGTACCAAGGCGGTCCGCGCAAGGACAGTCGGATGCCACTGTAGGATGTGGTCCTAAACCAATCGATGTCAATGCCTATACTTAAAACGAACAAGAAATGGAATTTGCATCCTTACCAGTCCATGTGTCTCCGCTTTAGCAAAGTTATAACTGCGGTATAGAGGGTCGAACCACATATCAAGGAAGAAACGGGCAAATTCCCCGCTTTTCAGAATGAAGCTTCCAGGATTTAGGTCTTCCGTGTCTTGCGTGATGATCAATTCGATGTCCTTCTCGTTCTGATGTGCGAAAGTCTTGATTATACTGTCCGGTGGAACAATCGAAGCATCCTTCATCACCATTTCTTCCAGCTTGTTTTTCTCAAGGATGTGTGAGTTCAGAGACTTGGTCGGATTCATGATAAGCGAGTGGGGACTGAGGTGGAAGAAATAAGCCGTTTGAGGATATTTGGCCATGGCATGGCGAACGGCCGGGGCGATAGCCCAAGTCCTGGGCGCATCACCAATCGCATCGGCATAGTCGGCCACGCTTGCAAAGAAGTTTGTATACCCTGTTCGTGTTCGGCGATTAGATTCAACTCGAATGTAAATCAAATGCGACAAAAAGGTCTTACCATGACGTTTCGCATAGTCTTCCCTATTCGTGACAATCTTTTTGACGTAGCTCTCACTTAGTCGTTGGCGGTCCAGTAGTGTGACGATCACAACACCCGAAGGAACCGCTGCTGCAAGCGAAGGCGAACCTAATGAATAGATGTGATGAACGATGAAGAGGAGCGAAAATATTGCGAATGCGAGCACAGCGATCGATTTAAATTGTTTCCTGCGATAGATCGGCATGCGCGAGGACCGGGCGATGGGCAGAGGGCTGCGTCGTGGAGGCACTGCGAATTGCATTTTATCCCTGGTACTGTGAGACAGGACAAGGGAGGTGGAATAAGAGAGATCAAGTCATAGTGAGACGTAGGAACAAAAGCATGGAGTAGAGGGAAGAACAAAGTTGTGAAGATCGACGCGGGTGTGAAGATCAACCCAAATCCGGCCCCTTCTGCACGCCCCGAGCTTCTAGATCAGGTACCCGCACTATGGATGTTTAGATCGCACTGGTTTGGTCTTAATATGAGAGCAGAATAATAGTTCATGCGTTTTGAATTTAACTGGCGATATTTCTGTCCGCTTTCTCTGTTTCTTCCATTTCTTTTTTTTTTACACAAAAAAAGGTTGAATGGCGGTTTGAGCTGGCAGTGTACGGAGTGTGCACGGGTGTATCACAGGTGCACGCACAGAACATATGGAGTCATAATTTAGACCAACGTTCTTCGGAACTAAGCTTTTTGAAGAGAAATATTTTGATGGATCTGTGACAAAAAAAAGAATGGTCACCTTTTATTTACTTGAGTTTGCGGGCTGGCAGCGCCCGTGCTAATGTTAACAATTACATACAGCCTTAGAGCCGCACACAATTCTGTACTAATCCTAGGCGAGTGACACAATAACCTCTTCAGAATGGAGGAGGGTTGAGATCCAGTCCTTCAACTGTCAACTGGAATGCGTCGTTCCTGGAATAGCTTCCCGCAACATCCATGTCAAGTCTGCCACGCTCACAGTCCTCCAAATCGATCTCGGAAATCACAAGTCCGTTGTCAATGCTGGATCCATCCGCTGAATCGTCAGTGCTGACTTCCCAAATTGGTTCAGCCACGACTTCACCAAGAGGTCCGACGATACAAGATCCACCACGCGAGATGTAGCGGTCCGAGGCTTCTGTATGAGGTCAATTATTGGAATCGATTGAAGGCACTCTGTTATAGAGAAAGGAAAGAATGGATTCCCATAGCCTCGTACCTTCTGAAGAGTTGTTTTGCTCAGTGATCCAGGATGGCAGTTCGTTGTATCGAACGCATTGGTTACATGAGAGCACAAACGTGCGGCCTTCGCCGCCAACAGTACGCATGAGAGGTAGCCAAGTGTCACGGCTGTCAGCCGTCGGAGCAAGATAGATATTCACATTTTGCGAATAAAGGCTCTGACGAAGCAAAGGCATGAAGCTCTCCCAGCAAATAGCAGCTGCGATAGTGAGCTTGACCCCATTGAGCTCGGTGGTGATGGCCTTGAGGGTAGATGGGGATCCTTGTGCCCAAACCAAACGCTCTGAGCCAGTCTGTTCAATCAATTGAGAGTCAGATCATCTTTCAAATCTCCCTTTTTTTGAATGGCAGAAGCCATTGGGCTTGTGTATGCAAATTGGATGGGAACATACCGGCATCACCTTGCGTCTCTTCCCCAGGATACCCCGCAACGGATCGACATAGAGAGCGGAACAATACAGACTGCCCCCGGCCTTCTCGATCAATCCGGTTGCGATGAAAACTCCCGTTTCTCGGGATACTTGCTCCAAGAATTCTCTTGTTCCATCACCACGGTGGTCCCGGCCCTTAGCATTGGGAAGCTTACGCTCTACCCAGTCGTCGCCGGCCCCAGCGGGTGTGTCCCCCAGATCGACCGCTGCGCGGAAGTATTCCAGAAATTGATCACGGCCGTAAGGAGCCCGAGCCCCAACGGCAGTTCCAAAGTCACAGGTGCGAGGATAACCTCCTAGATAGGCCTCTGGAAACAAGAGAAGATGAACACCCTTTGACGCTGCGTGTTGGGTAATCTCCTTAAGAGCTCCGAGAGTCGCTTCAAGAGTCGAAAGCGTACGGGCTTGCGCCACTGCAACAGTAATTTTCTGAGGCATGATATGGATATCTCTTGCAAAGCGAATTGTTACAGAGAGAAAGAGGGGTTGAAATAAATTGTGACGTTGAGCCAGTACTCAATTCGGACTCTGTTCGCCTTTTCGGCGACTGTAGCCCCGACGGACTTTCAACTACCGATGCTCTCGGCATTGCATAACGTGCTAATAGGACTCAAAACAGTCAATGTTCTACATCATTTAGACTGCCCAGGTGAATCTACAAATCCTATGCGAGAATGAGGATTTTCTACTTGAAAAATAGAAAAAGAGCACTTTTAGAGTCGGTCACGTGGATCGAAAATATCAATCCATCGGACTTTTGGGTCCGATGCACTACGGACCTGCAGATGCCGAATCCGAATGGATAGAAGTAGATCATTGCCACCCAGGCGCAAAGTGTTGGCTTGTCAAAGATGTCGATCGCGGAAGCAAAAAGTAGGCTTTTTCTATGTTGTCTACCTTGGGCTGCGACTAACCAGTGCTAGTGTACCGATACTAGACCGTGTGGCAATTGCACGGCTGTTGGAACGGGCAAGTAACCAATGTGACCAAAAATCAAAAGAGTCAAAAGAGACCCCGGGGTTTATTTTCTGACACCAATCAGAATGTGTATCAACTGAGCCAGTGAGCCGAAAGGCCCGCGCCAGTCCCGAGTTAGTTGAATCGGCATCCAGGACTGTTCGCAACTATGTCGCTAACTCTGGTCTCAGATACACCCGGGCTCTTGAGGAAAGAATAAAAAGTCTCGAGTCTCAAATTCCAGAGGAGCGAGTGGAACATTTACCAACCAGCTGGCGAGCTACACAGCAAGATTCGGCGCAAAGGGGCGATGGAACATTGTCAAGGAAAAGGCCGTTCGAACAAACCGTCCTAGAGCATGCTTCAACTCCTGTGTCTCATGATTCCTCTACACCGAGGCAAACGATGATTTACAGAGAGCCAGACGAAGATTCGTCGTGTCTACGTCGAGCATCGCGTCCCGCTACGTCGACATACTCAGATACACGGCCGTCAGTACCCTCGTCATTTCCCCAAACCACAGAGGACTCGACAGATTCACGGAGACTTTCTGGCCACTCCAGCTTATTGATTGGTATAATAGCCACTCTTGCAAGAGGTGCCGGTGAATCCACCTCAGAGCTGTCCAATGGCTCTAAAGATTCCGTTTTATCTATGTTGACCGATCAGTCATTTCCTCTGGACCGTTCATTACGAATTTCAGATGAGGCATCTGATCGACTGGTCCGTATTTATCTTGAAAGAGTTAACCCACGCTATCCGTTTCTTCATCTGAAAACTTTCCTTGGCTGGTATGAATCTTGGAAGGCCAGGTCCCACATGAATACGACCAAGGACCAGCATTGCCTATGGCAAGACTTCTTTGTGACCATGGTGAGGAGGGATGCTCCGGTTTTCTTTCTTTCTTTATTTTTTTACAAACTAAAGCTAATTCATTACACAAGGTGCATGCTGTTGCTCTGCTTCTGACACCCCAGGTCTCTGCTGGTGACATTGCCACTTCCCAGGCGAGTACATGCTGACCAGAAACTATCATTGGGTCATATTTTAACACAAATAACTAGACCTTATATAACAAGGCGATGGAATATCTTGCCCATGTTTTCGCACAGCCGGACCCTGTCTTACATGCTCAGGCATATCTTCTCCTGACGCTACACGCGCTTCATTCTCCATCGTCGCAAATGATTGTCACAATTGTGTCTGCAATGATGAGATATTGTGTCATGGAAGAGCTTCATTTGGCTGAGAGTGAGCCGAGAGCATCAAATCCAGCTTTCTCTCTGGAAGTCCAGACTCGCCGCCGAGTCTTTTGGTCGGCTTATGCGTTGGATCGATTCATTAGCTGGATTTACCACATTCCCAACAATATCATTGACGAACACATCAGCGTGCCGGTATGTCACTTCACTTAATTGGCTTGTATTACATTTGTTTAAACTTGAACTCCAAATGCTAATCTTGCTAGCTCTTCTCGAACGTTGGTGACGCTGATCTTCGCGGCGCAGAATCGATTGATGACAACATTAGGATCGAAACTCCATCACAGCAGACGCATGTGTCACCAGCTCTTCATTTGTTTCGATGTCGACGTATTCAGTCCAGAATTATCAGTACTATGATGCGGTCTGATTTCGAGAATATCGACACCACAACGACATGGCGAGAGCACATGTTAGGGGAGCTAGATTCGTGGAGATCCCAGCTCAGCTCGTTGAGTGATGTGGCATCTAAAAGCTACACAAGCGATCGATGGGTTGGCATGGCCTACAATTACACCATTCTTCTCTTACATCAACCAACAAGGGACAATGTCTGCCATGGCTTCGGAGACCGCTCGGTCCCGGCTTGTGTCCAGATTGCCTTGACGTTTAGGACTTTCCAGAAAGACCGTCAAACGGCACAATTATGGCCAGGAGTATGTGTGTTCTAAACAAACTTGGTCACCCGTTGCTAACTAAAATTGACCACTAGCTTTTAAGTCAAGTCTCCGTCGGTATCACCTTGCTTTACTGCTTCTGGGCAACACCCGCTCAACACCAGACCCCAGCATATCGTTCAAGAGAAGTCCCAGAAGCGTTGCGGGCCTGTTCAATCTCCCTTGCCATTCTTGCCGAGCGGTGGGTTCAAGCCGAGCCTCTGCGCGATGTCTTTGATGTTCTCGCAAAAGAAGTACCTCTCCACGGCGCGACTGACCCTACTCCGCGACGTATCTCAGCAGAGTCTGTCTCTTACGTTCAGTCCCAACTTCCTCTTCTTACTTCAATCATCATGCACAGGGGTGTTTTGCGCATGATACGTGAGATGATCACGGAGGATTTTCCCAGAAGCTTAAGTGAGAGTTATGAGCATGCATTGCCGCCACATGACGGGAGTATACTTCGGAGCTTGGATGGTCACCTGTGTAGTCCCGAATGTCCATTTTTCCGCAAGTCGGACCAGTCTGAATCTGTGGCCGCCATTGATTCCCGAATGTATCCTCCGCTTGATGGAGAGGGAATGGGTGGTGACTTTGGGATTGATGACGACACGCTCGTCTTTCCACTCCTCTTTGGCTCTGCGGAATTTTGATCTGAGTGGACCTCTCAACATGCTATCACGGTCTGAGGCGGAGCTGGAGGCAAACGGCATGGGAGTGGAATGCGATGCAAGGTGAACAAAATATAAAATTGGAGTATAAGTACATAGAAGGCCCAATATGCAAATTCAGAAAGAAATGTATCCAGCTGACAAGATAAACATCGCCCTATTCATCTTCAATGGATACACCATAGCTTGCAGAAGGCACAGAATTTGTGGTATCCAAAAACGACCACCGCTCTTTAGGATAGTGATACAGGTGCCTGTCGGTTCTCCTTGACATGCAAAGCTTGAAACAAATTGGAGATAAAAAACACAAAGACAAAAACGCACTGAACTTCTCTAGTTCATGGTAGCATATCTCTTACCCTGCGGCTTCGTGCGGCGAGGCTTGGTCAATGCGTCGATGTCGATGTCCTGAATCTTCTGCTCCAATTCCTGCTTCTTGCTCGCCATGTATTGATCCATGGTCAAAGGCTTGGGGACACCAAGTTGGGCGCGTTGCTTCGCATACGCAGCTTGGTATGTTGGTGAATTCATGACTTGGTATCGAAGGTTCCAGCCGAATGGGCCCAATTCCTTGATGCGAGTCGGGCGATCAGACGTCAGGTATTTGTCGAGACCACCAGCGTTGTTGATTGAACGCAATGCACGGCGAGTGACCTTGATAAACAATTCTTGGCCAAGAGCCTCGCTCTCAATCTTCTTTCGGCGCACATTGGGCTTCCAGCTTCGTCGTGTCTTGCCTTCGTTGCGACCTTTGGAGATCTTGTTACCGAATTGGATTGTGGCGCCTCCGTAAAGACCGCTGTCCTGCTGCTTGTACCATTGGCTTTCTCCGTAAGGGTAGACTGGGGCCGTTGAAGGGAGTCTTGGAACTTGTTTGGAAGCAGATTTGATTGTCGGAGTCTTGGACGAGTCTGCCGGGGTCGTGGAGAAGGTTGCCGGGGTGGTAGAGAAGGAGCGCTTAGGTGCCGCGATAGAAAGGCTTCGGAAGGCGGCGGTCAAAGAGAAGGGGGCGCCCATGACCGATTTGGTGCGTAGGCCAGCCATTGTGGATGACAAGTGTTGTATCCTTGTGGAGCATCAATAACACAGCAAATCGACGGTTGATGGCAGCGGAGGCCAAACGAAGAATTACCAAAGGCGGTGAGGAGAGCACCTCCAATTGGCGATCCCTTGCCGCGATTTTCGGCCAGTTACCTCACATTTCTATCAGGCCTGTCTGTTTGAAGCTTTCTTTTCTATTGAGACCTCCGTTCATTTTATTCTCCTTGATACCTGTGGCTCTACCTGGCCACATTTCTTCCCATCATGGTCCAGATCAGCGAAGTGAAGGGCAACTCGCGCGAGAACAGAACCGCGGCGCATACACACATCCGGGGTCTTGGTCTGCGCTCTGACGGTACTCCCGAAACTACTGCTGATGGTTTCGTCGGGCAAGGAGCTGCTCGTGAGGTGAGAAGAACCTAACAGAGGCTCTACGCACACAAATCGCTAACATTCAATCGACGAACAGGCATGCGGCGTTGTGGTGGACTTGATCAAGGCAAAGAAGATGGCCGGACGCGCCGTGCTCCTCGCTGGTGGCCCTGGTACCGGAAAGACTGCTCTGGCGCTTGCTGTGTCTCAGGAGCTGGGAACTAAAGTTCCTTTCTGCCCCATCGTTGGCAGCGAAATCTACTCTGCTGAGGTCAAGAAGACCGAAGCGTTGATGGAAAACTTCCGCAGAGCTATCGGTACGCAATGCGACACGGAAATAAAGCAGGACAATTTTCATTAACACATGTCACAGGCCTTCGTGTTCGGGAAACAAAGGAAGTGTATGAGGGTGAAGTCACAGAACTTACTCCCGAGGAGACTGAGAATCCTCTCGGTGGGTACGGGCGCACAATCAGCCATCTTATTATCGGATTGAAGTCCGCCAAGGGTACCAAGAAGCTGCGCTTGGACCCCAGCATCTACGAAGCTATTCAGAAGGAGCGCGTCACGGTTGGAGACGTTATCTACATCGAAGCAAACACCGGAGCGTGCAAGCGAGTTGGCCGATCCGACGCCTACGCGACTGAATTCGATCTTGAGGCCGAGGAGTATGTGCCCGTCCCCAAGGGCGAGGTCCACAAGAAGAAGGAGATCGTACAAGATGTGACCCTCCACGATTTGGATATGGCCAACGCGCGGCCGCAGGGTGGTCAAGATGTTATGAGCATGATGGGCCAGTTGATGAAGCCCAAGAAGACCGAAATTACGGACAAGCTGCGCCAGGAGATCAACAAGGTTGTCAACCGCTACATCGACCAGGGTGTCGCCGAACTGGTGCCCGGTGTTCTGTTCATTGATGAGGTACGTCAGCAAATTTACATTGGGGAACCATGTGGCTAACACAATTCTCCATTTAGGTTCACATGCTCGACATTGAGTGCTTCACATATCTGAACCGTGCTCTCGAATCGACCATTTCCCCCATTGTCATCCTCGCCTCCAACCGCGGCCACACGGTTATCCGTGGCACCGACGATATCACCGCTGCTCACGGCATCCCCCCTGACCTGCTCGCCCGTCTTCTTATTATCCCCACCCAACCCTATGCCCCCGAAGAAATCAAGACCATTATTCGCTTGCGCGCCAAGGTCGAGAGTCTCAGCATCACAGAACCTGCTTTGAACAAGGTCGCCGAGCACGGCAGCAAGGTCAGCTTGCGGTACGCCTTGCAGTTGTTGACCCCCGCCAGTATCCTTGCGCGCGTCAATGGCCGCCCCGCTGGAATTGAGGAGGCCGACGTCGCCGAATGCGAGGATCTCTTCCTTGATGCGAAGCGAAGTGCCATCATCGTTGGTCAGGATAGCGACAAGTTCTTGTCATAGATTGGGACATTTAAGAGCTCCATGATTTTTGTATACCAAAGGGTCATCTTGGTTGTTTATTGAAAAGGCGAATTATTTTGTGTGGGCCAGGTTTTACGTTAATGCTATGTATCAAATTCGACTTTTTGCGAGACGAGATCTAAGGGTTGTTCTAAAGTTTTGAAAGGGGTTTTTTTTGAAGATCTTTTGAAAGTCCATTGGAACTCTGATCATCTACAACCCCAGCTTCGTATCACGTGTAACTCGGCCGTTCCTGTCCTTATCCCCGTTGACCGAACCCGCCACTCAGCACTCTTGAAACAACCACCCCCGATAAAGGTGGAGCCTCGCTCGTACATCACATCACCGCAGACAACTTGACTTCTTCCAAAACTCCATAACTACAACACTCACAGCCACCATGTCAACTCCACTAGATACCGATGCCGGCTCGGAGATGTTCGCCAGCTACGAGAATGAGCTCAAACTAGTGCAGGCCAATCTGAACCAGAAGCTGGACCAGATCGCCGAGGCAAGCGGCGAGCAGCGGAAATCCGCAATCAGCCTCGCAAACTCAGTACTTGAGGAAGCGACGGAACTAGTGAGTGCGAGATCCAATCGAGATCGCAAGCAGAGTCGACCGCAGGAAACTAACCGATTCCCTTCCAGCTTGACCAAATGCGCATGGAGAAGCAAAACATCCCCTCAGCCACACGTTCAAAAGTGAACATTCGCTTCCGCAACTATTCAACCGACATCGATGAAATTAAGCGCAAGCTCAAGTCCCTTTCCGATGATCGCCAGGCCCTCTTTGGTGACCGGTACACCGACGAGCCGCAGGATGAGCACCTCGAACAACGACAGCAGTTGCTGTCAGGCACAGACAGGCTAGAGCGCAGCTCTGCCAGGCTACAGCAAAGTCAGCGCATGGCTCTGGACACGGAAGATATCGCCCGCGGGACGCTTGGTACTCTCTATGAGCAACGGGAGCAGATCTCCAATGCCAGGAATAACTTGCAGCAGAGTGAGGGTTATGTTGATACCAGTATCAAGACTTTGAGGGGCATGGCCCGTAGGTACTGAGTCCCTTTTGCTCGAACTTCTGGAGTCTTGGCTAACCCAGTTGCTTTAGGATGGCTACCAATCGGATGATCACTATTGCTATCATTACGGTTCTAGTCCTTTTGATTTTCGCGGTTATTTACGGAAAGTTCCATTAGCGAAGGTTGCAGCGGCGTTTGTATACTTGGTTATGTTCATGTTTCTCTATTGCTCTTTACTCCGTACTATGCAAGGCACTTCTGCATTTCCCGCATTCTGTGCGACAATGGCAAGTCCTGATACAAGGCACATATGCCCCAAGCCCCTAATTGAAGGTGTTGCAATATGAATATTGATTCCATTCTATCATGAAAAGCTCGAGTTGGGGGTATCACAAAAACAAGACATCAAAAACCCTCGAACGCTACCCCATAATCCTCATCGCCCCAAATGCTGCATTCACTGCAACGCCTATAGAAATAGCAACCCCCTTCCTCCAACTCCAAACCCCCTCCTCCCTCCTCAACCACATGGCACAACCAATAGGCCAGAAGAACCCCATCACAGCCCCCCACAGCATATCATCCATAGCTCCCTGTGACCCAGATCCAATGCCCCCATTATCATCCCCCTCAACCACCTGCACGGCCGTAGACCCTTCATCCATCCACCGATCCTCAAGTTCCCTCAACTGTTCCCCACTAGGCATGGTATCCCGCGTCCGAGAAACAGACTGCATAGCCAAGAACTGCGAGCGCAAGGCCGTAACCTCCGTGGCCGTAAATCCAGCCGCGAGAAGGCGATCAAAGCCCCGCGGTGCAGGGGTTGTCTGTGGCTCATGGGACACGAGTGGTGAACGCTCATCTGCTTCATCGATCGGTGTGGCTGTGCTCTTTCGTTGCAGCGTTGATGACACGCTTGCTTCGTTGGCTAGGTCTGTTTCTGAGAGTGCGATGTCTCCGATTGAGCAGTGGATGTAGATACGTGGACGGTCATCGTGCACTGCCTGCTTGCCTTTTCCATTGTCTTCCGGTGCGGGGGAGCTTCGAGGCGGGGTGGGGAGCTTGAGTGAGACAGTTAAAGCGGCTGTGTCCTCTAAGCCGCGGCCGGCATAGATGAGACGCAGACGGTGAGTTGAGAGGTCTTTGGGGAGCTCGGCGCGGATTAGTTGTTTGAGGCCTGCGCCTGTTGTGGTCTCGGGTTCTGGGACATCCAGTCGGAGGTCGGGGATTGAGGCGGAGAAGCGCACGGCGATGAGGAGTGGGTATCCTTGCTCGCTTGTATATGAAGCGAAGTGTGAGGACATGGTGGGTGTGTTTCCATGCAGGGATGGTGTGTCTGTACAATGGACGGAGTATTAACTTTAGAATGTTGGAGACGGCTTACCCCATGCTTCCGCGGCCTCGGACCACCTCAAACAATAGCGTCATGTGATGAAGTCTAGACCTTTAGATCCTGTTTTCTATCTATTGCAATTGATGATATCAATCTGATTGTAGTGTGATCGACAAGATTGGAGACTTGGGGCATTTTACAGGCTTTTGCGGGAGTTTTCTGAATATGTCATGTATTATCATCATAGTCAATGTCCATTGGACTGACTGATCTGTACAAGTAGATATCACATAGACTGATCTCTCAAGGCCTCAGGAAATCCCCGAGGGATAGGAAAAACAGTCATCCGGCGAAGCTTCTAGCCTGTCTCTATGACAAGGCTTAACCTGTAAATCCAATATGCCCGATAGCCATCAGATGCAGGATGTCCGAAGCAAAGAAAAAAGAGGAGAAAGGGTTATCAACTGGATATCAAGCGTATGTACGAAAACAAAGCAAAACAAAAGAGTGGTGGAAAGACCAAGCCCTTGAAAACGCCATCCAATGCACCGGTAAAAATGACGCCGAGAGGTCTGTACAGGGAACAAAAGAAATTAACATCCAAGCGTGAGCTTAGACCATGAAAGATTCTCCGCAGCCACATTCTTCCTCTGTGAGAAAAAAAAAGTCAGTCACTGAATTTGAAAAAAAAAAAAAAAAAAGAATATCCGGTGTGAGATTGCACGGGCCACTTACTGATGTTGGGGTTGCGGAAAACAAATCGTCTGCTCAGCTTGTCCTCATGCCAGTCCATTTCACTGCCAATGATACTGAAGAGTGCCTTGCTGTCGATCAAAACCTTGACACCATCTTGTTCGACGACCTCGTCGAACTTTCCCGGTTGTTCCACGTATTCGAGGTGGTAAGCAAGGCCGGAGCAGCCACGGTTCTTCACACCGACCCGAATGAATTTCGGTTCAGGCTGAGCCATCAATTTCCGGAGTTGCTCGGTGGCCACGGCGGACAATTTCATGGCTGCCTTCCTTGGCCGAAGTGGCCGACGGGGCTTCGGGGAAGTCTTGGGGGCGGCCGGAGAAGCGGAAAAGCTCGTTTTCGACTTTTGCGCTTCCCCTTCCCGTACACTCAGACTAGGTGTGTTTTGTGATGTTCGCTGGGTGGGCTGTGATTCGGGAAGAGGGAATTCTGCTGAGATTGAGGTGTCGGCGCCACCGCTGCTTCGAGGCGGCGGGAAAGAGGAAGGAAGTGTGTGTGGGCGGTAGGCTGTGGCAGTTTGCATGTCCCGCTTCGAGGAAAGGGCGTTGCCGTATGATGAGAAGGTACGCAGAGGTCCAACCGAGGGCTTTGCCCGAAGGAGGAGGGTGGCGGATGATGTCACAGGACGCATTGTGTAGAAACTCATTGTCGAGGAGCGATCAGATAATCAAGTGAACCTCGACTATAATTGCTATTGACTCATAGAAAGAAAGTGTGTGAGTTGTGAGAAGGTGGGATTGGAATGAAGAAGAATGACTTTGAGGATTCTCCGGGGCCCTTGGGGGATTAAGTAAGTCAGTTGCATGACGCAGAGCCAGCCAATCAGGATTGAGTTGTTTCTACACACAGTGGCGCCATTTCAGGCACCGCATTTGCGCTGAGAACTTTTGTTTTTGTTTTTGTTTTGATCTTTGTCTTATTGACTCTCACTGCTGTTTTACTCTTTCAGCTCATCTTGTATTCTCCAGCATAGTATGCATCTTACACATGTATGATGCAGGTTGTGTGCGCTTTTCGGAGGCTGATGTAATCAAGCATCGGGCTGATTCCGTTCTTCGGAGAGCAGAGCTCCCCTCTCCCCATGGGAACTTGGAGGGGATAGGCTCCAAATCTAGTTAAGAGTCATTTAGTTTGTAGATCCACTTAGTATAAGAGAAAATCTTTATTTCTGACGTACTAAGCCTAGTAAGCCTACAACTGTACTATACGAGTACGGAGATCGGAATATGCCAAGTCGAGGACATGTGGCTGGACCCGCTGACCAACATCAATTGAACATTGTCCCTTTTTCAGCAATTGAACATTGAACTTGAGATCAACCTCATTTGAGTACCTTGTTTTGCTCTCCAAACAATGCTGCCGGTCTAGCCTGTCTAACATCATGGACATTTCACCCCTGACCCAGCAAAGTAGACCCGACTCCTTTCAGCCCAAAATCGTGCAGCTCTATGAGAACCTGTTCAAGGTAAACCGACTACTATCATAACATTACCCCCCCCCCCCCCGATCATGGCTAATTAGGAACAGGCAGCCGATGATGTAGATCCCTCTGAGGGGTTCTGGCGGGAATTCTTTTTGCTGCCCCCGGACCGGAAACAACTGCACGCGATTCTGGATAACTTGAGCCCAGATGACACTCTCAGTCTCCAGGTAAGTCGTAGCGAGGGGGGGAAAGCTCTCCAGATTGTGACCAGAATACTCACCTCACGCCAGGCTCAAACTCAGCGTTTCTTTGTGCGTGCCATTCGGGAGGCGGCAGCGGGACTCGCCCCGGCAGCCTCGTACGCATTAGATGTGAATATCCCAAATCCCCATGTTTGGAATGGTTGCTCACCTCACCCACAGACTTTGACTATCTTTTTGACTAGCGTGCTGAGCAAAAGGTACACCAATCCAAGCTCGGATGTCATTGCTGTTCTCGCTGGACTCGATGAAGTAGACCATGTCATCCCTGAGTTTGTGGCGGTCCTGGACAGGACGATTCGCAACGGAAGTTCCCGTGGGTATTTTCTGCTCCATTGCATAACTAGGTCGCTGATTTGATCCTTTCCAGTTGATATGCGACTCAAGGCCATCAAAACGGCCATTGCCATGACTAGTGGGGCATACAAAACCAGCTTGGTCTCTTATTTTACACACAGAGACCTTTTCCCATCGCTAATGAAGGTATGTTTGGGTTGAATCAGTCTTGCGCAATTACCAATTGATGACCATCCACAGTATGTGTCCGATTCGGAGACTTCGCTGCAAGTGTTTGACCCATTTCTCCTTCTGGGGCTGTTGGCAAACTACAACAAATTTGAATTCCAAAACCCCTATCAGCTCCGACTAGATGATTTCGTCAACGAGTCCAGCATTCAAAAGGTCGTCAAGGGCGTAGGACTCGCCTGCGGTGGTCTACGCAATGGCTATGTTGCTGTGCAAGATGACATCCCAGAGGGCTGGAATTTGGCCAATACATTGATATTCTTTGGTCTCCGTGCCCTCGCCCCGGGGGCCAAGGACAAAACGACCCCGCCTACGGCGGAGGAGGCGAAGGCTCTGTTTGCCGATCTGTAAGTTGCTACATGAGCGAAATGGTGGCAAATACTCACAGTCATTACAGTCCTGCACAAGAGGCTTCGATTCTCTTGGCTACATATGACTTCACGAACGCCAATAAGCTGTTCGGCTACCATCTTGTCCATTCAAAACCAGAGAACCACGAGGAAGAATCACCATTCTCGAGTTTCCTCTCATTGACTTCCTATCTTCTGCAACATGCATACCGATCTGCGCGTGTCGGTCATTACGCCGAGCTGAGCCTTTTCACACTTCGAATCCTAGTCGAGGACTCCACAATCTGTAAACACATCTGCGCCGATGATGGCAAGCGAAAAGTCCGTATCTGCCGGCAGAAACAGCCCTATCTGCCTCTTGTCAGTGGAGACCGGGTTCTTGCAACCGTCATTTTTGACATCGTGATTGATACCATCACTCACAACCTCCGTCGCCGACTCGATGTCAATATATACAGGTATGATCAATGCCTGCCAGAGTCTGCAGCAACTCGCTAATAACCCCAGTCACACCATCGCCATTACTCTTCGCCTCCTAACCTATCTTTCCAAAAACAAAATCCGCCTCACATACCACTGGTCTGAGCTCTGGCGAACTCTACTCTCCCTGATGCGCTTCCTCACAACCTACGCCTCGGACCTAACGAGTACCCCAAGGATCCAAACCCTGACAACAAGCCTAGCAGACCTGATCGCCTTTTGCGTTTCAGGCGGCGACACGTTCCTCCCAGACCCAGCCTCCTACGACGACCTTTTCTACAAGCTTGTCGAAACGGGTCCCGTCATCTCTAAATTCCGCGACGCCTTCTCCAAAACCAACGAGCAAGCTGCCATTGACACCCTTCAATCTGTGTCCACACACTTCTACACACTACTTTTCCATGAGGGCGGGGAGACTGCTGCCGTTGCCACCCCCAAGCCCGATGAACCGGCCCCAGTGGTTCTACCTTCCATCAAAAAGAAGAATCTTAGCCCCAAGGAGGTCCATCGCATCATTAAACAGGGCTATGACACCCTGAGCATCCAGCCGCCTGAAGGTCTTAGTGCATGGGTTAAGTGGCGAGAGTCGGAGTGGAAGAGTGAGCTGAAGCGTGCGGCGAGGCAGGCTGTTGATGATGCGAGGCAGTTGGTAGCTTAGGTCTGTGATTGCAACCTAGACATAACACCTAATAGGAGCTGATATCGAAAGGGGTAGTTCATATTGTGCTACTGTGCCCTGTGTTGAAACATACGTTTAGAAGATCTCTATTTCATTAAGCAGGTTTTCGCCGAGCTTCACCCCCAACGTAGAAAATCAAGGTCAATTTGATATCATACAGGGAACAGAGCAAACGGAGCAATGTATTTTGATTTCCCGCCGGCGCTTCTCAAAACAAAATTACGACACCAGGTGCCTTTCAATATCAGATAGTATGGTGGCCGTCACCACCTGGAAACAGGAACAAACTTTAGAAGCACTGGAAAGACTGAGAAAAAAGCATAAATCAACACTCATTGAATGCTTTCTGCAACAACATAGCTAGTCGCAAAGTACTTCTCCGAGTTCTTGCTCAACCACATAGAAAGCTTGGAAATCTCCTCACGTAGCCGGTTCGTAGCCTGCATATCCATATTTGTCTGAGCAATCAGCTCGGGCATGGTGCCTGCAAAAGAATTAGCAAACGGAATCAAAGCAATAGTAGAGTTCCAAACATACTGAACAATCGAATCAGATGTTCGGCGCCATAAACATCAATTGGTCCCTTGTCCGCCAGCTCACCGGTAGCAGCCTCGAACTTCTTACGCAGACCGCGGTATTGATGCCGCTCGTGGCGGTAGAGCAGGATTTTGTCGAGACACTTATCAAAGTATTCCTGGAGACCGGCCACAACTTCTTCCAGGACATCTTCATCAGCGGAGGAACCGGAGCGCTTAGTCTCCTCCTCCTCGTGCCAGTCTTTGAGAATTTGGCGCACGGAAATCTTTGCAGGCAACGCGACGACACATTGGTTTTTGGTAACTTGTTCCCAGTCATCGACAAGCAGGGATTTCAGATTATCCGGCATCACAATGCGGACTGAGGGGCGGGTGTTGAAGCTCTCTTCCTGTGTAATTGCTTAGCCCATATTCGAGATTTTAGTTTGAAGATATATCTTCAGATTTGTTCCCACTCTTATATGGTTTGGGATTTGATAGTAACGTACCTTTTCGATATCATTGTCACGGGCTCTCTTTGTGCCACGTCCGGGCACGGAGGCTCCACGCTCCTCGCTATCCCGCACAGAGTCACGATCGGAACCGCCACGCTTCTTTGCGGAGGCTTTGGTGTTCTTAAGGCGGTACGAAGCTTCGGCTTCGCGGCGAAGGTTGTTCGCTAATTCGCGATTATCTTCGGTGTGCTTGCGAAGACGGTCCTCAAGCACCCAGTCATCCCAGCTGGGTCAGTTAGCAAAATGCACACATTAAATTGGCATGGTGTTCCATGGGGTTCGTTAAGTCAAAAGAGGCAATGGAAGTCCGGTCACCCTTAACACAACACACAAATCTGTGTCATTCGGAATGACCCGAATACCAGACGGTCAATCTGGCCAGAAGAATAGACATGACAAAGATCAAATGGATAGAAAAGAAGCAAGACCACTTACGTATTCTTCCAGCCCTTGTAGTGAACTTGGTACTCGAAGGGACTCTTCTTGTCGTTGGCGTCCTTATGACGAACATCCAGGATCTTGGCATCGTAAAGGATGTCGTGGTGGAAGCAAAGGACCTTCTCGTCCTTGCTATACATGGATGGAGCCATTATTCGTTGAAATTGCAGCGCAAAGGCGACTCTGCTGGTTTGAAGTTATGGGAGACTTCAAGCGTTCAACCTGTGTGCTCCGAGGTGTAGAAAGGATATTTTCAGGCTTCCAGGGAAACAGATGTTCAAAACTAGAACGAAATGCCCGTAATCTTGAAGAAGAAGCTTTGGCAGGCTGTAGATGCAGTTTGTAAAAGCAATTTATGCAGTCTGAGCCGGTGAAAAAGGCAATTGGCAAGAAGCGCCCGGGACGTAGTACAAGCTGTTGCAGCAAACTTGATGCCGCGAGCTTCGTTAAAAAGACAGAAATCAAAGGGAATTCTTTTCCAGAACCGTTTGAAAGGGTTAATCAAGAGACAAAGGAGAACGGTGGTGAGGAAACAGAGAACGAGGCTATTCAGACGTAGGGGGAAAAGAGGAAAAGCGCGCTGAGTGGCCCCTTGAAGAATTAGGCGCGGGAAGAATCAATGGGCAATCCATACACCATTCACTATTCACTATTCACCTTCGCCTTTTCATTGACCTCGCAGTTCAATATCAATATTAACTGCCCTCACAGTCTATTGTTCATTGGTTTATCGCGTGAATTCATCTAGGCCAACCTATTCACGCGCCGGAAACGCGTCGGGAGAGCTCGCAATTGCCTCCGTTCCACTCCGTTCAGAAACCATCATGGCACCCACAGAGGAGTCGATTCTGGAGAATTTTCTCCTCGCTCCAGCCCCTCTGCCGACAGTAATGTCATTGCAAAAGTTTACGGAAATGTTTCCCAAGCGCCTGAGATCTCATCCTCATATCAGGACTCTATATCGGGAACTTCAACAGGTCCGAGAACAGGACATGGACCGAGTGAACGAAAATATTGACTCTGAGATCAAGCAAGGCGAGCAACAAAGAGCTGAACTGCGAAAAGCCACTCAAGCCCCAGGCGTGGAAGCTTCAAACGCCGAAGAGCAGCGCGAAATGGACCTGGATGTGCATCTTTTTGGTCAGGCCCCTACAGCCCCGGGGGACTATCACTCAGTCGCTAGTCTATTGGCTGAAATGGAGGCTGCTGGTGCAATTATTGAGCATGAAATTGCTAGCATTGATGAGGAGGCAGCGAGCATCCTGGAAAAGCTCCAGACGACTGTCGGTGACATGAGTGATCTTCGATACGGCAAATTGCAAGGCCCTGCAGGAACTGCGGAAGATATGGCCAGTCAGGCTATCCAGGGCTTGCAGAACCTGGAAGACGTTTGCTACAGGAAGAGCACTTCATGAATATGAGTTATGGACCTGGACATTGGCTTTGCCAATGTCTGCTTTTGCCCTCCGGTGCCCACCACGCCACAAATTGGTGTCAACCCGGCGCCCATATCTCAAGATTGGGACGACTCTACGATGTTAAATCGAAACCACCTGCAATATGAGTCAGTGCCCTGATGACTTCCCATGATGTATGGATCCTCCCCAAGCCCAGTGTACCTGCAAAACTGGCAGCTGTGCATTTCACGAAGAGAATGACTATAGGTCACTTGTATCTACATGATGAATTCCAATGAATCCTACACGAAGCTATCTACTCATCTATGTATCGCTTATTGATGTCCTCTCTATAAACTTGAATGTCTTTTGTCTCAATTTCCCCCAAATAGGAAATGTGGGTCACCGAACGCGACCGCCAGCGCGACCGCGACCGCGTCCGCCTTCTCACTACTCCGTAAACCCAATCAACTACTTCGTGCATTGAGAACACAAGGCCTTAAATCCACAATGCCTTCTGTCAAGTTACATCCCCGGCCCTCGATTCAAGCCAACAAAGCGACCGCTACCGCTCCCTCAAATCCAGCCCACAACCCTCTCCCAACACTGCTTCAAACACCCTCCGGTCTAGCCCTCCTTGAGCTCCAGGGCACAATCAATGTTCCCTCGGGGAATGAAGATGAGGACAAAGAAGAGGCCTCCGGGAAGATCGACCCCGCAGCCGCTTTTGAAACCCCGATCGGAAAGCTCATGTTCCCAGACTACTCGACCCTCAATCCAGACGACACCAAATGGATGAAGCGTGCTTACCTGTACGTCGGCCGCTACCAACGAATGACTGGAGAGGTGAAAAAGCTTTCACGTCCGATTGCTATCTTGCAGAAACACCCGTCGGAAGGCGAGGAACTGGAGGTTGTGGACATTGTGCGATATAAGATCTTCTTCAAGAATCGGCCTGAGCCCGTCAACAATGTCTGAGCCGACCTTGTCTGAACCTGAACATATCAACTGGACATAAGAGCGGGGAGTCTTCTGGGACTGGCCTCAGATGCAGTGCATATCCTTGGTGTAAGATACAACCGGGGGCTTTGGCATCGCCGTATCACACTTCATTCCTGGGGAAGCGACCTCAATGCATTGGACATGCGCTTTGTGCGCAAAATGACCGCAGCTCCTGTGGAGGGGCCTATGGAGGGATATGCATGCCTGAGTCTGGTCATACAATGACCAACAAAGGACCGATCGCGAGCGCTACTTCGAGCGCAAATTTTCGTTCACAAAGCGTCGCCAAAAAAGCATGGCCGATGTAAATGCATGTATGACTTCAACATTGCCTCATGTGTTATTCTAGATATTGACCCGACGCGGCCTGGGAATGTCACGTCTGGACAAGGGCCCCCCTCGTCCCAAATTCTATTTTTTTACCTTGTTCTGAGACAGCCGTTTTGGTAATCGCCCATAAATAATCGTCAGGTCATTCCGGCTGACAGCCGCTGGATGGTTTAGATGCCTCTCTCTACATACAACAGCAATCATGACGGTCTCGCCAACTGAAGATATCTTCCCCTCGAAAATGGGCCCTGCATACGTGGGCTTCGACCATATCCACTGGTTCGTCGGGAACCCCAAACAATCCGCTTCATACTGGATCACTCGCATGGGCTTCCGGCCCATCGCATACCGCGGTCCAGAGACCGGCTCCCCCTACCTCGTTAGCTACATCGTAGCCAACGGTGGGGCTACTTTTATTCTGACGGGGCCGGTTTGCGGTCCGCCAGAAGGTGGTCCCGAAGGTCTTCTGTGCCGTGCCTCAGATCAGGAGCGCACTACGCTAGCTGAAATCCATGCACATCTGACCGTCCACGGGGACGGAGTGAAGGATGTCGCCTTTCGGATTGTGGGTGATATCCAAGCAGTGTGGAAACGAGCTATTGAAAACGGCGCCCGTGCTATTGCTGAGCCGCGGACTGTTGCAGTTGACGGACATGGGATGCTTGTTTCGGCGACCATTGGAACGTTCGGGGACACTGTCCACTCCTTGGTCAATAGGGAGGAGTATTCAGACGATGCGCCCTTCTTGCCGGGATATCAAGTGATCACTGCTGAAGATCCAATCGCACAACTTTTGCCGAAAGTTGACTTTCTCGAGATTGATCACTGCGTTGGGAATCAGTCGTGGGGAGGGGTGGATAGTATCGTTCAGTAGTAAGAACCCTGGCCGAGTCCCTGGCAGTCGCAGCTCTAATGCACAATCTCTAGCTATGAGGAATGTCTCGATTTCCATCGCTACTGGACCGTCGATGATAAGGACATGTGCAGCGAATACTCGGCAATGCGATCTATTGTCATTGCGTCACCCAATGAAACCATCAAAATGCCCATGAACGAGCCTGCCATTGGCAAAAAGCAATCACAGATTGAAGAGTGCGTACTTGTATACTACCTTGTATGATCATCGTCACTAACACTTCTAGATTCGTAAATTATTACCACGGTGCCGGAGTCCAACACATTGCCTTCCGCACCAACGATATCGTTACCGCCGTGTCCCAACTCAAGGCTCGAGGCGTCCAATTCCTCAATGTTCCCGCCGCATACTACGCTGATCTCCGACAGCGCCTCTCACAGGTCTCGTGGGCTCTCAACGCCGACGTAGACGTGCTCGAGCGGCTGAATATTCTCGTGGATTTCGATGAACGTGGATACCTGCTGCAGATCTTCTCGAAGCATGTTGGGGATCGCCCAACGGTGTTTACGGAGGTCATCCAGCGTAACTCATTCAATGGGTTCGGAGCAGGGAATTTCAAGAGTCTTTTCGAGGCTTTCGAAAGGGAACAGGCGCTGCGCGGCAACCTTTAATATGAGTCTATGTAGCTACCAAGGTAGATAGCAGCTCATCGCCATTTTGCATCTCAGTGCCGACAGGTTTTCCATACCAAATGGCATCAATTCCGCACCTGGAACTAAAACTGATCTTCGGAACGGAATTTAACCGCGCATCAATAAACTACTCCAATGGTTTCGAACCTTCGAGGTCAAGTAGTGTGCCAATTCAAGTATAGAATTGATAAGACTTGCAGAAGACGCAAACTAAGCTCCAAATGACAGAATCAACCTCGAAAGGTGATCGAGATTGAATTATAAATCGACATCCGAGTCCCCGGAATACGGCGGTCTACAGCGGCCCGACCTCATTTATCAATTTTATCACACTAGACTGCTGTCGCTTTACTCGTTATCTACACACAGTACTTCTAGACTAAGGGTAGTATGTGGAAATTTCCATGTATTGATCATAGAAGTTGCCTAAAGTAGTAAAATTCGAGAAAGAGTCAACTCGGTAACGTAGTATAGTTCAAAAGGGAAACTGGGCCGCTGTACACAGCCGTACCCCGGAGGTTTACCCCGGAGGTTATCCGACGGAACAATATGCGACGCAGCTGAATTCCCCCGCCATTAGCCTGGATATAAAACACCCCCCATGGCCCTTCGATCAATTACCTCTCTCAACCTCCGAACAGCAAAAGCAATGGCCCCCATCGAACGTATCACCTTATTTAAGATCCCCAATGAGGCGGATCGAGACCGCGTGCTCGAGCAGTACAAGGTTCTCGCAAAGACTGCCACCAAGGTAAGAGGTCCTGATGCCTCACACCCGGGCTCTCTCTTTGCCCTCTCTCACTCTCTCTCCTTCTCACTCTAAAGGCTGTTGTCTTCTAAATCCAACGCTTATGGGCGGATAATTCCGGACCGAAAAACGGCTACTAACGGCTTACAGGATGGCAAGCCCTACATCGTCGCTGCGGCTGTTGGCATTTCAATCCCAGACCCCAGGAACAAGGGATATAACATCTCTGTTAAGACGACATTCGCTTCACTAGATGATATGAAGTACTACGATACCGACTGCGAGGCGCACAAGGCATTGAAGGCCATCGCGGGTCCAGCCAAGGAGGATGTCTTGACGACTTATTATGAGAACATTCTATGATTCGAAGTGTGAGGGTTTACTATCACAGTACATACACAGCGGCCCAGCCTCATCTCTCAATTTTATTATACTAGACCTTCGTCGCTTTACTCGTCTACACACAATAATTCTAGATTCAAGGGCACATCTAGAAATCTTGGTCATAGAGTTTGCCTGTGGAAAAGAATATTCAAGAGACAAAGAAAAAGAGAAGAAACAAGAGTTCACAGAGAGATATGAAACTATGCAAGGTCATTTACTAGAAACTAGTAAAGTTCGAGAAAGATTCCACGCCTGAAGTCTGTAAAGGAGTAGAATTCAACCTTGGAAACAGGAGGTTGGGCCGCTGTGTAAGTACTGTCCGGAGGCTCAGCATGTTTGCTTGTTTGGAGCATCTACTATATTAGATGCTCCCCACCTCCATAGCTCTTCTTCTTCGACCCGTATTGAATATCCTCCAGGGTTCGTGTCTTCTACCTCTCCCTAGACCTAGACGTAGAGCTTTGCCTACCGTCACACAAAAGCCACAGGCACTGTGAATTCAGGATTCGAGAGTTGGATCAAAGAATACAGAATCCATTCATGATGTACACATACGTCTAGCGTAGACTTCAGGACAGAACAAAGCAAAACACCGATGCCTTCCAAAAATTGGCATGCTAGAGACGATCATAAGGGCAAATCATATCATTGGCTCAATAAAAGCAAAGAGTCCGGCCCATAAGAATGGTCCCGAATGCGCAGAGGATCCCAGATCGCTGCCCGCGCATTCCAAATATACAACCCCGGCAGGTCCGGGTAAGGTTCCGTGATAGATGGTTAGTCGAGGGCGCGACGAAGGTCGCTCCACTTTTGGCGGAGGGTCTCATGATTTTCGGACATCTGGCGATCGTTAGTCATAGATGCATAGAATGATTAGGTGCACCTTACCTCTGCCCACTTCATCTTAGTGGCAACCAGCTCCTTTTCCATCTCGAACATGGAGTCCTCCATCGCACGGTTCTCGTTTTGTACTTCGATATTGCGCTTCATGATGCGTTCCATTTCCAGTCGGAGCTTTTCCTCAACTTCCGCAGGTTGCTTGTCGACTACGTTCTTGAGCTCGTCAACTTGCAGCTTCATTGCGTCGTTGATGTCACGGAGCTCCTCGTTTTCCACTTTGACGTGCACCAGCTCGGAGGCTAGTTGCACATGTTCCTTATCTGATGCTTCGGCGCGCTCTTCAAGGAGCCGGACCCGCGCACCCTGAATGCCAACGGTATGCCGCAGATGTTCCAGCTCGTGCTCACGCTCCTTCTCGGTGCGAGTCTTCTCCTCCCATTCGGCAGTGTAGGTGGCAAGCATTTCAGATGTGAGAGGGACGGCGCAGGCGTCCTGCACCAGAATATCAGATCGATAGATCTCTTTGTCTGAAGCACCGGAGCTACCAAAGAAGCCAGACTCCAGGATCGACGAAGTGGATGGCTGCTTGTCTATGTAGGCATCAAATAAGCGCTCTTTCAAGAAAGTAGTGAGAGCGCTCATGTCCTTCATTTCAAGAAGCGCCTCGGAATTTCTTCGCATGATCGCAACCCCGAATTTGAGGATGGTGGTCTCCAGTCCTTCCTCAAAGATCAAGTCATAGATGCGCAGTACTAGCTGTAGCGGGAATCGGTAGGCAAACAGCGTCAAGAACCACTGAGTCGCGTAGAGCTGGGGAGGTACACCACGACGCCGCAGATGACAGTAAAGAGCAGGTTCGAGGTCTTCCAGTAATCGCTCGTACTGGTACAAGCTCCGGTGAAGACCCGGCATATCCTGGATGAACATATCTCGAAGCGAATACTTGTTCATCAGCTTGACAAGCATAGCGAATGCGTCGACCTCATCCATCTTAATGAAAAGTCAGCTAAGCTCAGCTCATTTCGGGTTGGGGGGATGTACTTACGTTGAACAGCAAAGGCATTGCAATAAAGTTCATGCCTTGGGCATAGCCAACTCCCTCATCGTACAATGCGTATGCTTTGCAAAGACCAAACAGGCCCTCTTGGCTTCCTTGGGAGACAAAGTACTTGGCGTAGCTGGTGCGAGCACCTAGGTCTCGTCTGATGGCCTTCTCTAACTTTGTGAGAGCCACCGCGTCAGTCTTTGCCTTCTTCGCACGATCAGCCTCGCTGATCGATTGTTCCTTTGCCTTATCCTCCCCTTCAACTGAAGGGCTAGGGGTCTGGCTGCGTGAGCGTGAAACAGATCCTGAGTGGTGTGAGCGAACGGAAGAGCGCGAGGACGTAGTTTCGGCACCGTTTGCTGGTCGTCCGTCTTTGTCATGTGTGGTACCACGAGCCACAAGCTCGCGGTAGGTATCCTCCAGTTCGGCAGTGTGGCAATCTGCTAAGATCTGCCAGATCACTCCTCGGATAGTCTGTGGGATGCCGCGCTTGATCGCAGCGTTCAGCTCCTCCGAGCTTGCCAGGGCTTGCGGTCCGTTGTTTACAAGCTGCTGCCACATCTCCCAATCCACAGGGGCAGTGTCGGTTACTGATCCACTCCTCGTACCAGGGTGAGTCGCTTCGGAAGAAGGGGTTGGTGGTGCAACCAGAATGGGCTCCTCTCCCTCTTCCGGGATGATAGGCGGACTAGCCCCAGACTGGCTAATGCTGGCTTGCCCTGAGCGGGCGCTCGTTTGATCGGCCTCTGGTGCCAAGCTCTCCTCCCGCAGTCGCAACATCTTAAACTGATCCTTGAGACTGTTGCGTCTTGGCTTCTTGGAGCCAATGCTTGAGATGTCGTCGCCATCGCGATGTTCCGGGTTGCTTGCGAGGGTGGATACGGATGTGGCAGTGTTGCGCCGGCTGGCTGTAAGGGACGGTGATTTGGTGTCTTTAGCGGTCGAGGTTGAACTGCGAGAGAACCACGCGAATGGACCACTTGGCTTTCGAGCAGGGGGTGGCGTGGGTGTGGGAGCGGGCGGGGGGTTCTTGTTGACCGGGGGTGCTCCCCATGGCATTGAGGGAAGACTGCCCGACAGACCCATCAACCCAGAGCTCGCTGGAGCTTCATCCTTCGGAGGCAACGGAGGGGCTTCCATCTTCTCCGGGCGGGGCGTCGTATCCGCCGGATCCTCTTGGTTGCTGTTTACCAGATTCACCTCAGCGAGTGATGAGCCCGTTGATAGACGATGGGATGTGAGCAAAGGAGATTTTGTTTCTTTCTCATTGTGTTCCTCTGTGGCCGTTTCTTCTGTCTGCGTAACCTCAGGCCCTTGTTCCGACTTGTCACTCTCATTGGGCTCGTCGGTCGTGGGTTTCACCTCATCGGTGTCGTAGATAACTTCGTCATTTGTTTCATTTCCATCACCCTCCTTACTTCCCTCTTTATTGGCCTGTTTTTTTGCCTCTTTCTTCGCCTCCCTCTTCTTCTTCTTGCTTGTGTTTTTGGGTTGCTCCCCTTCACCCTCGTCATCTTTATCCTCTGTGTCGGTGGTCTCGTGCTTCTTCTCGGCCGGCGATACAGAAGGCAGCGGAGGTCTCTCCGTGGTTTCCGGGGACTGGATTGAGCCGATTGGGGGACTATCGGTCAAGGATCGGGTGGAGGTAGACTGGGGGACGGTCACATTGAGGTTCTCCTGGATCTCGGCAGTTTCACGGGCATCGTCAAAGGACTCCTATTCACACGATAAGCTCTTGCCAAGACAGCCATCGCAGGTTACACTCTGGGCATCCATGACTTACCCCTTCGTATACGGGACTATGCTGGTTCGTAGACATCATGGGGTTGAGATAGCGACCTCACAACAATCTAGAGAGAGGACCATGCAACGGCGGATCGCAAGAGTGCCGAGGACAAGTGTTTGAGAATTCCAGGGGATCGGTATTTGCGGCAATTGGTTGTCTTTAGTCAAAGAGAGAGAGAGAGAGGAATGATCGAAGGAATTTGGGGGAGTCTCAACTGATCGAGACAGGTACACAAGACGCTGATTGGCTCCCCAGATATGCGGAATCGACGTGTCGATCAGAACAACGGCAGTCCACAGCGGCCTAATGTCCCTTGTCTTCTCTATAAACGTCTTTTCGCTGTCTTTTCTTTTCTAAATATGGAAATATTCTAGTTGAACTCTTGACCTAGAATAATAATAGGTAAGAGTAGTAAAGCAGTGAAACCCACTCCGTAGTACTCCAAAAAGTGTAACTACGAGTAGTAAAATTGATAAAAAGAGGTTAGGCCGCTGTAAACTGCTGCATAGAGCGTTATGTGGAATGCATTTCCTGTCACTAGTCCTACATGTACATATTCCTCATAGCGCAGTTTGTGCTCTCGGCTATTTTTAATATCCTCAGCGCTAAGCAGTTTATGTGATACGCGGTGGTTCCCCTCTAATGAAAGGGGCGGGGCCCGGGTGAACAAGGGAGAAAAAATAATAATAATTTAGTGGAAGCTCAGAGAGTCTTCTCGAGGTCAATCCACCTTTCGCGTCGCAAGGGATCTAACTTCTTCAACTCTGAGAGCCAGCTCAGGATTTGCTCTCGATCCTCTGTCGAGAGACTCCCTTCTACCTTGGAGGCGAGAAGGGTGTACTCGATCAATGCCTGGTAGATGTACTTGCAATCCTCCGCCCCGTCAAGCATTTCTTGGATCTCTTCAATTTCACTCCGAATATATTCCAATCTTTCGGATGAGCTTAAATGAGGGGTCATAGTACGATGGGCCATTGCTGGATCAAAGGCACCCATCAGGTTTTGGTGGTAAAACCAGAGTGACTGATCATATGGATCAATAAATGCCTGGTGGATAAGTGATAATTCTAGTTTTCGTTAGTACAACACAATTCTTTTTTTTTTTTGAAGAAACACATCAGACACACCATCATCTAACATTTTCCTCCGCTCGTCATCGGTGGCCGATTGCTCATCCAAAAGCGATTGGATCAGCTTGGTTCGGTAATGCCATGCGGAAAAGTTCGATAGATTGGCGCCGATCATCTTCTTTGCATATTCGAACTCAGTCTGCGTCATGCCTTTTGCTGCTTCGGTGGTGCCAAGCTCTTTCAAGGTCTCAACCACGAAGCGCCGGTAACCCCACCCGTGGAAATTGCGGCTATCCAGGGTCAACATCTTGCCCACAAGGGCAAGTTCTTGCTGCCACATTTGCTGTGCCTCTTCAAATGGCAACAGGCGGCGGGCTTCATCCAGCAGCCACAGGCGATAGTTCCAGATCCAGTAGCACTTGGGGAAGCTTTTGAGAAGAGGAATTAGAAACTGGAGGTCACTCGAGATTAATTGAAGAATCGGTCCAGTATCTCCGTCCGAATCTCCTGCCTGTGAGAACTGGTACCGCAGCACCCGCCGGCGGTAGTTCCAGGCTGTGTAGTACTCGGGATTCTTAGACAACAACTCTGAGATCCTGTTCAGAGTGTCGAGTGTATATTCATGCTCAGTCACCTGTCTATGTCAGAATTTGTTCAAATGGGGGTCTCAAGGAAGACAACCTTTGTGGAAACCAAGCGCTCAAGATCGCGATATGTATCAATCTTTTGTTGCTCTTGCTTTCGTGCCTCCGCGGATTTCTCGACGGGTTTGTAACGTGGCACACCATGCTAACAAAGACATCAACATAGAACATACAGTGATGGCAGTTGGATCAAACTCACGCTCGGCATTTTCGATGATGCTGTGAACAATACGTAAGTGTGTTGGACACCGATATGCGGGATATGATGAGTTGACACCTCAGGCGAGAAAATACACATGAACCAATCATAGGCCGCAGTCACTTTGTATGGTCTCACGTGACCAGATGTACTCTTGCTATTCTGGGAACTGAGGTTTCTTTCTGTGCTTTGTCCCTCTCGGTCAATCTGCTGGTATCAAGCAGAGGTCCTCATACATTCCTTTCATTGCTTAGGTGGCCCCAGAGTTATATTCACCGAAGCCCATCCATTTCATACAGAAGTATGGTAGATGCCAGTTGTCATTCCTTCGAGGAAGCCTCTCCAGCAGAAAATCCCAGGACTCCTTCATTTGTTCCCCATTCTCCATTCTCTAGCGAGAGTGGATCTATTCGAATTACTGATTTTGCAACTGTCAATTTGCCATTCTTTGAGTCTCCTGTTCCAAAGTCCAGAGCCAAACCCTACATTGCTCACTCAAAAGACAACCGAGGTTCCTCTCCAGAAAGATGGCGATATCGATTGAGAGCCGTTACTGGCCCACCAGCAGGCAGAAGCCCTATTCTTAGGATCGTCTCCCCTGATCGATTCATCCCAAGACGGGACTTTACCGAGCCAAAGTCGGCAACCTTTCGTGTAGCCAAACCCTCACAGCAACTTTCGCCGCGGGAAAGACTATTCCGCCGAATTCCACCTGGATATGACCCATTCCTACCAGCAAACTTATCCAGGACCTCTCCTGGTGTCCAGCCCATTGGCTTTCAGCGGATCCCAAGTCGTACACCGCATTTGGTCACTGATTTCAACAACTTCTCGCATGAGAGCTCGGTACAAAACAGTCTCTCTACAATTTGGAATCTCAGTGGAGCTTCTGAATCACGGGGTGTTGTCCCCATTATGCCTTATAGTGGCTCGCCAAGTGCTCCGGGTAATCGAAGAACTGCTCCAAACTTTGTGGCTCGCTTCTTACCCAAAAACTCAAAATACAACGAGGATGTCATCCATGAGTCGAGACTTGCGCTTGCTCTAGGTATTGACCTAACAAATAGATTGCTCGAGAATTCTATACCATGTCCTGATGCTCCTCTCGATCCCACATCCCCGGATTTCGAGCGCCTTTCGCCATTCGTCTGGAAAGACAGTGCATGGAAAAAGGTCGAAAGAGAGCATTGTGAGTATAGCTACTAACCTATGATTATATTTACCATCTACAGAAGCATATACTACAGCTATTAGGCCATGGTTAGAGGAACCGTCCGCTGTTCTCTAGCACGGAACTGACTGGTGTCTCCAGGGCCCAAGCCTCGCGCCAAAATGGAACCTGTCCCATCGAAGCCATTTCGGATTCTGGATGCCCCTTTCCTGAAGGATGATTTCTACTGCAGTACACTTGCATATTCGCCTATATCTGGAATATTGGCAGTTGGCCTCTGTCATCAAGTATACCTCTGGTCTGAAAGCCGTGGGGTGGATTCTCCGCCGTTCGGGGATGTGCACCCATCAAATTATGTGACTTCATTGTCATTCTCGTCTGAGGATGGAGAGAGAAGTATACTTGCAGTGGCCCGTCGGTCTGGTCAATTAACGCTGTGGAGCACATTCGAGCAGCAGGTCCGATTCGAGATCAGCCATCCCAATAGCATCACCTGCGTGGCATGGAAGCCCAAGACATCCCGACGATTTTCTGAAAGATTGACTCACGTTGAAGTGGACGTTGAAGAACTTGTCGCAGGTGATGAACTTGGAACCATTTGGTACTACTCGGTCGAGTGGAGTAGCGATGAAGATCGAGCAGAATGGAAATGGAATGGATCCATGACGCTGCTTGCCAAAATCTGCGCACACACTGAGCAAATTTGTGGACTGACATGGTCGCCTGATTTGAAGTATCTTGCTACAGGGGGAAACGACAACGCTTGTCTTCTGTTCGATATGGGCAAGATCGTTCCCCCGCAGTCGACAATCCCGCCCATCACGGTAGATTTCCCAACGAGTTTCAGCCTAGGGGCGTTCCCCTACCACGCTCTAGGTACTGTGACCAGACGACTGTTTCAACGGCGACCCGGCGCAGGACGAAATCTCCCATCATGGGTTGGTCGCCCTTCAATTACACCGTCTTTGATCCCACTCCTAAGTCACGCGGGAACCCTGATTTCCGGCGGTGGGCGAACGATTCTAGTTCCATTCGGGCGTCAAAAGTACCGCCTGTACCACTCCGCAGCAGTGAAAGCAATTGCATTCGCACCATGGCAATCGTCTCTCCTTGCCACTGGAGGTGGCTCCAATGACCGAGCCATCCACTTCTTTCATACGCGCACCGGCGCATGCCTCGCAACCATCAATGTGTTTGCCCAGGTGACCAGCCTGATTTGGAGTCAGACCCGGCGTGAGATCGTAGCTACTTTTGGCTACGCACAGCCGGACCATCCATTCCGCATTGCTGTATTTGCTTGGCCTAGTTGCGCCCAGATTGCTGTTGTCCCTTGGGGGCCATACGGGGCTAGTTGGGATGGCACAGATACTCACACCAACTTCGACTGCGGACGAGCTCTGTGTGCAATAAGGTATCCGGGAAAACTCCATCGCTCTTTGGTCTCTACCTCTCACAAACCGGAACCGGAACAGTCCCGTGAATCTTCGATTCGGACGCGTGCGAGGGCTAGGACTTCGCCGGAACGTGGAACTGGCACCGTGCGAAGAGTCCGTCCAAAGATGTCAAAACCCAAGGAGAAAGAGGGCGGGATGTGGTGTGCCAGAACTGTGGAAGAGGGTTGCATCATTGTTGCCTCGAGCGATCAGACTGTGAAATTCCATGAGGTGTGGACAGGGCGAAGGACAAGTACCGGGTCTGCCTGTGGACTTTTGGGTGGCAGCGACATCCTTGAGGGGCTGGAAGGTATTGAGAAGTGCGGTGGTGAAGTCATTCGCTGATTTTCTCGAGAGGGTTTCTATTATTGTTAGCATTATATTATTACCTAGTAGATAGCTGCAATTCGCGTTATTCTTGAGTATTTTATGTGCACCTACATACTACTGTGGTGTATTGCTCCCGGCTTGGAAGATTCTCCGTGGAATTCCACTAACCAAGAAGCGTATATCATCTGCAAGTCCATAATCAAGTCCATTATGTACTCCGTACTCCGTACATTAGTGCGTCCCTTAGTTCGTCTGACGAACGCCGATCCCTCTCCACTTCCCATCGCTAAGCTCTTGAATCGGAGCTAACATTTCAGCTCTCCCCTGTGCCGATTCATGATTCTTTTTGTTTTCTTTGGACTTTGTTTCCAGCGTTCCTCTCATCCCTCAAAATGCGATTGTCATTCCTAGCCCAGGTCCTTTTGACCTCAACAACCTTCGCCCTGGATGAATCGCTCGGCTCCACCCTGAACGTGACGGTGCTCGGTGCAAGCCACAATCGCTCCACACTGGAGTGTTGGGCTCTCAAGTCTGGCTGGCAGACCTCTGCCGAACCCGGTACATCCGGTTCGTCAGTTCTGGACCTGGGTGCGATCACTGGTAATGCGACATTTACCACTTTGCCAGCCGGCTTTGATGGTGGCAGACATAACGCGCCGGCTTTGCAGTAGGTTTTTGTTGATGGATATCGCTCATCCATAGTGAGGGGGTATATGGAATTGGATTCACGGCTGACTGCAACAGGTGGGTGGTGTTCCTATCTGGACTGGCGCATATCACACTACCCAACTCGACAACCGAAGCTCGGGTAGAGGGTGGTAAGAACGGGGCTATTCTGGCGCTTGACACTGCCGATGTCAGTGCCTTGGGTCACTACACCACTTATCCCTCGCAGGAGCGGACGGTCGCTCTGGAGATCCCCCTCCCCAAGGGAGAGGTGCCTGGTCATCGGGTTCTGCACACAGGGCCCTGTCAGGGAGATGAGCTACTTGTGTAGATGGAAGACAAGATCCCAAGACTTGAAAGACATCAGATTTAATTGTTATAGACGCAGGGCGCTCGGTAGGCGCACAAGATATCGAAAGTAAATAAAAACAAGAGATGCAGATCAGTCGAATGCATCCAGAAATATGTTCTTTTATAGACCGTAGCCTCCTAATTCGTACACAGGACCTCATTTCCGTCCACCCTTGCCCTTCTTGACAGTCTTGCTCTTCTTTGATGGCGGGGGCTGCTGTTGAGCACCATCGTCAGACTCATCTTCCGTGTCAGCAATGAAGTCGACCATTGAGCCGTCACTTTCGGCCTCGTCGTCATCATCATCTTCATTCTCCTCCAGTGACTCCTCGGCATCGGAAGAGCCAACGGATTCAGCGGCCTCGATGTCCAGAATAGGCTCCTCATCGGCATCCTCGTCATCGCTGTCATCCTCGTCCTCGGACTCACCAACACCAATCAGCATTGACTCATCCTCATCGTACGCCTGGTCGCGTATTGACTTCCGGGGTGTCTTAGCCTCAGTCTCACTATCCTCGAGGTCATCCTGGCCCTCGACGTAGATAACATTCTCCTCGTCTTCGCTGTCCATGTCCTGGTCACCACCACGGACGGATTGGCGCAGGCTCAACTGGGCGTCGAGCATGTCGAGCTTGCCCTTGAGGAGCAGGAGGGAAGGCAAGCTGGAAGAGCGCTGGTCCATCACCTTGTAAAGAGAAGCCATGCGCTTGAGAAGATCGGGGTGACCGGCCAAGGCACCGCCGTGGGCAACGCAGGTCCACTGCACCCAAACGAGGAGGTGGCCGTAGCGAGCAGGGCGGGAAGCGAGACGCTCAGCGAGCTTCTGAAGCAGGGTCGCGGCCAGGGAGGAATCAAGACGCTGAATGGTAGTGCGGATAATTGAAAGATCACCGGTGTGGAAGCATGACTCGAGCATACCGCTGTCGTTGGTCTTAAGGGATTGTGTGAGGACAGTGGCGAGGGAAACGCCAGTGGGGATTTGTTGAACAGCAGCCTGGGGCTTGCCAGGAACCAATGCACCCATCAGAACATCATCGTCAAGCTCAGCCTCTACGTCGACTTCTGCGTTGGCGCGCATGAGCTCGCCAAATGAGGGCTCAGCGCCCTCTTCCTCCTCTTCCTCCTCTGATTCGGAAGCATTTTGCATTTCAACATCAGCATTCACCGCGGCCTTGGCGGGCTTGGTTTTCTTTTCGGCAGACGGTGCCTTTTGCTTGTTGTCCTCGTCGTCGGAATCCTCCTCGCTGTCAGAGTCAGAGACAGCTTTTGAGTCCTCCATCTCCACATCATCGTCAGCCAAGTTTCCCTGCTCCACATTCATGTGAGACTCGTTGACACGGGTTTCTCCCGCGGATTTAGCTCCGCTTGTTGTGGCAGCAGCAAGTGCTGAGCTAGACTTGGTCTTCACCACAGTCTTGGTGCCAGTGAAAGAGATTTCGTCGGTCTTGTCTTCAAGGAGTGGGACGCGCTCGAAGACAGGAACCACACCACCTTCAGTGTATGCGACCACAATGTTCGGGCCTTGGAAAGAGACAGCCGCAACTGGGACGCAGGCGTTGGAGAACTCATTATGCGTGATTTTGAGGGCTGCGTGTGCCTTTTGGGTCATTTGTTTGCGGAGGGTCTTGGCAGTAGCTCCTGGGGCAGCCTGGGGCTGAACAAATGGCTTGGTGAAAAGTTCGATAGTACCATCTTCAGTAATCGCGGCAAGGATTGTGCCACTGTACGCGACTGTAGAAACCTCCTGCTCGGTGACAAGGTTGCGAACGAGTTTCTGTGTAGCGGCATCGAAGACGTTGATGAAACGATCACCATCAGAGGCGAGGAATGCACCCACGCCAGCAGATTCGGTTGAGGACGAAATGACAGTGTGGATAGGGTTGCGCATGGCCGGGAATTGCACAGGCTCGTCAGCCTTCTCGGTATCTATTAAGAACGGTGTCTGAGAGGCGCAAATCAGAGGGGTGTTCGAAGGAACAGGGCGAGAGAGCGTAGTGAAAACGGAGGATGCGGGGAGGTGAATGATCCTGCAAAGTTAGCGAAGTCGTCGAAAGCCAAGATTGATATCTTACTGGATGCTCTTTCCGGTGCGCAGGTCCCACTGGATGAGCTTGTTGTCACCACCAACACTCCAAGCCTCTTCGGCGGGCCGAGCGGCCGTGAACTTGAAATCCTTGATTCCCTTCTCATGCGCGCCGCTCAGGGTTCCGACAACCTTGTCTTCGGAGGGCGAGTACATGCGGATGTCCGATGTGTTAGTGCCGAATGCGACCACGATGTCACCTTGGTCCAAACCATCAGGGGCCCCGTTGACGTCGGAGCCACGCTTGCGCTTCTTCTTCGACTGATCGCGACCCTTGCCCGAGTTGTTGTAGTATCCCCAGTCCAGCGAGGTGACTGTTTCCTTCGGCGCCAAGACATGCTCACACTGTAGACGTCCGGTGTTGGTGTCGTGAACTCGGATGTGTTGGCCATCAAGACCTTGGATGACGGACGCAAACAGAGCCAATTGGTATTCCGATGGAGAGAATGCAGCTCGCAGGATGGAAGACTTGCTGCCCGCTTGAGCCAGACTAGAAGACGCGGCGGCAGCCGAGCTGACCTTGGTCGATGGGCGAGCTGACTTCTTTCCCATCTTGGCTGTAACTTTTTTTTAACCTCGTTTTTCTCTCGTGAGGTTTCTGCTTGTTGCAAGTAGGATATATGTGAATGGACCGGTTGAAGAGAGGAATGTCGGATTCTCCAAGAGACTCTCTTTTTTTCCACCCCTAAGGAAACAATTCGGGGCTTTGGACGGTAGTTTCGCAGTTGCTGCGGACAGGAAAAAAAATGTTCTGTAGAGCCTTGATGCACTAGTCCCGAAGTGGTTAGATAGACACCCATGTCTTATCTAATCATCCCGTGATCCAACCTCGATTTACTGCTTACATCTTTGTGTCCTTACTTCCTTGTTTTCGGACAATTCTTGGACTTAGATGGCAATTCTATTGTCATCTAATCTCTGTATACCACGATAATCCACAATTCATGGACAAAGTAACTTGGCGAGGCCACTCATCTGCTATCACACCCTTTTTTATTGATCTAGTTACCGGGAATATACTACTTAAGTATGGGGATTGATGCATCGACACCCTCGCGGATAATATGACGCCCTTGGTGCCTGAGTTTGGCATGATTCTAATATCGATGCCCTTCATAGTAGGCATCAACATTTCTGCCAGTAAAGCAAGCAATTGAAGCACTAAGCTGAACAGTATAAACAGAGTGGGTATTTTTTATAGATGCGGCAGTTGGCTTTCTAGACTACGAGGATGCTAGTTATAGAAAGTGGAACGGAAAATGGAGTACAACTTTAGAAAACGGAATAGAAAATGCGATGAAAAGAGGAAATGTTCAAGGTGTCGCATTATCCAAAGGAGTGTCATACTATCCGCGAGGGTGTCGATGCATCAATCCCCTATACTATTGTTCAATGACATGTGCTTTGAATACTTTGAATATTCCCCTTGAATTGCCATCCAACCTCACGGGGGACAATTCGCTCCTAGTGGAAGGGGAAATGATACCCAGATAGGGAACGGCGTGGAAGAATTTAGACAAGGTGTAATGGTTAGCAAAATCGACAACCATTGAAGCCGATTTGACAGGTTTAAAACTGTAGATAGGTAACGATGGGGCAGAGAGGGGTATATGAAACACCCCGGGGTTGCCCTGCTCAGCTGCACCTTGAGACCACATCTCCAGGGCTTAGAAATGGGGTAGCGTGAGTTAATTCTCTTGCATGTGTTTTCCTTATTACTTGGTGATGAATCCGAATCAACCTTGGAACGAGATACTAAAATTTAGGAGGTACTCAGAATTACAATCGACGAGGTAACTCTAGAGTTCTTGATCTAAAGATGTAGAAAGATGTCCAAGTGGATTGTGGCGACGGACCTTGTATACTCCGCACACGTCTGTGTATCAGATCTAGATTTTCCCCTTCCATTTTCTCTCGAGTGAAGCGTCATGGTGCGATAAAGAAGACTCAACAAACTCCTGAAGTTGAGGTGGGTACCTAGGTATCATCACACACGGGATATATAGGCGAGCAGCTCTATAGGGTATCTTGTATCCTTTCAAGTCCGATGTTGCTGTGTACGCTCACATGGGCATCCATGGATATTTCTGAGGCAGCCCTGGCGATAACTTTACCTAGGTAGAATAAATCATCGGAGATGAACACCTAGAATTTTCAAATGGAACTTTAGAATTTTTACTTAAGTACTTGCTCCATACCCGGCAAGTAACTTTTAATGTAGCACTTGGGTACTTTGGGATGGCTGACGCAGTTTACACCTGGGCAGCATTGAAACTTAGAAACAACGCATTGAGACTTGAATTTACATTTTTCTGTCAGCCCTGGAGTGTATCCATAGATTCTTCCAGGATTATCTTCCATCCTCGGAGTACACTTAGAAATTTCCAAGGTTCTCAAGTTAGAACCTTTTGAACATATATATTCCCATACCTCTGCCCGACAGTATCTGACAGAAGTACTTAAGTATACAACAAACAGCGAACCACAACTTTAGAACTGCCTGGGTATTTCCACACACTTACAATATGTAACGAGTAACTGTAGAACTTCTGCGAGGAGGTGTTGAGTCAGATTTAATTCCAGAAGTATATCAGGGCAAGATCTCAATCTGATTGGACAGATCTCTGAATTTTTTTTTTTAAAAAAAAGAAAAACACAATCATGTGATCTCTACCCAATCTGTAAGGGTCTAGGTGCAGGCCCGCAGTGCAAAGTACCGATTGGTAATTCACCAGAAGAGGTGCACCCTAGCATGTTTCAAACATCTATGACATGTACAATGCCAGTGCCCTTGCGGAATCCAATACAACGAAGAACGACAATGAAGTTCAATCTATGGAGGACATTGGCACAGGTCACGTGGATGCAATTGAGTGGTGACGTCGGGACCTCCTAGCCCGCATTCGGCCAGAGCCCTAGGGTTCTGAGTCATCTTTGCACCTGAACACTCCCATCACGCAAGCAGACAAGTAGGGTGAAAAATGAAAAGCAGAGTAACTTGAGAGTGATGTTTGCCGTAGTGTTAGTGAAGAGCTTTATATATTTTCTGCTCTTTCATCAAGGGTGTGAAGGAAAGAAAATAAAAGAAGAAAAAAGCCGATTCCATCAGGGGATGGGAATGGAAAGAACCAATCAACAAGGGGGAAAGGTAGGAGAATCCGGACTAGTGTGGCTGGTGGAACTGGCAACAGGAGAGGTGAAGGCGGCCGTTTGTACTTAAGGATTCTGGCATCCCCTCCGAGGATTTTTCTGCTTCTGTCCTGGTTCTCCTATTTTTATTCCTCTGACCGCCCCCCCTTACACTAAACACAACAAACGCGTCTCGCGTTCCCTCTTTTAACCGCCTCCCCCCCTCTTCTTTTTTATTTTATTTTTTTATTTTTTTTATTATTGATTTTTTATTTTGCCTTTAATTGTTTGCCCACATTTCTGCCCCAGGCACTGCGTCCCCACCTTAGCTCTCTACCTTCTGTCTATACTCTAGACGGGTCTACTCTCACGTGACTAGCCATACCGCCTTCTTGGCAGTATAAATTACATCGTCTCCGATCGCATTCTCCACTCTTCCTATCTCCCGACCTCTGACCTCACCATTTCCAGGTCGCGTTCATCCGCCACGTTTGAATTATTTCGAACGTTGCGAGGTCTCGAACGCGCCAGAAATTAATCAGACGCGTTTTTCAATCGCGATCATCGACTGGAGGTCCATTTCACCAACTCACGACACCTTCCTCTTCACTTCCAACTGATGGCGACCCCGCCTCCCGAGGCCCCTCCCGCCATGAAGGAGGACAAGCCTCAGCTGCCCCCGTCCCCGACTGGTCCATCTGCCCCGGACATTCCGGAGACCAGGTAAGCTGAACCTTAGTCACCTCTAATACCAGAATTCGTAATCTTACCAGCGCGCAGTGTGCAAGCTACCACCGATTCCAAAAACCAATCCTCTGGCGATGCTGAGGTCAAATCACCCGCGTTGAACGGTCACGGTCCAATTGCGCCCTCAACCACCAACGGCACAACCACAACAAACTCTCCCCCAAAGTCTCCTGCGCCGGCACCCGCTCTACCCGAGCAACCCGCCCAAGAGACAGCGCAAGTTGCAGAGACACAGGAACCAGCTAAATCCAACGAAGCATCTCTCACTCCCGCACCCAACAACACCGAGAGCGCGACCTCAGTTCCAGCTCCAGCTCCATCTTCAGTTGCTACTGAGCTTCCTACCGCTCCGGCATCTGCCGAGAGCACTACACCGGCTCCAGCTCCAGCTCCGACTCCGGCTTCAGTTCCAGCTTCAGTTCCATCTTCAGTTCCTGCTTCAGTTCCTGCTCCTACTGCAGCCCCAACTCACATTCCCACCACTTCTGCTGGCCCCGACACCGACGCAATGGCCATCGATACTCAGGACAGTCCGGCTGCCGTGAAAACCGAACTTCCTCACCACCCAACTACTGCCCCCACCTCACTCTCCCTTCAACCCAATGACCAAGAAATGAAGGACGCCCCGGAACCCCCGCTCTCACCTTCCAAGGTTCCCCGACAAAGAGATGCCGATCTCAGCGAAGAGCCAGCTGCCAAGCGGACCAAGGTTGAGGGCGATGATTCTGCCCCCGCGGGATTCAAACCACAAGAAATCCCAGCTCCGGCTCCATCCCCTCCAAAGCCCTCACCCAGCCGGACAAGCAATGGACCGGGCCTCACCAAATTGCAACACAAGTTCATTTCCAAGTCGCTGAGTTCTCTCAAGCGGATGCACGATGCACGCTTCTACAAGGAGCCAGTCGATCCTATCAAGCTTAACATCCCGCAATACCACACCATCGTCACCCAACCCATGGACCTAGGAACCATGGAGAGGAAGCTGAAGACTAACCAGTATGCCTCACCTCAAGAGGTCTCCGATGACTTCGCTCTCATGGTCAACAACACCACCATCTTTAATGGTGTGGACCACTTGGTCACCCAGGAAGGTATCAAGTTGAAGGCCACGTTTGAAAAGCAGATGCTCAGCCTTCCCAAGGCCTCGGAAGTGGAACCCTCAAAGCCGAAAAAGTCAACCGAGAAGACATCAGCTGCGCGTCGTGAGCCCCGAACTTCTCTCCCCAGTCAGCCCAAGGCGGCTTCCCCACAAAACCAGACCTTTGCACTGGGACCAGAGGGAGTGCCCGTCATTCGTCGTGATTCCACCAACCCCGATGGCCGCCCAAAGCGATCCATCCACCCTCCCAAGCGTGATTTACCTTACTCAGTTAAGCCGAAGAAGAAGAAGTACCAGTGGGAATTGCGTTTCTGCCAGGAGGTGCTGGAAGAAATGCACAAGAACAAGCATTACAACTTTGTCATGCCTTTCTATTTCCCTGTCGACCCCATCGCTTTGAACATCCCTACCTACCACAAGGTGATCAAAGAGCCGATGGATTTGTCTACAATCCAATCCAAAATCAAGACCGGTCAGTACGAGAATGCCAAGGAGTTCGAACACGATGTCCGCATGATCTTCAAGAACTGCTTCCGCTTCAACATTCCGGGTGACCCCACTTACATCTGTGGGCAACGCGCGGAAGAGATCTTCAACCAGAAGTGGTCCCAGAAATCGGAGTATCTCGATGCCCATGAGCCTCACCCTGAGCAGAACTCCGATTATTCCGACGAGGATAGTGACGAGGAAGCCGAAGAAAGCGAGGAGGACGACCAGAAGCTCACTCTTCTTCAAAAGCAAATCGCCGAGATGTCACGCCAGGTCGAGGCTATCACCAACAAGAAAAAGAAGACACCTCCTTCTTCCAAGAAGGTCGGCAAGGCGAAGCCAGCCCCAAGCAAGAAGGTCAGCTCTGGCAAGAAAGATAAGAAGAGCAAGAGCTCTAAGAGCGGCAAGGAGCGCGCTATCACATACAACGAAAAGCAAATTATTTCGAACGGCATCAGTAGCCTTCCAGACAAGAAGATGCAGCAAGCTCTTCAGATCATCCAGAGCAATGTTCCGGCTCTCAAGGTAAGCAGAATACAAGGGTTTCTCCCTACTTTCTTTTTGCATAACCTAACTTGTTGTTCAGGGCACCGACGAAGCTGAAATTGAGCTGGACATTGACGAGCTCCCCAACGACGTTTTGCTTCTGTTGCTTAACTTCGTGAAGAAGAATGTCCCTCATCTCACGGATGACGAGGAGGATGCTCCCGCTAGCAGCGTTGCCCCTCCCAAGCCGAAGAAGAACAAGCCGATGAGCAAGTTCGAGCAAGAGGCGCAGATTAACATGCTCCAGAGCAACCTTTCCCGCTTCCAGGGTGGTGGCGCCCTCTCCCCAGAGCCCGTGGCTTCCGTCGAACGAAACGATAGCAGTGATGAGTCGGATTCATCCGAGGAGGAGAGCGAGGAGGAGTAACTTCGCCTCGTACAAGATGGCCCTTTATCCTGACTTGCGTTCTAAGCGTCGACTTTTCTTTTCTCTTTGGTCAGTTTTCTCATTATCTCTTTTCACGTCACTCCTGCGGTTCCGAATCTGTGATCCCCGCCAGCAACGTCTGTACATATTTGATGTCAAATACCCTTCCGAGGTCGGCAAGGCCCGCTGATGTGCCTCGTACCGGCGTTGTCCTTTGGGTCTTTTCTCTGTGTACACTTTCCTCCCGCTTTATTCTCTTCTAGGATGGGTGGACGAGGTTGCTTTTTATTCTTTTGATTTTGCGTGGCGGGAACTGGGAGTTGATCGGAAGCACTGCTTCAACTTGTACGATTACGAGAGAAACGCGGCAATGCAAAATGAACATGTACTTTTACTCGTAAATCTAGTCCTGTAGTGCCCTGTAGAACAGTAAGTAGCCTGGAGCCTGTACGGAGTAGTGCGAATCCCCACTTTCTATATCTCTTATCGGCACTCCAGCTTTCGGCGGTGAACTTCCCTCATCAACAATGTTCCCACCATGCGATCCCTCCATTCTCGAGCACAACCCTCAATTCAAACGATTGTATGAGAGCCTCACAACCTCCCTTCTCACCTCCGATGCCTCGACCCGCACTCAACCCAGAAGCTCGGCCCCCGCAGTCGTGGAAGTAAGTAAATGCGCCGCCCACGCGTTCAGAGCTAACCATACACAAGGACCTGAAGCAATGCCAGACCCAGCATGCCAAAAAGCGAGTCAAAGAGCAATTACTCGAGGAAATTGCCTTTGTCCCCGATACAGCCCTATCAGCAGACGTGAGGAACCCAGCCTCTCAGATGAACACACTCTCTGACATCTCCCAGCACCACGATAACCTAGCAATAATAACACTGTTCCTCTCATCGCCCCCAGGGGCCCTAACCCTGGGCCAAGACAACGACACCCTATCTCTACTAAGCCCGGACATCCAGACATTCACATCAAATCTCCCAACTCTAGTCCAACCCCTCTCAAGCCTCCTCAGCAAATCGATATACGACCTCCGCGCCCTCTCAACCCAACAACAAGCCCCAGAGCCCGAGCTCCCCAGTCACCATGCGCGCGCACGCGCCCGCGACCGCCGCGCCCGCACCTCCATGGCCCCCATCCCTCTTCTATCAGACGAGCTGAGCTCCCGCGTCCGCAACCTCCGCCAGGCCCAGCTTGTCGAAGTACCCGCCGCCCGCCGCAAGATGGCCGTCACGGCAGCAGAGGTCATCGCATTGCAAACACACATTCTTGAGCGGACGGTTGTGATCCTCGAGAGGGCGAAGTATGGGGCTCTTGCGCGAGCGACAAGGGCCAAAGCAGACCATTTGGCCATTGTTGCTCAGGGCGTGGAGGGAAAATTGGAGTATGTATCCCATAGCTGATTTGTTGGGGCTATGCTAATATGTGCAGGGTTACGAAATTGGAAATTGGGGCCATGATATACTCCCCCGAGACTGTCGCTGCTCTTTCAAGGTATAAAATGCATTTGGTAGAGACGGCGGAACGTTTAGAAGAGCTGAGGAAGGCTGCTACTGCGGACTTGAAGGCTCTTGGGGACCCTGACCTCTGTGGTTTGGATGGAGGGGCTCTTGACGATATCAAGAGCCGGTATGGCACCTTGGCCAGGGAGGTTGAGTTGGTTAAGGCGGAAATTGCTCAGCTACGGGAATGACAGCCCCGGGGCTTTCACTACCACCAGGGCTACGTGCATAGGTAGGCAATGATAGGGCCTAGTCGTTTTGATATCTACTCTGACCTTGCACACCTAGGCATCTTCCGGCGGTTTGTATAAACCATGTACATGTCCAGTTCTCCATCAGAAGTTTATGTCCAAATGAGTTGACGTCAAGACGTGAAGATGTATATCTAAACCTGCCCACGCTATTGTGAACATCCTAAATCCGAACAGGTTCCTGACTTAACCCCGGGAGTCACATGACCGTGCCAAACTTTTCTAGTCTACAGAGTAACCAAATCGACTCATTCGCCACAACTGCGTTCAAACCAAAATCTTCAAAATGGCCGACGACGGACTCAATATCTATGACGAGATTGAGATCGAGGACATGACCTTCGACCCAGCTGTCCAGATCTACACATACCCCTGCCCATGCGGCGACCGCTTTGAGATCGCAATCGACGACTTGCGCGACGGCGAAGAAATCGCCGTGTGTCCCAGTTGCAGCCTAATGATACGCGTGATTTTTGACGTGGTACGATGTCCTCCAAGCGGTTCATTTGTGTTCATGTACTAACGATTTGCCCTGCGGGGTACTCTTAGGCCGATCTTCCCAAAGCATGAGCGCAAATCAGAAAACAAGCATAAAATGGGCGTGTCGCAGAACGAGCTACTCTTGAGACCCGATCTGGAAATCGGATTCTGCGCCAATCTGGAGTGTCTGGGTTGAGGGCGACCGTTTCAAGGGCTGTCACCCCCACCTTGATCATGACCGGTCTCGCTGCGCAAAATTCACGCCACATTTGGAGGGTGAAAAACTGCCACATGGCTGCGCGCTGATGCTGGATTAGTATCTACCATATCAGATGAAGGGGCACTTGCCAATGGGCTTGTAGGTCTATGGATCCACTGGGACTTGGGCTCGGTCTCTCTTCTTTTTGACGGCTTCGCCTCAGGAGAATCTCTACATCTTTGGCAATGTGTCGCATCCCGAGTCAAGATGATTTTAAACACATGGCTTGTAATGCTCACGCATTTTTTCTTCTCATAGCACGCCTGAGTCGATGATATCGCTCATTGAAGTGTTTTGCTTTTTCTCACCCATTCATATTGATTGCACCAAACACGATACCCAAAAGAAATTCAAGTTTCCGGCTCACTACAAACTGCGTTGAGGGCCTTTACAATACAATGTGACGAGCCCAATGTTATATATCGATATCCATGCATTACATTGTACACCATATGTGACAAATCAACAAGACTCTAATGGTTCCCCATTCTCATCTATAACAGACAAGAATATTACTCAACAATCTCACTGTAGATATCCTGGGGTAGACGCAAAGTCAACTCCGAGTTCAGCAGATCGGTCAAGTTAGTTCCATCACGCAGGTAAATCCACTGCCCATTGACGAAAGGTCGCGAATCCTGCTTCTCATGCATGTAGTCGCCCTCGACAATCCAGTCGAATCGCTTGGGCCCAGAGATAGGTGAGCTGAGCCAGATTTGCTTGTTGGGTGGTTGCTTGTTGAGCACGAAGGTGCCAATTGCGGGAACGGAAACGTTAAGAACGCCAGCCTATTGCGTAAACATGTTAGGACCGAGCTTTGGAATAGGTAACCATGGAGATTGTGACAGGAATGAAGATGCAGAAAGGCAAGATGGAAAACATACACTGTACTCTCCTTCAACATCGGCACCCTCCTCTTGCGCCGACTCAAGGTGAGCTAGCAGCACATTGAAATAGTGCTCCGAATACTCGTAGTACTCCTCTGCTGACAATGGCGAAGGCTCGGTGATGTGACTAGCAGCTCCAGCCACTGGTGCAGACTGTGGGTTTGGAGCCGGGGGGTCCGCGGACTCTGGGTGGATTCCCTTGCGAATTGCTGGGGAGGACTGGAAGCCGCGAGTGAATTGCGACGCCGCAGGGCGGATGGCACTGGCTCGAGGGATCGATGAACGGACAGATGGCCGAATGGAGGCGAAAAGTGCCCGGGATGCTGTACGAGGAATCATTTTGTGGATGTATAGAGTGTCAAAAAGCGGCGCGGATGGAGGCGTGATGATGCGGAGAGAGATAATTTACATCATTGCTCCTCACCGCCTACTATTTTTGTATAGCTCGAGTAATCATATTTGATTGGATGAGAATTTCCTCGATGAGGCATCGTGTTTATTGTGAGAGAAGTATAGACTTGGAATGATCGTCATAATAACCACATGTACATGGTACATGGTACATGGTGAGCACATTTGAGCCCGTCAATTGAGCAGAATCTTTCAATTTGAACACTGGAAGATCGCGAGCAAGGAAGTATAGTCCGTTCTAATTCAATGCAGAAACAGCAATCTGAGTCGCGAAAGTCATGCTGAATCCTGCAAATGAGAGAGAGAAAGAGAATATGGCCATCTGTGCAGGCGGAGCTGAGCACTGGGAGCGAAGCTTCCAACAGAACCATGGCGTCCTTGCAGGGCCTTCCTCTTCTCACGCGTGTGAGTGCGACTCTCACATTATCCTGAGCGAACATCACGACATCTGTTACTGGAGAGTCCTCCATGAATGGCACAACTGGGTACCTCCTTCGACGGGGGTTTTAGCCATGCTTGCCGCCAGACCCCCCGAAAAAGACATGATGATGCTCGAGGAGCCGAGAATAAGCAGATTCTCCAACAAGTCATCGAGACTGCCATGGTCGCTGACCACTACACGCCGGGCCTCGTGGAAGACGTACTGATCATTGTCTTGCGTACTTCAACGTTAGTGCAATGGGACCTGACATATTGTACTTAGCCATGCCATGGATGCCAGGTAAGGCCAGAATGGAATGAATGTCTTCAAAGACAAGGTACTGCGTAATTGGCCCTAGGTCACGATGAGCTAGGAGTCCCGAGGCAAAATCACCTTAGCCGATCAAGCCAACTGCCCATCGGTTCCCAGCGACCGTTGGGAACAAGTTGTGTAGACACATCGGGTCTGTCCGGCGAACGAAAAACGCCATGAGTTTCCCTCAAGCAAGACCGCGCGTCGCCAATCTAAAGATGGTTCTTCCAAGTCAGTACTCGTACTTTGTGTTTGAGGTTCGCGGACTAGTCCAATTTAGCAGAAAGATTAGGCACTGCAGTTTCAAAGCCATCTCCGGACTCCCCGAGAGAGTTGAAGGTGTGTACGAGTACTCCGTACGTTGTACCCCGTACCTCCCAGACCCATCTCGTATTGAGGTGCAGCGAGAGACGATGACGTGGGCATGGCGCTAGCGGGGCCCAGCCTAGAAGCGAGACTCAGCAGCTCAGTACGACAAGCCACCGCAACGAAGAACCACCCGAGGTTCGGAAATTGTATCATGAATTGATAGTCCGAATAGACCGGAGTATGTAATTGTTGTTGACTATCCACGTGGTCAGGATTGCAAAGAGGTCCGAATAGAGTCTGTTTCAGATGGAACTGCGGTCACCTCGAGATGCATGCACAGTTGCCGGGAAGTTTGGCCGTCGGTCTTGGCTGCAGTGACTGCAGTGACTGCAGTGACTGCAGTGTGATCTCATTGCGATCTCGCAAGTGGCGACCATGCGAAAACCACACTACGTGGGGAAGGGGAAAGAGACCAGTCAGTCACATCCATAGGGTACACCTGAAACCTTAATGAAGAAAAACTCCGAATCTGCTTGGCGCCTAAGTCCATGTAGTACATACCTAGGTACATAGGCCGTGTCCATACACAGAACGGAGTAAAAGTGGACGGCCTCGTACTTCGCGGTACTTCGTTGGTACGGGGTATACTTGAGTACACCGAACAGCCTATGGGAGCGCCTGGAGTGAGTGCATCCATTCAGGTGCAGGGGCCCCCCAAGACTTGAGGGAATTACTAATGGGTGGCACAACGTAACCTCCAAAAATCGGCAAAAAAAAGGAAATCGAATTGCCACGAGAACTCGAACACTAAAGAACATGCAGAACGGGGCAGAATGGGGCTCAACGGGGCGCACGCAAGCCATCGCGCGATGTACCGGAACGTAACACCGGCGTGTAGTCCGGCAAGGCTTGTCATGGCTTTCGATCGGCAGGGGCATCAGAGGGGAGGTTTCACCCCTCTTCTTTTTTAGCCCTAGAAAAACGTCAGTCGACCCATCTGGATGGAGCAAGGAGGGCTACGATAATATTGGACAAAAAGGGAGACCACAAAGGCCTGGATCTGTAGGTGAAACATGTCGATCCGCATGGAAGATCAATATGAGTGGCCGAGTGCATTGTGTGGCGCCAATGGTACGTATATTTTTGTCGGTGTGTCATATCTGCTGGCAATAGGACCGACAAGTATTTTGTCTGTACCTCTTTTCGTAGAGTAAAAGCCAAGGGGAGAGAGTCTTCCAATTTACTCCGTGTGATTCTTTCCCTCAACGGGGTTTGTTTGTTTCATTAATCGTACCTGGGATGAAGTTCGGGCAGACTGTGATGTGATTGGATGCTCGGGGGCTCATCCAAAGATGTACATCCATGGACACCAATCAGCGAATGTCCCCTGGCCGGGTACCAGGGAACCGCCCGGTGTGACTGCATGGCCATTGGGAACACGCACTTGAATCCGTGGTTTGTCAAGTTGACGCTCTCCACTCCACACTTCGCATGTGAAGTGGAATAATATCGTCTCTGCTAGGGATGATCGAGTGATTATTGACTATTGATTCTATTTTGATCGATCTGAACCCTGATTATCGCACTTGATCGCCCTCTTGGGCTATCAAATCTCCCAATTTCAAGGCCCTGGACGGAGTAGTATTCCGTATTGCCTGCGGGCTCAAAATCAATTGTGATAGACCTTCATCGCAGTCCAGGCCATAGTGGAGTCCAATATGATTCTGGACTGTGGAGTACAACCCGATTATCTTTTTCCAAATCTTTTCGCTCGACGACAAGTAGGGCCACGGCCGATTCTCATTGGAGTGTAAATGAGAAACGCTCGGTTCAAGCCAATCACCATGGTTCCTGTTCCTGTCAACGGGGAGGCGCCTCCGATCCATCCATCGCCTCCCCCTGCTCCCTGGCGCCAATGAAATCGAGAGTTGATTTTTGCCCTGGCGAGAGACATGGTTCTAATGTAGAACCACTTCGTTGGCGTGAGAGCATCCAATTAGGATTTTCACCGGTGATCCACAGACATGAAGAAATGATGTGGCTCAGGTACGGCCCAGCCAAGTGGTTTGGGTGGTAACTTTGGCACCCATTGTGTGCCTGGGAGATTTAAAGCCCTCCTCATCCTCCTCCTCCTTCTCCCTTGATCATCTTTTGCATCATTACACACTCCTTCCTTTGCTTTATCTAGTCCTGTGCCGTGCACGGTCTGAGACTCACTCTCTTTTAAGCCACTTGCTTTATATACACTCCTTCTGTGCAAAGATTGAGAACCGGTTTCTCTCTTGTCTATCATTTAGTCCATTCTTCTGTGACTTATCGAATCTATATACACAATGGTTTGCTTCACCAAGCTTTTCACTGCTGGCATCGTTGCCACTGCAGCCATCGCCGCTCCCGTCGAAGTCAAGCGCACTACTTCCAGCAAGCGTGGTGCCGCCTACAATGACATCTCTACTGTCTCCACGCTGAGCAACAGCGGTGTCATCTCTTGGGCCTACAACTGGGGTGGCTCCATCTACGGAGGAGACATGCCCACCAATGTGGAGTTCATCCCCATGCTCTGGGGAGCCAAGGACTTCGGCGGCTGGATCACCACCGTGGAGACCATCCTTGCCAAGGGCAGCAACTACATTCTCGGCTTCAACGAGCCCGACATGTCCTCGCAGGCCAACATGAGCCCCTCCGACGCTGCCGGCTACTACAAGCAGTACATCACCCCGTTCTCCGGAAAGGCCAAGCTCATCTCTCCTGCTGTGACCTCCTCCACCGACTCTGGACTCGGTCTGAGCTGGTTCGAGTCTTTCATCGGTTCTTGCAGCGATTGCAAGATCTCCGGCCTGGCTGTCCACTGGTACGGTAACAATGCCGATGAGTTCAAGTCCTTCGTTACCAAGGCCATTGACACTGCCAACACTCACAACCTGTCTGAGGTCTGGATCACCGAGTTCGCTCTCAGCGCCGATGCCAACGGCTCCTCTGACTTCGCTACCACTACTGCCTTCCTCAAGGAGGTCGTTCCTTGGTTGGACTCCCAGTCCGGTGTCACTCGTTACTCTTACTTCATGTGCGCCGAGAAGTACCTTCTCACCGACAAGGCTCTCAACGAGGCCGGCCATGCTTACACTTCCTCTTAAGAGGTGTTTGATTTCGGTAAACGATTGTGACGAATAGTAGATAGCAGCTGTACAGCCATCCTGTTTGTCATTTTTGTGAGATGTGCTAGCGAATCGTCTTTGTCATTTACATATTTTGGGAGTTACATACAAAAATATCCAATTTGATTTTCCTTCGTTTGAAATTTTGAGATCTTAGTCCTGTTGAGTACTACTTCAATCGTGATCATATAATTGTTCTTTTTCGTCCGTAACATCATGCTCCAGTATTATGCATAGCTGATCATAATGTTGTTCTTTCCCGTCCATAAAGTCATACTTAAATATCATGCACAGCTAGCTTAGGCATAATTATAGACATGTAATCAAGAATTTCAAGAGCAAGTAAAGGGCTTGCTCACAGAGCCCGACTGGAACTTGTGAATCTGCCATTCACGGTTAGCATTGCGTAACCCGGGGGAGAGAATGAGGCAGCCTTACCAACTCTGCGATGCTAGAATATGTGCCACATCCGAAGATAATCATGCCAACGATGAAAACGACACCATTCAAGATCGCCGGTTTCAGATTATGCTTTTCGTACCAGGCGCCCTCTTTCAAAAGCACAAACCACATGATTGGTGGGATATAGAAGGACAGACCCGACACAAACAAAGCCGAGATGATCGAAAGCAGCTCAGAAAAGATCGGAATTGCCTCTGCAATGATCCAAGCCAGAATCGTGACGACGAACACAAGGCCGAGCCAGGTCATCCAGCCCTTTTTTGTGTTCACGTAGCGGACAATTGAGTCTTGGTATACCTTGCCGTGAATGTATCGGCAGACAACGGTCGTGTTGATTGATCCCGAGATAAAGATGACGGGAAGTGCGATTCCAAACACGACTCTGGAAATAACTGGACCTGCTGATAGCAAGGCGGGAGACTGAACTTCCTGTCCCACAAAGGCGTAGATGATTGAGCCGGTGAGGGTGTAAATGACGATTTGAATTCCTCCCAGCCACCAGAGTGTTTTGGTATAGTCTTCGGGAGTGTGCATGTCCTCCATAAACGATGGCAGACATCCAGCGAATGAAAACGCGAACACGATATTGTTAGCGGCCACGATGGCCGCCGAAAATGTAAGTCCAGGCTTTGGCCAGGCTGACCAAGGAGTGTGGTCGACGAAGGTGCCGGTGCCACTCGAACTTTGGATCCCGGTCGCGATCATAGTGACGCCAATAGCGATGATGATCGAGGCGAAATCAATATAGCCCAGTATAGCCACTTCTGCAAATGAAGGGGGAATAGCGAGAAGAAGTAGAATCACAGCCGACACAACACTGAAAATGATCGAGCATTCGCTGCTTTGGGTGATTGTCTGGAACGCGATCGCTCCGGTCAGGCAGTGGGATCCGATGACGAAGACGAGGAGGGCGACAAAGCTGCCGAGGAAAATCTTCGAGCCAACATTTCCTAGCAGAAGTTGACCGACGTCTGCATAGTGTCCGACCTGTGGGTATCGAAGCTTGGTTTCGCCGATACTGTACCCTGCATACACGGCCACAAAACCGAGGCCAACAGTCAAGATAACACCGGCTACCATGCCAAGGGAAGCGAATGCAGAAGGCAATCCTAGACTTCCCAAGGCAATGGCTTCGACAATTGTGATGATGGTCAATCGCTTCCAGCCTAGTCGACGAAATCGCGCCTCGCCTTCCAGAATTCCCTGGATCTCAGGATCAGAGAACTGATCCTTTGGAAGTCCTTCGCTAGCCATTGTAGAGAGTCAAGACCAGACCGTTGTAGGGGAAGAGGTAAAAAGGAAAAAGGAAACGTTGTGATCAAAGTGCGGATCAGATAAGATCAAAAGGGTTATATGGGCCAGGATACCGCGCTTGACAAGTGGAGTTGTGCCGGGTCATTGGAAGTATTTTGCTAGGGCTGATTTAGAAAGATACTACTGATTCGTGGAGTTTCAGACGCCAAGGTTATCTTAACTGAATTCTGCAGGTCGAAGCCAAGTAGCGTCGGGCTAAGCCGAAGTTGCAGTCCATTCTCTGCACCGCTAGGCTTATACTGGATAAGCACCCCGACCCTTGACGATGGTTAATTTAATAAACGTAATTTCACTCCGTAAAATCATCGTCGGTTACTGTCAATGTCTTGGCGTAAAAAACAATCATACGAATATAAGCTCATGTGAAGAATGGATCAGAAGTTGATATTAAGATTATTGCGTGGAGGCAGTCAGAACTGTTGCAGTGACAGCAAACCAAGGGAAATAGCAAAGATACAGTACGTCGTGTTTCACATGAAAAAGAATGAATCGTGCGCCAAATGAAAGCTGAACCCAGACGCCGCGTTCATGCTCCATCACTAGAGTGAGTATGTGAAGATCGGTTGCAGCTCCTTAAAGAAAGCATGCTGGGCTTTTCTCATATCCGCCTCATCTTCAAAGTCCCGAAGAAGCTTACACTTCGAAAAGTCAAGGAAACACATCTCGATGCGGAACTCAGGCTCATCCCCCAACTTCACAATGATTTTGTCAGGGGTCAGTGCGTTGGGAACGACTCCAAGATCCATGATCTTACACAAAGTCCGAGTAGTCTGGTCAGTGATGGCCGGCCACAGTTTCATCGGCGCATGGCGCGGGAACTCCGCAAGTGGGAATCCATCGTGATACTGAAAAAGCAAACCAGGTATCTCCAAACATTGTGGGTTGGTAGGACGCGGAAACTCCGGTTTCTCTATCACCGTGACCTTTGAGATGAGTCGAGGAACCTCCGTGCCCTGTAGAGATTGAAGCAGGGAGTACGCCTCAACCTCTGTGTCGAATAGATTGCGCATTTTCCCACAGAAAGCAACTTCGCAAAAAACCTGGAAGGTATTCTCATGCGCGACCCGATCCCTGGGGCGAAGGTCCTCGCTGTAAGTTGTCAGTTGATTGTCTCGGTGAATTAGCGTATTGGACTTCAACTGACGGGTTATTGTCAAAGGCCTTGAGCCTTTTGATGAGATGTGCCTGGACCACGGCTGGGGTACCGTCCATGATCATGCGAGCATATCGAGTCTCCAACGCAGATGACCAAGGGATAGCCCCAGAGGCGCGACGCAGTCCGGCTGCATGTCTCCGATCAAAGAGTTTCAAGACGACTTTCCCTTGTATACCGACGCAGGAAAGATCACTGTCAAACAGTAAATTCATTGTGCAGGAAGAATTGAAGGGCTCGTAGATATGGAGGATCGTCGCTCTGGCAGAGAAGGTGTCGTCGATCATCAGGCTGATCTTTTTGCTGACTCCGTACGGGTATCTAGACATGTTAGATCGAGATATTTTTCATCAAGGAGCGTGTCTCACGTGTGTGGTGGTTCCATAATTCTTGCAGTTGGATTTGGGAAGAGTTGGGTTGAGGTGGAAGTGGGAGTAGAGTAAGATGAGAAGTAAAATGCGACAGCAAGCACAGCGCGAAAAGGTATGAGGGGATTGGCTTGCCAAATTCTCCAGGCTTTCTTCCTGAAGAGATGTGCAGAGACACATTTTCTGGAGACCAGACGTCTCTCCCTTTCCTCTACCACCTGGGGTGTTTACTAGAAGAACAATTACTTTCGGCATATGATCGAGCTCTTATCGCAATCGAAGATCCAAAAAGAGGGACCCTTTCTTTTCTCCATTGAAACGCAGTTAGTCATAGCAAAGAGTATCTCAGTCTTTGACAATGCCGAGGATGAATCTGCTGGGGGTTATGCTCACATCCAGTCCGGCTTGTCGACCACCTACATGTCATAATCTGGGATAACTGTATCACAAATTGTCTTCTTGAAACCCATGCATATCATGAGCTCAATCCATCACCGCGGAAATTGATCTAATAACCCGAGGGTCAAATTTCGTGAAAGAGCTTGACGGCGGTGATGCTATGGCCTGGGTTTACAGGCCAAAAGGCGAGTATTTTCTGGCAATGATTGTGCGTCTGATGAGGATCTTGATTTGAGGCATGTAATTGAAGGTCTTGGGAATGGACTTCTCGGGAATCGACAATTGACTTGGTGGATGGAGTGTAATTCTCGCGAAGAGCCGCAAAAATTGCGACAGAAACTCAATCATCAGCTTTCGATGGCCTGGGATGCCAGGGTGTTCGGTATATGGGCCCAGAGTGCGAAGCACAACGTTAGGCCGACCATATGCATGGGTGTCTAAGCCATGCGTTTGGCAACAAAATTCCGGTCAAATTCAAGCCCGTCCAGGATCACCATTGAAAACATCTGCCGACCCAAATATTCCGTGACTCTAGTGCGCAATAGAAAAAAGTACCAATCACGTTCATTCAAAGGCCACAGCGGGATCCAAGTGTACCTTTCCGACGTTGAAAGTGGTAGATGTCCGACTTATTCGCCCTTACCTGAGCGATGATCATGTCCATGAGCACATGAGCACGTATTTCGCTGTACCCAACCATTAACCTGGGCGCCTGGTCTATCCCTAGAGGAAAATCCCATCGGAGCGGTTCTGTTCGTAACAGAGATTGCTTGATTGGCCTCAAGCTAGCTATTGGCCGTCGTGATTGTTGGGAATTTCCTGCGCGTCTCGATTTTGGTCGGAATATCAACAAGACTTGGCTAATTTCTCCGCATGATGATAAAGGCCCCCCGTTTTTGATCAATACCGAGGTCGATTTGTGCCGCTCCAACCGATGTTGGGGGTTCGTGGTCAGGGGTGGGGGTATCCTGAAGAGGGATTGGGATCAGAGGCTGGTCGGCTTCTTCCGATTTGTCAAACGTGCAGCGATGACGAAGTTATCACGGTGTTCAGTTCAGATGGATTCCTTACTGCAGCCGAGCAGTACCACTGTAACCTGGACGCATTGCAGTTGGGTGGCAACACAAACGTACAGGGATCCTTCTGATCACACTTTGTCTTTTGAACATACTCGAAAAAAGAAAATGTTATCGTGTGCCGTACGTCGAGAGTGGATTTGGTGATGCGAAGAACAAAAGGCCCCAAGTAGGGACGGTAGGCTGGATCGCCTCAGGCCGTTTATGCGCGAACAACACCACTTGACGGCATTTAAGCCAATAAGCCCACCTTTGGAATCTGATTTGACCTTTCAGTCTGGAGATACACCAAGCTTGCAGATCATCTGCAGAAATGCCACTCTGTGTGGTCGATGTTTTCACCTGGGCGCGAGCACTGAGACATCTATAAGGCGAGTCTCGTTTGTCGAATAAAAAAAAGAAGAAGAAAGACATTCCTCTCCATTTTAATCGATCTTTTCATTTAATTTCTCTCTTTGTTCTTTTTTCAATTAGTATTCTCCAGCTAAATGGCATTGCTTGGTATCCTTCTTTCACCTTGGCTGGCCGTGGCTATCCCCATCTGGTTGTCGCTGTACTATATAGTCCCCTATTTTACAACATATCGACACTTGAGTCGGATCCCAGGGCCCTGGTCTGCCAAATTCAGCAACATTTGGGTCGGACTGGGTGCTCGTCGAGGTCAAAAATATGCAGCGGTCGACTCAGCCCATCGCAAATATGGCAATGTTGTTCGCATCGGTTTCAACCACGTATCTATTGCCGACGAGCGAGCTTTGAATGTTGTTTATGGACACGGAAATGGATTTTTGAAAGAGCATGTGAGATGAATCCGAAAATTGACCTGTCCTGACCGCAGATCAGTCACTATTACGAAGCGTTCGTGGCCCGGACGCCAGGCATGTTCAATGTGCGCGACCGTGCAGAACATACACGCAAACGCAAGATCATCTCCCATGCTTTCTCGCCCAAGTCGGTTGCTGCATTCGAACCGCTCATGGCGGAGAATCTACAGCGATGGACGGCCCAGCTGGATCGGATCGCGGCTTCTGAGCCCCAGCAAAACGAAAAACACTTCGTTCGATTCAATGCGATGCCTTGGCTCAGTTATCTTGCCTTTGATATTATTGGTGATCTGGCGTTTGGGTCTCCGTTTGGTATGGTCAACAAGGGGAAAGATGAAGTTGAAACACAGCTGGTACCGGGTGGCCCCATCTCATACACTCCGGCAGTTGAAGTCCTCAATCGACGGGGTGAGGTCTCTTCAACAATGGGTCTTCTTCCTTCACTCCGTCCATGGGCCAGATACCTCCCAGATCCATTTTTTACCAAGGGTATAGCGGCGGTGGAAAATCTGACAGGAATTGCTGTTGCGGCTGTTGCATCTAGACTGGATGCAGCGGAGAAGGGGACAGCCGAGTCCCGCAACGATATCCTGGCGCGTTTGCTACAAGCAAGGGATGCAGATGGTCAGCCGATGGGACAAGATGAACTCATAGCAGAAGCGCTCACCCAGCTGATTGCTGGTTCAGACACTATATCCAACACGGCATGTGGTATTTTCTATTGGATTCTGCACGGAGAACGCAGCGCCCCAGGCACGATTGTTTCCCGGCTACAAGAAGAGCTAGACCAGGCCATTGACCAAAAGTCAGAGATTGCATCTTACTCCGAAGTCAGAGATCTTCCATTCCTGAGAAGATGTATTGACGAAGCGATGCGACTTCATTCCACGTCGGCTCTTGGCCTACCACGTTTGGTCGCTAATAATGGGGCAGGTATCAGGTTTGATGATTACTATTTCCCACCTGGAACTGTACTCTCGGTACCATCTTATACGATACACCATATGCAAGAAATCTGGGGACATGATGTCGAAGAGATGAGGCCTGATCGCTGGCTGGATTTGTCGGCTCGACAGAAGGCTGCCTTCAACCCATTTTCCTATGGCCCCCGTGCATGTGTCGGGCAGAATGTCGCTATTATGGAGCTGCAGCTGATTATTGGGACCCTCTTCCACCGGTATGAGTTCGTTCTGTATCAGCCGACTATTCAGTCGCATGAAGGGTTTTCGAAAAAGCCGGCGGAGTGCCATGCAGGCATTCGATTGAGGAACCGAGCATAGGAAGCCCCATGGCTTGCTGGTGCATATGGGTACCGAGTATCCCTGTTGAGTATAATGTCAGTTCTAGAGGGGTTGGTCTCATAGACTCAATTATCGATTTCACATATTGACTCCGAGGTCCCCCTTTCAACCTACTTCACATGAAGCAAATAGTCCTATCATTCCAGCACCGTTTGTTAATGCTAGACTTTAGCTGAGATATCGCATTACATTATTCACCAAGGAACATGATGTAATGAAAGCCTGATTCTCGGCAGTATGCAAAACCCAGACTAGGATGTTGCTTTTTGAGGCATATCCGCAGTCTCCTTGCTCGACTAAGGAGTTTCTATCAGTCAGAAGTATCCAAGCAATCTGGAACTCCAGTGAAAACATGGAATAATCCGGAGGAACTGCAACTTTATTGTAAAGCGCCATTCCAAGCTGAATTCCAACCCCTTGACACTCGGCCAATCGGAGATAACCTGACCTCAATGTTGGATTCGATTTTAAACCTCGTAAGGCTTTGCTTATTTGGTTTACTTTGGGTCGGCCCGGGTAGGTTCTACTGTTGAGCCTAAAGGTTACATTCACTTCAAATTTTGGAAGATGCATGCCATCTTGGAATCTTGATCTGACCTTACTCACGGAAACATATCATGCTGTAGGTATCGATTTTCAAAAGAAATATTAGAATGAAGAGCACAGGATCAGAAAAGGAGGTCCTCAGCCTACTGAGTAAAGCTATAGCTTTGGTCCAGGTGCCTCCAGGGCTAGACCCATTCAACCAGCTCTAGAGCGTCCTCCGGGGGCTTTTCAAACCGAGGTCTTGCCCCTTGCATCGGCTGTTGGAAATAGCTCACTCCGCACTTCTGGGGTCTCTGCAGGAATCTGTCTGGACTAGGCTCTTTTCTTTTTTACCTCATCTCTCGTCTCCATCTCCGCATTCTTGGGTACTTAGTACCATCACAAGGGCGAACCATACTGGGGCTCCCTGCATCCTTCGAGTATGCTCGTGACAGAGCCCGTGGCTCTGGATCTTGTTGACAGAAGGAAATCCAGGGGCTTTGCATGTGCCATCATTGAACGTGTGGCTGCATCTTGCTATCGTGGGCCCAGATCGAAGAGACCATGCTACGGACAAGAATGCAGACCCCAAGCCTTTGTGCAAATAGGCCGAGCTACCCGGACTCGAGTATCCTCGATTTCTATATAAATCAGTGATATCAATGCTAACAGCGATCTGGTAGTTTGAATCCAACACCAAGCTTCCTCGACGTGCGGATCATTGTCGATCACGCCGATCTTTTGATTTTATATTCCTCTGAGATCTACGCCGGTAGATCTTCACCCAGACTTGCTTATGGCTCGCTTCTTTGGCCTTCGAGGCAATAGCCTCAATATAATGGCAATACTGGGTGTGTTGATGCCTGGTATTCTTACAACTGGCTACAACGCATCCTCCTTGGGGGGCGTCTTGGAACTCAGGAACTTCGAAGACCAATTCCCTGAGCTCGATATCTCTGCCTCCCTCAATAAATCTCATGCATCAACAATACAGGGCATTGTCGTGTCGGCCTATGCTATCGGTGTTTTCTTTGGAACGCTGTCTTGCATATGGCTAGGGGATAAATTCGGCCGCCGACGAACAATCATGGCCGGTGCGTCAACGCAGATCATCGGATCTGTCCTGATGGCAAGTGCATGCTTCCTTAGCATGCTTATCACCTCACGTGTGATACTTGGTTTTGGTACTGGTGTGCTACTAGCCACCATCCCGCTCTGGCAGTCAGAGATCTCTCCTGCCAACAAGCGTGGAGCCCATGTTGGCATGAAAGGGATCTTCAGCGGCCTTGGGTGTGCTCTATCCCTGTTCCTTGACTTTGGGATGTCCTTCACAAAAGGCAGTGTCTCTTGGAGATTTCCATTTGCCTTTGTGGTGCTGCTTTCACTCGCTGTGTTGGTGTTCATAGTCTACTTGCCGGAATCCCCTCGCTGGTTGATCCGACAAGGGCGCATCTCCGAAGCCAGTGAGGTTCTGGCCGCTCTTGACAATACATCTGTCAATGACGAAGCCGTACACGCGCAAGTCAAAGACGTTCAGATGTCATTGGACATGGCTGGAAAAAGGTCTCTTGGACAGTTCTTCCACATGGGCCCACAGAGAACATTTCATCGGGCTATGCTTGCTTTGACAGCTATGCTGTTCATGCAGCTCACTGGATCAACGGTCATTACATTCTACAGTATGTACGAGATTAACCAGGGTTTTTTTGTACGATGATCTGACCGAACTTCTCAACTAGCGACTAGCATCTTCGAGCAGAACCTCCACCTCGGAAACTCAACATCCACAGTCCTGGCAGCTGTCTACCAACTAGCCGGTCCACTTGGTGGACTATTCTGTGTGCTAAAAATTGAAGGGCTCGGCAGACGTGTACTGTTGCTGGGTAGCGCGATTGGGAACACCATATGTCTAGCCCTTGTCGCTGGACTCGGAACCCAATCCCAAAACCCCCTAGCAATGCGCGGTGCCGTGTTCTTCATCTTCTTGTTCCACTTCAGCTACATTATCGGTTTCGGTGCGATACCGTATATCTACGCCACGGAGATTGCGCCTCTCCATCTGCGAACAACAATCAACAGCTTCAGCATAAGCTGCTCCTGGGCCATCAACATCTTGATCACCCTTGTCACTCCAATCGCATTCACCAAAATGGGACAGACCTACTTTGTCATATTTGCAGGCTGTAACGCGGCAATGGTGCCGTTCATCTATTACTTCTTCCCCGAGACTGCGGGTCGGAGTCTTGAGGAGATGGACAAGATATTTGCTCTCTCCAAGGGCCTTCGCGACTCTGTGAAAGTTGCACATCTTCTTCCTCACGGCCAAACTCCCGATTTCTCTGAGAAAGAGCTTGGTCCGGGTCTCAAATGCCCTGAGCTTCAACTTCGCGAGGTGCACTCGCCATGATCGGTTCAATGTTCGAGATGTTGGTCGAAAATCCATGTATAATTTGTGACGAGAAAAAGAAACTTGACGAAATTGAGAAATATTCAACCGATCTTGGTCTTCGAGCGTTTGGAAGGAGATGGAAGATAGCATACTGTAAAGAGAGAAACTTGGAAGAATATAAATCAATTCAGCTTTATAAAACAAGGACTGGGTGATGTTGATGCCTGAAATGATGCCTGAATATGTTGCCTGGGTGCCTGACTGCCTTCCTAACCGGGACTAGCATACTGGCTGTGGTGGTCTTGGGTCTTTTCATACTTCGTGTCAAACAAGTGCTTCTCTATTTTTTAGACCGAACTATCAAAATTGATATGAAAAAAAAAAAATATACAAACCGAAACATCTCGGGTACTTGCAACATTGAAAACATGAAGCGTAAATCATGGCTTATTCAGTTGCTCCTTGCGGAAGAACATGAAGAAGCCTATTGGAATCGCCAACTGGCAGCCCAATGCAATCCAAAACCACGGTTTGGAGATACCCTCCATGATTCCCGCCGAAAAATCCGGGAACACATCTCCAGGTCCGTCACGATTTGGCGCAGTGGCACGGGCGACCAAAGTTGTCACTGTGCCAATCAACTGCGCGGCACATAGCGAGGCGGCGATATGAATACGGGTAAGGGTCTGTAATAGAATCATGCCAAAGCCAACACCCTGGATAGAATCCAAGACACCAAGCCATAGCCAAACTGCCCGGGCACCGATCGCATAACCCTGGGGCCCGCCAACCATCCACGGCACCCACCACCCGATCCCAGACGTGCTCCAGAGCATTTGAGCCCACCGAGGAGCACCAAGACCGATGGCGAAAATGGGCACGATCCATGAGTGAGTCTTGGATCGCCAGGCAAGGATTGCGAGTAGGATGTACCAGACTCCAATGAAGAAAAGCACAGCGAGCAAGAACACTCCCCAGCGCGGGACATATTTGGATGCCCAGAAGTAGTTCCAATTCCGTTGGTAAGGCATGCTGAGGAAGTAATTTTGCAAAACGATCGATACTGAGAACCAAATGATGATCTTGCGCCGAAGAATGCTCTTGTAGAAGGCCGGGATCTTGCCTGGAGTCTGACGGTAGTAACTCGGCAATCCTAAAAACAGTGCCACTGCCACAGCAATCAACAATGCCCCAATTGGCATCGTGATAGCTGCAGCAGTTCCTGCGGACTCGACGATCCCGTTGCCATTTCCTGCGGCCATTTCAGCGCCCCAGAAGAAAAGTGCAGCGATGTAAAGGTTCTGTGTGCCTTGGATAATGCAGGCGCGATAAACCCAGGACTCAATCTTCGAACCACCTATCTCAAGGTTAGTAGATAATCGAAATGACTGGAGGTGGGATACGTACCATCGTCTCCAAAATTGAGGGAAAAGAACAAATAGCCACTAGAAGAGCCGATGATATAGAGCGCAGTGGCGACATGATAGGCCCAATTTTGACCGGTACCAACCGGAACGAAAGCTGCAATTCCAATAACAAAGAATGCGAAGCCGTACAAGATGAAAGGAAGGGAAAGTAGATAGACCGAAGGGACGCGCCGGAATGCAAGCCACAACACACAAGTTGAGACAATGTATATGCTCCCCATAACGTATAGAATGACTGGGCTTTGACCTGCCCCTGATGTGAGGAGTGTAATTTGAGAGGAGTTGGCTGCCATAATTTGACCCAAGGCTAGAAGTATCGAGTAGACTGGCCAGTCAAACACGCGAGCTAGCAGCCAGCGTTGAATTAAAGACGGTCGCCGGGATGTTTCCGGTCGCAAAAGCTCCTGTGTCGACAAGTCCTCCCAGTCAGATGCATGGTCGAGATCACCGTCCGCTTGATCGGTAAGAGATGGCGAGCTTCGCGATCCGGCATAAGGAGATGGACTGCGGCTGGACCTAGGACCTAGCTTGATCTGGCGTTGGTTGTCAGACCATTCCTTCTCGCTATTGACGATATAATCCTCGATGCAAAGCTCGCTCTCTGAGTTCTTGCCTGTCAACCGCTGCAGCATGCCTTGGAAGTAGCGTGCATATTTCCCGGTTTCGTCTTTGAAGGTTGGGTCTGCGTTCTCCAAGGAGAAGCTTTGACGCGTTCCCTTAATTTGATCCACGCTTAGGACCGAAGATGATCTCAGCCTGCCTCTTCTCGACGTTGAATGGGCAATATCGATTCCTAGGCCTGCTGCTGTTGGGGGTTGAGCCAAAGTTCCAGATAGAGAACGTCCTCGTCGAGCCTCCTCCGAATTATCATGTGGAGATGACGAAAGAGCTCGCATCTCTTGCTCCACAATCGCTTCAGCCTCTTCCGGCGATATGGGCTGCTCATCCGGATCGGCAATTTCCTCTAACCTGGGAGTCAAGGCAGTGCCCTCGTGTAAAACAGTTCGTCTCGGTTGATGGCCTGGGCCAGAACGCACACCGAGCGAGAACGAGCGATTCAAGCCCTCATCTGGAATGTGAGGCTGGGAAGACCTTGACATAGGGTTTATGTCCAGGCTGGGACTTGGAACCGGGACCGAGGAAAGTGAAATCTGGCTGAAGTTCCTGGTATGCAAGATACTTGATCGTTTCTTTCGAGAGGGATCATTCTCTTGCTCATGCATGCGAATCGAGCGTAGTTGTAAGTGATCAAGATCTTCGACCCATCGAGCCACGGGGAATCGTTGCTTGGCTGAACTTGCCCGCATCAGGGCCCTGTCTTTCTGTTTCGAAGATATCGCGCTTTCGATTGCCGATTTGAATTGCTTCTGGAGATGCTTCACTGTCATAGACTCAACAGGGAACCACCAGCCTGGCATCTGTCCGAGTCCACCGACCAAAGCCCCGACACCGAGGGCTCCTTTTCGACCGAACTCAACTGCCACTAGACCAAACGGTTCATCACGAGAGGGAATCAGAGCAAATTCAGCACCTGTGAAGATGAACGGAGGCAAGGCAGTAAACTCTGGCTTAGAGAATACCCGCTTCGGGTAGACAGTCATCATTTCCTGCAACTTTAGAGCAGCGAACTTTCCGTACATGTCAATCACTGGACCGATGCAGATCAACTGCACATTGGAATGTCGCTCCATAATCGCAGGGAAGACGTCGGCGATGAGGTCAACGCCTTTCTGTACTGACCATCGGCCGACGAAGACAAACAACTCAGCGGTGGGGTCAACTTTGAGTCCTGCCCACTGCTGTGCTTGACGACGGTCCTCACCACGAGAGCTTTCATAGGCCTGATCAACTTCAATTACCTGCCGTGCTTCTGCCTCGGGGTCCCAGGGCTCTGTGTCAGACGGGTCCGGGTTAGGAAGCTTGCCGATTTCCTTCAATCCCCAGAAAATTGGGTATCTTGCGTAAGACCGATCGCCATATTTGTTGGATACCCCAACCGCACCAAAGCCGCGCTGGTGAACACGGAGATAGCTGGCTCCAGCATGAAGAAGATTGAAAACCTCGCCAAACTGTACGTATTTGCGAATGATGGCGACATCGAGGTTGAAAACCTTGCTTATTTCCTCCATCTCTTTGTCATCACGAAGCGGCCACAGGCCTTGGAACTCTGCATTATGCAAGGATAGACAGCATGGGATGGTCCCTGGAAGTAGGTAGAGCGGTGCCACTGCGCCGTGATAGTCGTTGATGTGATAGATGTCGATGGTTCCTGAGAATCGCTTGATTGTCTCAGCTATACAGCTATTCCAGGCACTGTAGTAGATTGCACTCTCAAGATCATCCATGCGAGGAGGATAAGGGTCTGACTTTGTTTGCTGGCGGAATATAGGGGCATCCAGCAATACATAAGTGATGTTTCGCAACTTGTGGTATTGCACCTGGACTTCGTAGACAGTGTCGACGATCGTGATGGACATGGGCTCCGCTAGTGTATCGATTGGATAGTCGACTCCGCCGACACAGGGTACCACCCAGATCAAGTCGTGGTGGGGAAGATTGTTCCCCATCAGTTGTGCCATGACACCGAGTCCGCCGATTTTGATTTTGATCTTCCAATCTTCGATGTCATACTCCATGGTTGCCAAGAGGACTGTCCGCTTTTTCTTAGTCGCTCCAGCGACAGCCAAAGGGATGACACCTGCAGCGTTCGACAATTTCATTTCGGTCATGGCATTCCCGCCATAATCTTCACCACTGATCTTCTCAAACCCTTGGCGGGGTCGCAGAAAAGCAGGAAGGAAATGTAGCGGTAGACTGACGCCGGTACGGTTGAAGCTGACATGGTAAAATGCACCCATGTAAACCCAAACGCTGAGTCCGGCAGTGAGAACCGGGACTATCCATAGCAATATGTACAGAACTTGCTGATGGAGCCGGAGGCCGGCAGGAACAAGTTCAAAGCGCATGTTTCCATCGTTCAATTCCATGCGGTAGGCCATATAGGGTGCTGGTGGGAACTGGGAGAAGTTGACCACATTTTCAGCAACCGAGAGTGAGTCCGGCTGCAAGCGATTCAGTCGACTGCTGTTCAAAGTGTCCCCAAACACGAATGTGCGATCAATTTCCTTGTCAGGGTTGACTCCCCAGACATTCACCTGGAATGTAGATGGCCACTCAGCTGACAGGTGAAACTTCCAAGTGCCGGTGCGGTCATTGGAAAAAACATTTTTGAGCCCAATGTCCTTGCCAAAGCGATTGAAGTCGCCAAATGCAAACATGTGCGGGAATCGCCTCTGAGCCTTGTCGGACTTGCGAGTATCCATGTGTTGAATGTGCTGGCCACTTCCAGCTGCTTTGCTCCAGTACTGCAGAATGACATGGTCTCCATCCCATTCTTGTTTCTTGGTCCCAGACCAAGGGAGGTTGTCTATTTCACTCGACCCGCCCTGGTAAGCTCTCCAAGAACTCCAAGAGCTCCCCCAATTGGTTGTGTATCGCCACTTATCCGCACCAGGAGCTTTGTGCTTCACCAAAAAGCCACCTTTGTTGGTGAACTTGGTCAATCCAGTGTCCGTGTAGTTTGCTGACATCGGGAATACCATGGGATTGTCTTTGCGCCCGATGCGGAACACCAGCCGATCAACAGAGTTTGTGAAACGGGATTTCGTTGCCGTCGAGGCATTTTTGACGGTAAGAACATGGATCCCGTGAGTAACGTTGTCGAGAGTTGCTTTCCAGGACCATGCCGATGGGATTTGCCCAGTGTATTTTGTCTTCTCGGCTTCGATCAATTCACAAGACGCGCTTTCTGCGTTCAAGTTCACCGCTGTGCCACTTTGTGTTGTCGATGATATCGTCAGGCTCTTGGACACCGCGTCACAGTCGAGTTTCTCCGAGAATCGCATTTCAATCTCAACACTCTGTTCATCTGTAGCTGTCGTATTTGACTCAATTCTAGCGTCATGGCCGGGGATGAATCCAGTCATCACCACTGGGGGAGGAATCCATTGTGTTTTCGGCACATAGACTCTGAATTCAAAGGCTTGCAACGTAGTTTGATTTAGGCAGCCATTGGTATCCTGGGAGCCATGGATTCCTAGCTTGACCTGACTCGGCTCCAAGGTAAGCTCGTCGAAGGGTGCCAGCAAATTCTTGACTTGGGTTCCGCTCTTGTAGGGTGCGAGGAAGCTCTTCACCGGCGATGTGCAGTCGAAGTCATATGTGACTGTGCTATTTTCGTTGTGATAAACAAGCCAAACCGCAGTCTTGTTAGACGGGTCAAGCTCATTCACCTCAGGGTACTGATCGCGTAGGACACTCCATATTCCCAACTCGGTTTCTGTGCCACCAGACCCTGGGAGTGTGACATTGTGGATTTTTCTCGACAAGCTTTGAAGATAATACCCATCTTTCAGCGCAGGGAACTTCTCGCGAAGGTAGTAGAATGCCTTAATGATGTTGCGCACTGGGTGTGTGGGGTCGCGGTGATCCTTGCTGACCTCATCGTCTTGGCATCCCGTCAACGCAGCTTCAAGTGGAAAGTCCCGATATTGACTCGAGCCCAATCCATAGCAACCTTGTGTCTGCCAGGATGGTGCAGAGGTCATTGGCTGTCGACCAAAAAGGCCGAGTGGACTTGTACTGTCAAGGATATAGAACGCCTGCTCTTCACCCCAAAGCAAGACTGGAATTCCAGGCATATGGATCGACGTGATGAATTGCCCAAGAAGCATCTTCTCTGTGCCTTGCTTAAGAGACGGCCAACGAAATGTGTCTTGATTGGCAGTTCCCATCATGTGTCTCGGATCAAACTTCCCAGTGTTGGCATTGATCAGATCGTTCGTGATCAGCATGTCGTTCCACGCGTCGACGAAGTTGACACTCAAGTCGTCCGGTGCCGTGAAGTTTCCATCCATGCCCAGGAATCTGGCCAGAGCACGATAGATGCTGTAGTGGAACACTGCTGCATCTGCACCGTGCTTCTCGGGCTCTCGGAGGAAATACCGATCGCTTGAAGCATTGGTGAGAGAAATACCCTCTTTCTGGCTCTGAGGCCTCATACCCGGCTCACGCCCACGTCCCAAATAGATTGACGCATATGAGTTGCTTGCTGTCAACTCACCTCCGATGAAGAAGTTGTCCTTGCCCAGGCTAGCTGCACATTCGCGAATAGCTTGAGAGCTGCTGACAAAAGCATCCACGGTGACCTGACCTGCCTTGTCAAACCGGAGTGCGTCGATGTCCAACGATGTTATCAACATGCAGGTGAAATGCTCAATCTTCTTCCTCACAGAAGGGATCCATTCTCGTAGCCGGTCTTGCACCAAGCCTGCTTTGGTCAAAGACTTATGCCAGTCCGGGGTGAGGCTCACAGAGTCGATCGCGCCGTACTGGTGATCGATTAGTCTCGCTCGAACGTGGTTTTTTCTGTACTCACCTGATCAAATTCACTATCATAGCAGCCCTTGAATTGCGCCAGAAGGGGGTCAGACGTGTTCGAGATGGGAAATCCCAGTTCGCCGTAAAACGTGGGGTACTTGCATTGCTCCTTGTAAGTATTGCTGGGAGCAAAGTCTGAATATCTCTCGTCTCCTTTCCAGACGGTTCTGTATTCAAGTGGGTTCAAGGGGGCGCTGCTGTTCAGGAAACCTTCAAACCCAAGCAAATCTGCCATACTGGTCGCGTGTCAGGTCAAAAATCTGTCGTCTGTGTAAGGCAGTATCACTTACGTGCCATAGGTGCTGTCTATCATCACGAACATCCCGCGCCGGTGAATCTCGTCGATCGCCGATCTCCATTGTTGAATGGTGCCATAATGTTTGTCCAGCAAGCTGAAATCGAGGGGCTTGTTTTGATTATTAGAATGAATCGCACAACACGCACAAGTTCATGAACAGATCCACCTACCGAGTAGCTATCCGACTTCCAAGGAAAGTTTTCAAATGGAGTGCCGGCGATATAGACTCCCTATCGAAGGGATTGTCAGTTACCGACCCAAAATCAGCAGCGGTAACCCGTTTACCTTGATCCCGATGCCCTGTATGTAATCCAGATTCTCCTCCAGACCGGCCAGATCTCCACCGAATCGAAGTTGATTTGAGAACGTGTCGGTCTCGAAAACAGTGCCATTTATATCATTGTTCTCGGGGTCGCCGTCGGCAAATCGATCGAGGAATAGCGTGTAAAACGGAAACCTCCAATTTGAAGGCGAAGGGTTGTATGTGTGTCCGGGCCATTTGCCTGAGTAATCAAGTACTTCTGTTGCGGTCTTGTTCTCGTTGATATTGTAGTCGGTCAACTTTGCATCGTACCGTAGACCAGACACCAACTGGCCAAAGAGAAGGAATATTAAGAAAAGGATATCCATGGCTACGTCGGCCATTTCTTCCAGTTCTAGCCCAAAGAAAGGTCCTTTTCTATCACTTGAAAATATTCTCCCGCGGGAAGTAGTGATTTATCTAAGTCTAAATTCCAAATTCCATCGTAAATTTTTTCTACATTGTCATCACCGAGTAAGCACCTGGGCAGTGCGCCTTGAGCGCCACTATTTGCAATGCCTCAGATCAAATAACATTGAGGAGCAAGGCTGAGGCTCAAATCAACCCAAGAAATTTGGAATCTTGGCTACTTGGGTTGGCCAGCCTCACCTGAACTGTAAAACCTTCCGATGTTAGGGTCCTAAAAGTTACTGTGTCACTAGAATCAAGACGCCTGATTCTTTGAGTGACAGCAATAAGTCAGTTCATTTGTTTCTGTTTATCCGTGATTTTCATATATCTGGGGTTTGCTGGCAGTTTACTGCAGGCCACCCCATCAGTGTCTCACGGACAGTACGTGAAACTAGTTTGCATTAGCAGTGACATTTTGTCCAACCTATACACGGAGAACTCCGCACTTTTTCCCCGCAGAATTGTCATCGCTGGCAGTAGCCAATATGCACTCCAGCCTTGGAATATTCCAAATGTCTATTATGTGATCAGGCCACCCAATCTCGTCTCCTAAATCTTAATATACTTTAAAATACTCGCGGTACTTCGTTGGTCTAGACCTTGCTTGGCAAATCTTACATCTGCCCGGGTGCATGGAGTATATTGATACTCTGACCGTCATGCTCTAATGCAAATTGTATACGAGCGGAGGGTCTTGGCGTGCATGAAGGTGGTTCAGCACTTCTAAGTTGAGGCTCCTGGGTCAGCCTTAGTGTAGACCCCATTCTTGAAATGCGAGATTTTGTTTTCTATGTGCTATGTGGCTTATCTCTAGAGCTTGGTTCAGTCGAGTTCATGGAGTGGGATGTCCTTTTTTTTTTTTTTAACTCGATTTAACGTCAGTCTAGCGACTTGATAGACTTGGTCTGAGGCGGATAGGTACTTCGCACGAAGCCCCAAGGTACCTTAAACTTCTCAAGTCACACTGACTATATGAGCCGTCAAAATGCAACAGGCATGACGCCACACATTTGTCATTGGTCTCGGATTGGGGCTGGGCAGACTTGCATCATTGGTGTTGCAGAGCTGAGAATATCCCGGCTCCGCCCAAGGTGGCTCATGCAATACCTCGTACCGCGTTATGTACTTGAGTATTTGTGGACAGCCTTGAGGACCAGAGTGGGCTTGTTCGAACCTTGCAAGCAAAAACATAGAGTCTGAAGATTAGAAAATGGTGCATATTATTCGGTATCGGAATCTAAGAAAGAACCACAAGTATAAGCCCCAAGACGCATTCTTCATTCTCTAACCAAAGCGCAGGGGCTATTCAAGGATGATACTAGTAGAAACCCCAAGAGTTGCTTTCAGGTTCTGTAGGCCCCATCGTCTGTTTTTGTGTGGTCAGCTTTGAGATCATTCTATCCTTTCCAAGGTTGTGCTGCCTATTAGGCTCCCCAACGTGCCTGGTATGATCCCTGTATCTAGCTTAACGAAGTTATGATTTGTTTGGATCTCTAACCGCCCGCTCGTTAGAAGTATAACCTTACCTTTTCCCATTTCCATGGAGTGGGCGGCGCCTTTCAAGCATGAAATAGACAAGAAAGCCGATAATAATGATTGGTGCTCCGGAGCACACTCTAATCCCTAATTCCACATTGACATAGCTGGGTCGATGATTTGAGCCACAGGAGCCTCCGACTGTGATGGTCTCCGGGGTCCTCCTGAAGTCTGACTGCTGATGTCGACGAGTCTGTCAAACCAGGCAACGAAGACTCGAGCGAAAGATTCGTCGTGCTCAAGATAAAACTTCTTAAGCTTTTTGATTTCTTTAGATTCAAGGTAACTCGTATCTTCGTGATTCAAATGAAGATGTCGGCTATCTTGACGAATTTGGGAGCCCTCGTACTTTTTACAGGAAGCAGATTCATCACAATTGTTATAGATACTCAATGCGGTCATGAAGGTTCTCATAGCGCCCTACTCGTGAGTCAAGATTGAGAGTACGAGTCGACAAAATCTATAGATGAACACAAGACATGACAGATCTGCACCATTTGATTGAGTCGGGATTTGTTCGGTGATTTCGACCACTTACCTGCCCAGGTAGGAGCCCTTAGTTACAGAAAAACGAAGCAAAAGTTAAACTGATATTCAATGAATCTTTTGCTATTTCATGCTCAAGAACGAAGGGACTTGTATGTATACATTCGTAAATATCGATACGACTACGAGTAAGCGCAAAGGACCCACACTGTCAAAGACGATTCGCCCCAAAGCTGGAGGCGGATCATTACCTACTTGGGAAGTTCGGCCCCGGACTGCTTATTTCGAGTTGATTTGCTGGAAAATGCGGATCTCAGCCTCAGTCGCGTGGTTTGGACAAGGGTTCCGTGAAATCCTCGTCATTAGCAAACATACGTCATACGAAAAAGCCCTGGTCGGCTATTGACGTGTGTATTGAAAAGAGCTACAAATCTAGACCCGGTGATCACTGATCGTCGTTTGGTACTTGTAATATTGGGCCATTGGTTGGATGAGAGAATAGTCGGAACGATCTACGAGTAATACTACTGTGAAGATTGGACGAATTGAATGAAACAGCCGCGAAGGCATAGTCGACTCAAATTGCGAATTGCAGATTGTAAGACAACATAGGTGCAACGCCTATGCTAGGCTATCGTGAACGCATGGAAGCACAACCTCTGACCATCCAGGCCATAAGACATACCAAATAACATGGCAAAAAGCCTGATAGAGAAGTCCAGCCACACTGGCAGACTCCAGGCCGATCAAAGACGCTCGAAAAACATAGCGGAAAAAAATTACCCTTATTCAGGGTTGAAGAATCCAAATAGGCCTCTCACCTGGGATAGATCCCATGAGAAAACACCTCAAGCGCCAAAGGCCTAATATAACATAAGACCACGACAATATGAAATAGAATAATAGGAGACGCAAGCAAATAAACAAACGAGAACACAAGAATAGCATTGCGCGCGCTGGGTATCGGTGATAATCAATCTTCGTGATTCCGTTTTCAGCCTGTCCCGGATGAAAAGAGAAATCAGGCATGAAATGATTGGATTTGGACTTGGAGTTGTCCGCGCTCGACGCTCAGGGCACCAACAAGCTTTGATAGGCCCTTTTGTTGAGTCGTCGGCGATCAAAGAGAAACAGAGGTTGAGCGTAGGAGATATCGTACAGTACGTGAGAGACGCAAGTGACGAGGTCGTGAAGAGTAATAATACAAAGAGTGGCAGGGGAAAACCACTGTTTTGATAGGCCGCCGTGAGAGCGCTCTAGCGGCCAAATTGACCCCAGACAGTACTCAACCAGCCGGCAGGTATGCCGATTTCCGAGGGTGCGAGCATGGACAGCTGGGACCATTCGCACCCATCTAGGAAGGCGAGGACATCATCGCCGCCAAGACTGGTTGAGAGCATGCTTGGGTCTGGGCCCTCCGTTGAGGTCAGAGGTGGAGAGGGCGCAAGCTGAGCGACGTTGCCGGGTGGCGGGAGGACGGGAATGGCGTGTGGTGTGGCCGCGGTGATAGGAGGAAGAGATTGGGAATATGGAGGAGGAGGGGCCTGAGGCCGGGTAGGGAGCCAGGAGTTGATGGGATTCAAGCGATGGCTTGTTGCCGTCAAGTACTGGGAGGGAGATTGAGTTGTCGCAGATAACGATGGAAGGCTGGGGGAGGAGGTGGTGTAGATAGGACCATCTGGATGGTGTTGCTGGAGAGAGGGAAGGGAGTAAGGAGACCCAGATGGCATAGGACGGCTGTTTGGTAGTGGCAGACTGGGTCGGCGATCACCTTCATGTCCAGAAAGTGGCATACCGGGGCTGTTGACCGGGACCCATGACTCACGACGACCACCGGCGCCGTCAAGCATTTGGTCACTGGGATCACCGGTTTCACTGCGAACGGCATTGCTCCCAGCGTCGCTGAGGTTGCGCTCGTACATTGGCTCGCCAGCTGCTGCCACGGCAATGCCGTCATCGTCCATGCCAGGCTCTGTCAATTGATCCTCGATGCTTCCGAAGTCGAGGAAGAGTTTCTCAAGCAATTTGAACTCTTCAAGACCGCCGCCAACTCCACCTTCACGGAGAGAACGGATCCCATTGGGTGGGTGCTCGGAAGCATCTGACATGCTGTCCAGTCGGTTTCGGGAAACCCGGCGGAAATCACGTTTGATTTTGGAGAAGTAAGTGTGAAGCCGGTTGAGAGTACGGAACCAACCAACAGCCATCCTCAGGCGAGGTCGCATCTCCCGCATGATGTCCAGAGCCTTGCGAGCTTGTACAGAGCCGAGCTGGTGACTATCGTGGCTTGCTGGAGGTGGCTTGGCGCCCATGAGCCCATCGGGATCCATGTGGGCGAAGTGATTGCCATATACACCAATGAAGGCGGCATTATAGATAGCAAATCCGACCAATGAGTTTTCAACAAGGGCGCCACGAGATTGGCAGGTAGCGACGAGGTCGATCATCTGCCGCGCAGCCTTGAAAAGCTCACGAGCACTGTCACGCCAAAACCCATCTGGCGCGCCGCTGGACTTTTCATTAGGGAACAATGGCTCATCCAACGGTCCAACGGGCTCATTGCAGCGCAGCGGCAAGAATGGGATATAAGCACGGTGGAGAACAATGACAGAGAGGAAGTAGACAACATGCATCACAGTATATGAGGCCAATGTGGTCTTGTACATGATATGAGTGTCAGTGTTTCGCAGGGAATATTGCAGATTGCGAGAAAGGCTATCTTGGAACTCGGTCAACTGTTGACGGAGGGAAGAGAAGCGAGACTCCGGGTGCCATGGGGGGTACTGCTCGATCCGACGACCACCAGCGCAAGACCATTTGGCAATGCTTCCCCAAATTCGGGTGATTCGAATGACACGGCTGAGTACGGACTCTTCTGCGCCAACTTCCCATCTATCGACTTCTTCCTCACTCGAGTCCTTGCGACGCGAGATAGGTGACCAGGGCTTGTTGTCGGGGGTGCTGTTAGGACCAGGTAGCTTTTCATCACCGAATCCTCCAATGCTTTGACGGATACTAGGAATCTGCATGCTTTGGGAGCCGAAGCTCTGTGGCCGCCGCACGGCCGGCTCCGTGAGTCGGGCCGTTCGTACCCGCTCGCCGAAAGCAAAAGCATTATCACTCGGAAGCTGAATTCCGAGGTCTTTTACTCGGACCATCCGGGGCCGATACTTCCCACTGCTGAGGCATCGATCGAGGATGAAACAGGCCCAGAAGGTCCGGCGCTTGGTTTCTTGTGCGATGATATCGTCTGAGGTAGGTTCCCTGGGCTCGACCCGTCTCGGCAAACCGAAGTGATCTACCTCGGCCTTGAAACCGGGGGATGAGCGGGAAGGATCTCGGGCTGGGAACTCGTTCTCAAGCTCGAAAGACAGGCCCATGGCCTGTGCCAATCTTATAGCCATGCCCACGTAGACCCAGGCGCTCTTGCCGCGGCACATGCCCCATTCGTGCAAAGCAAGCATTAAAAGTGCCTGCACACGCGCCAGATCGGGTTGAGCGAGGCTGATACCATCCAAGCCGGCCAGCCGGCTACGGAGGGCAGCCGCATAGTATTCAGATGCAGCTAGGGGATTTGAAGGATGACCGGGCGAGGCTGGTGAATGGGCCGCCGCTAGCGGCGCATGAAAGCGGGCCGTCAGGGCGAGGACACCCAAAGGAATCAGCGAAGAAGATGGGTCGGTTTTTGGTGCGGAAATGCGTGGATCTTGACCGTCGAGAGTTGCGGGTGGAGCCGGAGATGAAAGTTGTCGGATTTGGCCGAGAAAGGTCGCGGGATGTAGGAACGGCAGAAGGGTCGCGAAATGCGACTGGAAGAGGTCAAAGACAGCCTCCCAAACTTTGGTGGTAAGTATTGAAGAATCTAGCGCATCCACGCCCACTTTGGAACCCGCTGAGCCAGAGATGCCCACCACCTTGCGGGAACGATGTCGTTTTGGACCATCCCAGTCCCCATTTCGATCCTCACCCTCTGCCAGGGCCGCCAAGTCTCGTTTGGCGCCGCTCACTCCTATTGCCGGTGTTGGGTAGACACATTCGCGGTTGGATGTATCGCAGGCACGACATACGGTGTCGATGCCGGAATTGACGCACTTAATCTTGCTGCGCCGGCATCGTGCGCAAGCGATACTAGACCGCATGGTGTATTGAGCAGACGCGAGGTCTGCGGAAATGCGGCGACTCGATTTGGATCAGTCGCGTTTCACCCATTTACTGTGGGGTTGAGAAGTGTCGGGTTCCTGTTTCTTTTGCGGGGGTGAAAGAAAATTTGGGGGACAATAGGCGCAGTGGCAGTGATGGGGGGCTTTGAATAGTCAGCATTAGTATTGCATATGCAGAAACCCACGGGGGCAGAAGGTGTGGCATGGAGGCTTACAGAATGCGCAGTATGAAGGGTAGAGAGGTACGAGGTAGGGTAGGGTAGAGCAAAGTAAGTATCCAAGGGAGAAAAGAGAAGAGGCGGAGTGTGGGGGAAAATAAAGTCGGGACCGGTAAGAGACACACACAAGTCGGGAGGGAACGGGGAACTGTCCGGGAAAAACGAATGACATGAAAAAAATGGAAAAAAGCCGAATCAGAGCTGGGGAATTTGGCGAAATTGCGGAGAGTCGAAATGCAAGGTCGCGCTTTTTCCTGGAGTTTGTGGAGCCCCCAGTTTCCGGCTGCCGATTGCCTTTGATTACCGATGACAATACCAATACGAATATCAACCATATATTACAGTCTCGGGTTACGGGTCTACTTCTCTCTGGACACACACTACTTGGACTTACTCCGTACGCCGGACTACTTTAGCTCCGGCGACCTAGGTTACTTCTCTCTTCTATGAAGTCTCATACCGAGGTCAACTTATGTATCATATTTTACCATGGGCCTGAGAGCAAACTAAATAGGGAACCCCTACCCTCTCACCATGATCTCATGATCGTCATCGCGCATCTGTACCCGATCAAGTCAGGCTCAGAAGAAAGAGGGATTGAAAAAAAAGGGATTGCAAAAGAAAAAAAAAAGGGAGGAAAAAAGCAATGGGTAGGACAGTGTCTTTTTCTACTCCGTAGTTGGTCCAGATTCAGATACAAACCACCCAGACTGGCTGGAATAACAATTCCCGTCCGGCCGATTGTCGTCCGGCCACACTCCGAATCGATATTATTTCCGTCTTTTCCAAGCCTCGAATCCGGGGGAATCGGTGGGTTTAGCTCTGGGTTACTGTAGGTCGTAAAGCGACTCAAGGGAACCCCGTTACCCCGTGTTGGCAGCTGATGTCGGATCGGCATTTGTCTGGAACCAAGCCATTCACCGTCTCTTCCCGCGTCGGGAACGCCAGAAAAGGCAAGCGGGACGAGCGCAAATGTTCAAGGGCATTTTCGGAGAGTAAAGCGACAAAATAAAATAAAATGGTGGATCGGACCATAAGGCTTTTTGGAGATTATTTTTCTGCTTTTTTTGTTTTTTCTCCCTCTTTTCCCCTTTTGAATGTTTTTCCACATGGTCTTTTTCCCAAGAGGGGTATCTCGGGCCATTGGGATCCCTCGGGTAGGATTTTAGACATGGATGTACCTGCCCGCATAGCCTGTTGGAGATCAATCTGGGGCGCCGCATCCAATCGACGACCAGCGGTCGGGGCTCCCCGCAGAGAAGCGAGATCCTAGATCCTCACGGGAGTTACATTGTCGCTTACCCATATGCCGTTGGAGATTGGTGGGGATTGAGATTCCACGGCGGGCTCCGTGTGACGTTTCCTCTTTGAATGGGCTGTAGCCTCCGTCGTTTTGCCACCCGTCACTGGGGTCGGGGAAACCAATGTCGGCAGAACGTCGAATGAAACTTCACCATCACTCACGGGACAGTTGGCCATTCTGTTCCAGGCTTTCCGTGCTGGTCGCAAACAACCCGAGGCCGACTGCATCGGCGATCCGTGATCCATGTCGAGATACAAAGTACCACATTAGGATGTGACAGCGCAGCTTGAGAACTCCCGAGGTCTCTACACATGCTCGGAAAAGTCATACACCGAGACTTGTTCATGTTTCGGCTCCGTCCGATGCGACGATTGGACCGTGGGCTCCGAGGTGCCAATGGACCCCGGATAACCCCGCATTTCTTTTTTGTGTTAGGTAAGTGGTTTTTGTTTTTTTCCCTTTCCTTTCCATCTCTTGGGGCAACTTTGGGACGGTTCTGGGAGAGTTCCGGGTATTTCTGGGGGGAAATTCTCGAAAGAGAGGGGCTCTGCCCCGGTGGTATTGCGGTTGACTCGTGTATGGAGTAAGGGCACCAATAGTCATGTGCCCAATGGCTCAACCTCCAGTTTAATCTTCTCTTGGCACGTTTTCTGGCAGTGGGGAAGCTTAAAAGGGAAGTTCAACCAGCATGGTTCTAATGACACCCTTGTCCCCGAAGTAACACCTTAATACGGAGTACTCCGTACTCGTACTCCATACACTGGATATTGTACTCGTACTCTGGAGAGGCTGTACTCCGTGCAAGCCAGTTCCGAGTCCCTTCATTCCAATTGCTTGGCTCATCCACTTTCGGGATCCTCAGCCCTCTCAGCTGACAACATTAATAAAAGAAATTCCCACAGCCAATCCCCGGCTGCTGGTTCCTTGTTTACCCTGATGGCGCCCCCTTTTCCGTGATATTATCCGAACGGGCAACCCGTGTCTCCGACCCCCATTTAAGAGGCGTGGGATGACCTGTTACCTGCGGTATTCACTACCCTTTTGAGCAGGCGAGTTCAGAGCCTCTCTCTAGCCGTCAGTCTTGGCCCTTCGCGACGCGGAGCCGTTGCCGACACGACTTGGGTAACCGGTCTGACTTTAACCGATCATCCGGGAACTCCGGATTCTAGAACACCTCAGGCTGCCCACGTTCTCTGCCAGTTAGCATAGTGTGTCAATTTTGAGGGATTCGGGCATAATTCCAGAAGGCTAAACGCTCAGCCCAATGGTCGCCCCCACGAAAAAAACCGGGGGTGAAAAGAAATTCAAAGGAACAGACCAGGAACATCCCCACATCGGCTCGGTTAGAACACCGGTGAGATCCCGAGTCGAGCCTCCGACGCCGAATGTGGTCATCGAACCGTGCATGAGCGTTTAGCCCTCGGGATTATTCCGTGGCTAAAGTACAGTAGTACTGTGCATTCCGGTTATGCTAGAAGCATTTATGCTAAAGCGCTTAGGGCTCAAGAGTACTCTCAAGCCTTTCTAAGTCTCTATCAAGCTCTTCGGCGCGTTCCAAATGCTAGGTCCATGGGGGTCCACGGCCCGGTGCTTGTTGAACATTATATAAGCGTATTTTTGGTCGTTTTTGTCGCCCGGGCCGGGGCCACCTGCCTTCATCTCAAGCTCAACCTCGGGAGGAACTTACCGATAGCGTATATAAGCGTCGCATATCGATTGCCGTCGATCGGCTTCGGAGAATTAGGAACTTTGAGAACAGGACGGCCCGAAGATACCGAAGTTAGCCCGAGGCAACTTCGCACCGAAGATCCATGGGGCAATAGACCCAGAAGGCCATGTGGAAAACTCGTTCTTATGAAGCGTTTAAGACCCACATAAAACAGTCACTAGTTACAGGGTCTACTCGTACTGAGTATGTCACTTGAAGTTGTTTCATCGTCTTGTAATGATAGTAATTATGTCTGGTTCTTGCTTGTCATCCATATATGTATTAGACTAGATGAAACTCTATTAACAAAACAAAATGCAACCCAAAACTCCTTTCCTTCTATATGATATCGCCAAAATGAGGTACAATGGGGTGAATTACTAATTCAAAAGCAAAGTGTTGCTTTAAGGTCGGTTGAGCTGCTCGCGACGGTAGAACAGGAGGAAACCAAAGCTGCAATCACAGTTAGTACAATGTAAGACAAATCGAAGAGGGAATAAGAACTAACCTGGCCAAAAGCTGGAAGAACAGCGCAATCCAGAACCAAGCGTTGGCGACAGCGTCGACCGACGAACCAACCGGTGGGGAGATACCTCCCGGTCCAGTCTTGTTAGGCGCGAAGCCTCGAGCACAAATTGTGGCAATGGAACCGAGACATTGCGCGGCCAACAGGACAAAGCAGACGTGAACTCGTGTCAAGGTCTGGAGAAGGATCATTCCTAGACCAACGGACTGAATCTCATCGAGGACACCAAGCCAGAGCCACAAGCAGCGGGATGCAAGTGCACCGGAAGTGAGACCTCCACACCATGGGAGATAGTATCCGATGTTGGATGTTCCCCACCAGGTTTGTGCCCATCGTGGGGCTCCAATGCTCAGACCGAAGACCGGGAGAATCCAACTATGCTCCTTGGACAGGTAGCGGAAGAGGACCATGATGGCGACCCAGAGAACAACAAAGAAGAAGAGGATCAAGAGTGTGACTTCCCATGCCTTGGTGTGTTGGGAAGTCCAGAGGAAGGACCAGTTTCGGCCGAATGCCGCAGAAAGGAACCAATTCTGAACGATGACCATGAAGAAGAACCAGAGGACGATTCGGCGACGGAGCAGAGAACCATAGAAGTTGAGGATCTTTCCAGGTGCTTGGCGGTAGTACTTGGGCAGACCGAGAGCAAGAAGCACACCGATGACCAGACAAACTGCGGCAATGGGCATCACCACAGCTGTGAGCTTCCATGAGTTCAAAGCAGCAGTCGAAACACCTCCGACCTCCACGGCAGTGACTCTGGCACTCCAATACCACAAAGCGACAGTGTAAAGCTGTGAGATTCCTTGAATCAAACTTGCGCGGAACATCCAATCTTTCACGGGGACAGCACCTTGGTCACCGAAGTTGAGGGCAAAGAACAAGGAACCACTGGAAGATGCAGCGGCATAGATACCAGCAGCACAGTTCTGAGCCCAGGTTTGACCGAGAGTCGAAAGTGCGTATGGGGATACACCAATGGTAATGAATGCCATAGCGTAGATGAACCAGGGAAGAGTGAGCACGAACACAGACGGCAGGGCGTAGTAGAGGAACCACCAGCAAATGGACGAAACACAGTAGATTGCGGCAATGACGTAGAGCTTGACAGCAGTCTCACCAATCTGTCCAGTCAAGAGGGTGATTTGTGCCGAGTTTGTTGCAATGATCTGCCCAAGACCCAAGAACAGAGCGTACACGGGCCAGTTACCGACACGCCATCTCATGAAACGCTGGATGGCCATGGGTCTCTTGTATCCCAGACGAGCGAGCCAAATGTCAATTTCATCGGTGTCGTTTGTATCAGATTCTTCGCCGCCCTCGGTGACAAGGTTGTATGGGGTGTTCTCGACAGTCTGGTCCAGGCCAGCGCCGGTCAAAGGACGTTCTTTGGGCTGTTTCTTCAACTGCGCGTCATTGTACATGTAGAAGAACTTGCGCTCACTCTTCATAAGATAGAGCTCGATACAGTAATCCGAGATCGAGTTCTTCTTGTTCAAATTAGTGAGTTGCTGCTCGAAGTGTCTGGTGAAGGTTCCCATGCTATCGGTGAAAGTCGGGTCGACCTTTTGCAGATTGAAACTGGGTGAATCGTGGTCTTGAACAACCGAATGCAGAGAGAGAACAGACATGTTGTTGGCGTGGGCGAAAGGTGTGCTCGGATCAGAATGGTCGCGAGAGATCCTCACAGGAGAGGAGTCTCTGGAAATGAAGCGTGAGCCTTCCGATGCCGATGAGGAGGAATCTTCACGAGAGTGTCCCATATTGCGAGGGTGTGTGGCGATATCCTGGGTACCGAGAGCCGAATTGACAGCTGCCAGGGCCTCCTCTTGGGAAATGAAGTTCTCTTGTTGCGGGGTAGAAGTGCCCTCGTCGTCAGCGTCGGTGGTGTCACCGTCGACAGGCGGCTCGAGCATCTGACTCTCGCGAAGGGACCTCTTGACGAGTCGCTTTCTGCCCTGTCCAGGTCCGGAACGACGACCAAGCGACAACTGGCGACCCAACATGCTGCTTCGGTTGCTTTCGGCTTGCATTTCTTGGGCTTCGGCTGCCTGGAGTTGAAGGAGAGATGGCTGGGCAGGTTGCCTGGACGCTTCCAAAGCACCTGAGAGGGATACGGTTGAACCGGGACGAGTCATCATTGTGTCCCGCAAGCCGGGTGTTTCCCAGTAGATCTGAGACTCTCGAGACGGGCCAGACACTGTGAGTGAGTTCTTCTGGTGGTGGATGTTGATAGATGTTCTCTGCAAGACTTCAAGCTTCTGGACCCACTCAAGGACGGGGAAGCGCTGCTTAGCAGAGTTTGCACGCATCTCTGATCGGGTCTCCTGAGATGAGTCCAAGGCAGACTTAATAGCGGTCCTGAGTTGATGCAAGAGATGGCGAGCGGAGTCGGATTCGACTGTGTACCACCAACCAGGCATCTGACCTAAACCACCAATGCGAGATCCAATTCCAAGCGCACCCTTACGACCGAACTCAACGGCGATCAGGCCGAAGGGCTCGTCTCGGGACGGAATGAGAGCGAAGTCTGCACCAGAGAACACGAAAGGAGGCAGGACGGTGAACTCGGGCTTAGAGAACACACGGCCTGGGAACATTTCCATAATGCGTGCCAGCTTGATCGCAGCCAGTTTACCATAGAGATCGATGAGAGGACCGATACAGATCAGCTGGACGTTAGGTCTAGCAGATAGGACGGCAGGCATGACATCGGCAATCAAGTCGACTCCCTTCTGCTTCGACCATCTACCCACGAAGACCAACAAATCAGCCTCGGGGTCCTTTTTCAAGCCAGCCCACTTCTGGGCCTGGAGCTTGTCGTTGATCGATTCATCGGCAGACTGGACAGTGACTTCCACATTGGGGTCTTTCTTCAAAGCAGCGGTGTCAGAGGGATCAGGGTTAGGAAGACTACCAATCTTTCCAAGACTCCAGAAGATAGGGTAACGAGCCCACGAACGCTTTCCGTATTTCTCAGAAACACCAACTGCACCAAATCCGCGTTGGTGGAAACGAAGGTAACTAGCACCGGTGTGCAGAAGATTGAAGACGTTACCGAATTGACAGTATTTGGTTGCCACTTCGATCGGAAGGTTGAAAACGGAGCAGACTTCCTTCTTCTCCTGTGCGGTCCTAAGGGCCCAAAGACCTTGGAACTCGGCGTTGTGCAGAGACAAGCAAACTGGGATGGTTCGAGACGGAAGAAGGTAGAGAGGAGCGACACAACCGTGGAAATCGTTGATGTGGTACAGGTCGATCGAGGGAGTTCGTTTGATCGCCTCTGCGATACACTGGTTCCAGGCGGAATAGTAGATAGCACTGTCAAGGTCGTCCATACGTGGAGGGTAAGGCTCTGCCTTGGTCTGCTGTCGGAAAACGGGAGCATCAAGCAGCACGTAGGTAATGTTATCCACGACGTGGTACTGCACGTTCACTGAGTAAGGCTTGTCAAGAATAGTCACCACGAAAGGTTCAGCGGGTGTGTCCTCGGGGTAGTCAATATCACCGACACATGGCACCACCCAGATGAGGTTCTGATGCTTCAGGTTCTGGGACATAAGCTGTGCCATCACTCCCAAGCCACCAATCTTGACCTTGACCTTCCAGTCCTGAATATCATACTCCATAGTGGCAATCATTACCGTGCGGCGTTGATCGCTCGCTGCGGCCAAAGCCATAGCTCCTGGCACTCCCTTTTCTTCCATCTGGATCACTTCGTCATCTTTACCGAAAGTGTTCTTAACTCTGCCCCAGAGGGCCACGGGAAGACTTGCGGCTTTAACGACATTGCCATCCTTGTTAAGTTTGACGCGGTAGAAGTTTCTGATGAAAATGAGAACACCAGCACAGCCCATGAGAATAGGCACAACCCAGAGCAAGATGAAAAGGGCCAACTGAGCCCATCCCGATCCGATAGGGATTAATTCATATCGCAAGTTGGCATCGTTGAGAGAGATTTTCCAACCAAGATGGGGGAATGGGGGAAGCGCGGTGATGTTGATAACGTTCGATGATAGATAGGAGGGAGGAAGCTTTTGGACCGAAGATGAGTTTCCGACATCTCCGTAGACCTCTGAAGTATCAGGGTCACCCTCGCTGTCCGCTCCCCAAACATTCAGCTGACCAATAGCGGGCCATTCATAGACAAAATCGTAGTTCCAGCGAGATGTCTTGGAATCGTAGTTCATCTTGCTATCCAGTCCTGCGTCGTATCCATATTGGTTGTATGGACCATTCCACCACAAGTGGGGGAATCTTCGACCCGAATCACTGTTGTAATCACCCTCTTGGATGTAATCACTGCTTCCAGTGAGCCTGGAGAAGTACTGCACACGAATGTGAGTTCCCTCCCATTTCCGTGACTTAGGCCCAGTGAAAGCTGGGATGTCAAGGGTAGTGTTTCCGCCCTCATAAGTCGTCCAGTTGTTCCAGCTGCGGCCGAAATCAGATGAGTATCGGAAAAGGTCGGCACCGGCAGCGTTGTGTTGGACATAGTAGTTGTCGTTGGACTTGTGGACGAGGGTGGAAGAGTAGTTGGAAAGCGGTGAGATCAGAGGGTTATCATGAGCACCTAGACGGATCAGGAACTTGTCGGTCGCATTGGTGTAAAGTCCAGCAGAGGAAACATTCTTCACTGTGAGTTGATGGATTCCATGATGAACATTCTTCAGACTTGCAGACCATGTCCAAACAGTGGGGATTTCTCCGACAAGGTTATGGCTCGTGGTTCTGGCGGCAATACTGGTACAGTTGATGCTAGATGTATCAAGCTCGGCGGTGATGTTCTTTTCTGTGGTGGAGTTCAGGTAGATTGACTTCGTGATACTGTCACAGTCCATCTCGGTGGAATAACCAAGCTGGATGGGCATCGTCTCGCCCGTGTCCTCCGAGGAGATCATTCGAGCATCATGGCCAGGGTAGAAGTCAGTGACGGTAGGGCCGGGCTTCACGAAGTTTGCGGTCTTGACATAGGCGCGGTATTCCCATGGGAGCAACTTCACGTTGCGAGCACATCCGTAGGAGTTTTCGTCGCCTGCAGGTCCGTCTTCCAGCGTAATGTTATCGTAAGGGTAGAAGAGGTTTGTCAACTTGGTTCCCGAGTCGAATGGAGCCAACAGAGACGCATTCTTAGAGGTGCAATTGGTGCCGTATGTCTTTGTCTCGTTTCCATTGTGGTACACGAGCCACAGGGTCTCGTTCGCCAGGATTGCCTTTTTCTGAACGCCGGGGTAATAGCTTCGCAGCACTGACCAAAGACCAGTGACGGTGGGAGTAGTAGAAGAACCGGGGAGGTAGATATCCTTCGTCAGCTGAGAGATCGTTTCGAGGTACAGACCATCTTGGGCGACGGGGTAGTGCTCTCGAATCTGGAACATGCGCTTCATGATGTTGCGAATCGGGTGGGCAGGGTTTCGCTGATCGTACGTGACAGTGATATCATTGCAACCGTTGCGACCCTTGTCAATGGGGAAATCGTAGAACTTGGAGGTGTTCAGGTTGAAACAGCCTTGTGTCCACCACGCAGTCTGGTATGTCATAGGCTGCCGACCGAACATGTAGTTCGATGCAGTGGCATCGAACACGTACATGTCTTGCTCTTCTCCCCACAGGATGAGAGGGACTCCAGGAAGTTCCAGTGAGACAATGTATAGACCCAGCATATACTTGTCGGTGCCGTTCTCGACTGCAGGCCAACGGAAGTTGTCCTGGTTGGAGACACCATACATATGTCTGGGGTCCAATTCTCCGGTGAAGGCATTGATGAAATCGTTGTTTCGGAGCATCGCGTTCCAAGCTTGAATGAAATCGACAGGCAAATCATATCCGGCAACCAGGTTACCGTCCATTCCAAGGAATCGAGTCATCGAGCGGTAAATGGTGTAGTGGAATGCAGAAGCATCCAGTGCCTGGAGTCCGTCCTCTCGAAGGAAGTTCGAATCCGAGTTGTTCGTCAACTTGACAGCCTCACCCACAGTTTCCGGGCGCTGATTGGGCTGGCGTCCACGGCCGAGGTAGAGACTGCCGAAGTCATCTCCAGACGTAATTTCACCTGGCAGGAAGAAGTTCTTCTTGCCGTATTTCTGTGCACATTCACGGTAGACAGCAAGCATCTCACTCAGGGGTTCGATAGTAGATTGTACACTTTTATCGAAGCGGAATCCATCGATATCGAGACTCGCGATCTGAAGGCAAGAATGACGAATGATAACATCTCGAACGGGCTTGTGCCATTCACGCAGACGATCTTGCACGGAGGCGAACTTTGTGAGCTGACGCTGCCAGTCAGGGAAGTTACCGAACGCCTCAAGCTCTCCGTATTGGTCGAAATCACTGTCGTAACAACCGTTCAGATCTTGGACGCCCTGGTCGGTCAGGGGATAACCTGTCTCGTCCCAGAATTTGGGATAGTTGCAAGACTCGTTATACACATTGCTGAAATTGAAATCGGCGTATTGTCGATCAGTGACCCATTGAACTTCATACTCGGATGCCTTGAAATCGGCAGAGTCGTTCAGGTGGCCCTTGAATCCAATCAGGTTGCTCAGCCTACGTCATGGTGAGCTTATTATCATCTCAAATGCCCAAATAATTGACTTACGTTGCGAGTGTGTTATCCATCAGAACATACATGTCCCTTTTGTGGATCTCTTCGATGGCTCGTCTCCAATCCTCCAGGGTTCCGTAGTGCATATCGAGGAGGGTGGTATCGACCGGCGAGTACCCATCGTAGGCCCAGGGCAAGTTCATCAAGTAGGTTCCGGCAAAGTAGATAACCTTGAGGAGGTTCCAAAGTTAGCGATAGAACCATAATGGAGTTTGAGTTACCAACCTTGAATCCCATTCCCTGGATATAGTCCAACGTATCTACCAAGCCGTCCAGATCGCCACCATGGCGCATCTGATTAGAGTTGACCACATGTTCGAATGCGGTGCCGTTGATATCGTCATTTCTAGGATCGCCGTTGGATATCCGGTCCAAGAAGATTGTATATGTGGGCATGCGCCAGTTGTCAGGCGATGGATGGTATTCATGGTCCGGCCATTCTCCCCAATAATCGATGGGACCGTCGGCGGTCTTGTTTTCGTTTAAATTATATTTAGCGAGTGGTTGATCATAAGGCCAGCAAAGGGCATGGACGCTCAATAACGACAGTATGAGGAATGTTGAGCGCTGCATGTTCCCGTATATTTTGCTGCTATCAGCAGGAGCCTGCCGGAAAGATGCGCGGCTCAAAAACGAATGAAACGAGACAGGTTGGCAAACAAAAAGCGCGGGTGAGATGAGTGAAAGAAAGATAGAAACCAATAACGATTTACTACAGATTTTACGGACTTTACAAAATTTACAGCGCTGCATTTTTACTATGGAGAACATACCCTTATCGGGCCGAGCGGATGGTTAGAGTCCAACTAACAGGGACAGAAGACCCACAAAACCCACTCGGTCAGATTTTATCGATCCACTTGCCTTTCGCCGCTGGGTGGCTGCGTTTTAGCCTGGTGTCTCAGACAGATCCAAAGGATTTCTGCGACGGAGAGTCCTTGTGATGGCTTATACACAAAGTACATCATGTTGTGTCATGATCATATTACTCTATATCTCATATAGTTACACACGAGTACGGAGTACTTAAGTATATTAAACAATTTGTAAGGTCTTACAGAGTACGAGTATCCGAGTTGGGTCTAGGCATGCAGTGGATTGCTTAGCCATACTACCACACACTCGTATCTGCATGAACAAACCGGTGTGCCACATACGTGCGGCAAAAGCAGATTTTTAATCAATTAGGTCCAAGCACAACTCTGGGGTCTTTTCCATCCCGCTCCTTTTGGGAGTTCATAATGCTGATACAACCAATGATCTTCCCGGCTTATCTTTCGCCTTCCGATGGTTTGGGAGAGAATCCCGATGTACGAGTACAAAAATAAATGTGCGGAGCAGACACCGCAATGGCAGTTTTTCCCTGATTCTACCGAGGACTGGTACTCGTACAACTGCCTGCTATACTCGCTTTGTTGGGTGTGGTGGGTTTTGCAATTTTTTATTTTTTGTCGCCTTCGGCACTGTCCGCCTCCGACGTCACAGCTAATGTTTCAAGCCTCTCCATTATTCAACAATGTGAATCAGGGTGAAAACCACCCTATATTGGGACTTGAATTTACTTGTTTGTCCAGGTACGGGCGTACGCGTCCAAGTCCTCGTAGCAATGGAATATTCGAAATTCTGTAGACTATTCTCCCGCCTCTGGGAGTCCGGAACATTCCAGGCCTGGTACACCGATTGATTCCCTTGCTCCAATTGGTGCGGATTTGATCTCTCATATCTGAGATGTGACCAAACAAGCCCACTGTACATGCGAGCGCATGTACCTAAGAATAACCCGTCACCCGCTTCAATGTATGAGAACCCCGGGATCTTTTCCTACCCGAGTGATATCGTGCTAGTAATCTACGAGTAATGACGGGAATCGCGCGATATTACTAGTCATGTTGGAGGTTGGCCCCGGGGGCGGGATGAGTTTCAGTTTGGTTTCTCTGTTGCTTCTTCTTGTCTACACATCAGCATCCGTGGATTGGTAGCATAAAGTGTATGACTCGGAATTTTACGCCAGGTGCATGAGTTCAACGCCCGTGCCGCATTCCTGGAATCTTGAGGGCAGCGTGGCTGAAGCTTGTTTCGTATGCTAGTTCTACGTGGTGATATTAAGCGAGCGCCGCTTTTTCGATGGCCCCCTGTAAGGGTATTGTATCGATAAGAGTTTGTTTAGATAAATTTAGTCGGGCTAAATATAGTCGCAGATTGTAAGCAAACCATTGGTTCCTGCGCCCCATATGATAGCTGTCTAGTGTAGGATGCCCCATGCAAAGTGGATTGGATTTTGTTTCGCTCAAATCAGAGCAATTTACTTAACAGCCTCGAAGCCTATCCAGAAACAAGCTAGAGCAGATCCGAGATGGTCTGTTTCGGATACATTCAGGGTATGGTAACAAAATGCCTTGCTACTCGTACACGGGAGCCTACAGAAGGGCGTTTGACACCGTTTGGGTAGCAGCACAATCCTGTACTTGTACTCCGTGCTTCCAAGGAAGCAAACCGAGCTCGAATACCCAACATTTTTCATGAAACTTGTTTCTATGTGTCAACGAAATGGAGACGACAAACAGGAATTTCGACCTCTTTACGGAGTACTCACAAGTGCTTTGCCAGTTCATTGCACATAAAACGCACTTGCCACGTACTCCCTACAATGCCTCGAGTTCTCCGCATATCACGAGATAGCAAAGCCCTTGAAAGGTATTAATCCGTACTCCGTACTGCGATCGCAGTACGAAGTACATTCCCTGTGAAATCTTGACTGTACAAGTACCTAGCATTTTCAAGATCATAATTCATTTCGACCTGGGGATGTACTGTCCGGCCACATATGTGATGGGCTCACTATCTAGCCCGGGAGGCGTACAACAACATCCGATGGAGGCGACTAAATAGGCAAATGGCTTATCGTAAGCACGTTGTAACCTAGTCAAGCCACAAACGTGTCTCCAAAAATTCTGGGGTGATAGAGATCTTTACAATTTAGCCTACTTAAGTAAGTGCTCTTTTTATTCGTCGCTTAAATTCGATCTCTGGACAGCACGGTATATGCCTCATGATGTCTAGTGATTCCACATGTGATAATAATCATGACACTCATCCTAACAAAGCCAAAGCCCCTACATGAAGGGGAAAAAAACTTTAGTGGGGGAAAAAAAGCCTTGCTCTGCATGAAAAACTCAGTCTGGTATAGCTTGTTCGAATTATTTGAATCAAATAATCGAACATCACCAACAAAAATGGTGTACTCTTTACAACCTTATACATACTGCTTCACTTCAATGTTGTCGGGTGTAGACTTCCGGTGGGCAGTCGCCGACCGCTCAATAGCCGACCACAACACCAAGCCCGACATATTCAAAAGCATCCATCGTAGAGCAATAGAAAGCAAATCCATTATGGACATATGCAAAGAGCAACCCCATATTGAGGAGTGGCACCTGATTGGCCTTCTCTCATCCTTCCCCGACATCAGCCAAGACAATGAACGCTGTCATGTCTTACCTGCGTGCAAGACCCTGAGCGTTCCTAATGCCAAATCGGCACAATCCAGGAATCGCTTATCAGATCTGAATGATCAGGTGCTCGTGTTCAAATATAAAGGATTCTTGCACGCCATCGATAACGCATGTTGTGTGCCCCTCTCTCTTGGCTGTAAGCTTACCGTCGCTAGCAATGTCCGCACTCGTCGTTCCCTCTAAAACAGGGTAATTTGTTTGATATCGAGGATATTGGAACGCCACATGGTGCTGGAATTCGATGTTTTAGGCATGGTTGGAAGTTTGACCTCTTCACTGGGAAGGGGGATAGTGGGCCTCACAAGCTAAATTTGTGGGATATTGAGCTGCGGGATAGCGAAGCATCTGCGGGTGCTGACAAGGAGGTTTGGGTCAGGAGACCACCCCAAGCCCCGAATTAGAGAGGCAAAGCGAGTTTTCGAGGGCATGAAAAAATCGTTGTCACGATACATCTACACAAAGCCAGTGTGAAATTGACGTAAAGATGAATTTTGAGATTCAGGACAGTATCACAAAGAAAGCGCTGTCGAAGAGGGTATATTATGAAACATCATAATAGATTCCGAAAAGGATCCAAGAGAACATAGTACAAGAGAAGGTATAAACCAGAACCAAAATCAAGGAATTATAAAATTAGAGATCAGTGTCATCAATGACTTCCCCGGTGCCGGGGTTTAGACGAAGAACCTAAACAAAGTTAGTGGCTGTTACTTGGCAATGCAGAACGAACACATACCAAGCCGCAATGGCGATGATCAAGTACATCATCATCAACAAGACACCCTCAAGCCAGTGAGACTTGCCATCACCGATGAGGTAGTTCACCTAAAAAGAATGGTCAGTACAGTTGTAAAACTTATCCAAAGATGCAGTTCACATACCAAAAGAACAGACATGAAAAGCACAATGACTTGGAACCCGTCGAAGTTGAGTGTCTGCCATGGTTAGGATTCATCTTTGATTCGATCGGAAGATCCAATAATTAAACATACCATGTCTTCAACACCAATAATCCATCCAAGAACAATGATCAACGGCAACACAAGCAGCGCAATCTGCATACTCGAGCCAACAGCAACACCAATGGCAAGATCCATCTTGTCTTTACAAGCCACCGTCACGGCAGTAGCATGCTCAGCAGCATTACCAACAATAGGTAGAAGGATCAATCCAACAAATGTCTCGCCAATGTTACCAGTGTGAGTCAGAGCATCGATGGAGTCAACCATGAACTCGGCACACGCAGCCACAAACGCAGTTGAGATGAGGAGCGTGAGCATAGCAGTGACAATGGAGAGCTGGGGCTGCTCAGGCTCATCCTCTGCATCCTCCATTTGCATGTGGTCTGGGTTCTGGCCGACCAATGGGGCGGCGGTCATCTTGCCGATCTGGGCAATTCCACGACTGGCGTCTCCTTCACTGACGCGGGCTCGTCGCCGTTCAACTTTCGGGCTGGGGCGGTTGTACATGTCTGCGTGAGACTTGAGTTGGAAGAAGAGGTAGCATGCGTAGACAATTAAGAGAAGGACACTGGTTCCTGTTTGAGTTTGGTTAGATGTGATTATGGTTTGATGCGATGGACCAGGCCTAACTTACCTCGAGACAAAGCGGCAGTTCCATCGCCGTGGGTGGCTATCATGTGGTGTTAGCCTATCGTTCAAGGTTGAGTGATAGATAAAGAATAGAACTGACTATCAGACCACCGGTGATACGCGGTGGGAATGATCAAACTGCTAACAGCCAAGGCCAACATACTCGCGGCAGTTTGGGCAACTGTCACGTTGAAGTGCTGTTCCATACGGTCGATTCCACCGAAGAAGAAGCACATGCCCATAACCAACAGCAAGTTTGACAACATACTGCCAATGAGGGATGTCTGTACAATAAGAGTCTTGTGCTTGACCAAAGCGATGATTGCAACGATCAGTTCAACGGCATTACTGTACATATGGTTAGAGGTTTGATCAAAGTTCCGAAATTGGAAAGCAAAATGGAAGAAGCATACCCGAACGAAGCATTCAGCAGACCGCCAATAGTTTCACCGGTACTGTAAGATGTTAATATACATGGGACAGTATCTAGCGATCCGGGGACATACCGAAGGGCGATTTCTTCAGTCGCAAAACTCAGCATAGCAGCCAAGGGACTAGACACTGGGTTAGTGATACTATGCTTGCCAAGTTATTTGAGGTTGAAGCACTTACATGATAGCAATGAAGTTAACGACGAAAACAGCAATGGGGTTGGCCTCCACGGCGTATAGAGCAACTGCGCAATGTTAGCAAATGATATCCACACATGCATCGACAAGATTGATAGGATGAGAAATGCATACTTCCGACTGGCGCAGCAATTAAAAGAACATTGATCCACGAGTTCAGGATAGTGGCTCTTAGCTGCGAGGCGAATGTGAACTTCTGCGGCTCAGAGAGCGATTTCTTATCCTCATCCAAACTATCCTCGCCACGACTGAGCTTGCCCAGGAACCCGCCCTTTCTCTGGCGTGGAACCCCAGAGTCAGCAGACTCCTCAAGCCCGCGCGAGACATTGATGGGATCATGGCTCTCCACTGAGGGCTCAGGTGGAGATCGGTGGGGGGTTGGGGTGTCCAAGTCGCTTCCAGCCGACTCTGGCGGAAAACTGCCAGAGTAGTTCGGGCCCGTAAGGTCGTGGTTCATGTCCTGTCTTCGGCGGTGATCTTCTGACAGATCACCCAGGCTGCGGGACTGGAGACCGCTTTCAAGCTGCATGGAGTTTGAGCGTCGGGGGTGTTGCTGGCGGCGGAATTTCTTGAATGGATTATGCGATGAAGCTTCGCCTTCTTCATCGTACCAGGCTAGGTTGCGGGCCTGACGGCGGTAGATATCTGAGAATATCAGCATGGTTGAGAAACTGTGCTGGTGTGTCGAACTTACGCATGATGGCGGGTAGGCTTTAAACGTCTGGAGAAACTCGATTGTGAGTATATTTGTACCAGGGATAAGAGAAGGAATTAAATAGCAATAGATATTGGGATTGGATGAGGCAACAATGGACTATGGTTTCCAATGGAGCCACGCCACAGCGCGTGGCTTAGACGCCCAACGACGATGCCTATAGGGGTGGACTAAGAGAACACGTACTCAGTGTTTATTTCAGGTTGCGCGTTTCAGCACAGTCGAGGGCTGAGGCGTATAGAAGTTGGACTAAGCGCTGAACTGGGGTGAGCCGCAAGTGACAGCCACAATTGAAGGATGAATGGCGGACCCGCGATGTTCAAAAAGTTGCAACCCAAAATTGACACGGCCACAGACAGGGGCTGATTCAGAGGATCGCGCCGAGGTAAGGGGTAGGCTGAAGATCAACAAATAAGTAACGAATGGATATTCTCACACAGCGGAAAATAAGAAAAAGCAAAGGGAAAAAAAAAAAAGAACGAGCGAGAAATGAAGGGATAGAATTTGGCTGGTACCAATTTGCAAGATTTGCTGAGAGACTGGCTTCGAGAAGAGGTTTGAGGTGCACAGCCACACTAGTGCAGGACGATCGCGATAGCGCGGGTTAGTGTAAATTGAATGAGCTTGGCACTTGGGACACACAAGACAAGCAAACTTCGATTGCACTGGAAAAGATGGTAAGTTTGGCTATAGAAAGTTGCTTGAAGTGCTGTTGGGCTCTGTGACATTCTGGCAACCTGCGTCAGACCTCGCTATGATGCTCGATGCGCTGGCTGGGAACACGAAACACGAAGACGCCACTCCAAACCTTGGAACGGAAAGCTTTGTTTTGCTTGGTGTGCTTGGTTGACTTGGTCTTCTTGGCGATCAACCCCAACCTATTAGAAAATTGTCACACCGCATCACTGGCTCTGGAGATCATAAAGACTTGTGCAGACATTGACGTAGCAGCACCTGCAGCCCTTGAACATGAGGCCGTCATTGGGAGGAAGCAAGATCCCAAAGTGATAGTGTGACCCACTCTTGGCAGGAGTTCAAGCAATCAGGGGCTGTGGAATGGGAGTTGGGACGCCACAGCGCCCCTTTCTCATTTCTGTGGCTATCGTGGGTCACGTGCGGTGAAGCTGGTACGGGAGTAGGCGCCCTTGGTGTTGGTGACCAAATCTGGTGTGAATCACTCAGCTTGTGTTGTCACATATATAGACAACATTCGAAACTGGTTGATGAAACTGTAGTAAGAAGGTTTGGGGAATGGAGCGTCGGTGGCTTGGACTCTTTGACCCCTCAAATTGTCGGTCTTCATTCACAGATGTGCAGAGCGCTCGCTGCAGCAGACAGAAAACGGTGTCACTCATGTGCTCTCCAGCTCTTCCAACGCTCAGTTCTCTGGTTCTGTTGGTTTCGTGCATCTTGTTGATCCTGTTGATCCTGTTGATCATGGTCTGCTTGGCCCTGTCTGTTAGTTGAGATGGCAAACCCCCTGATCGAATCAAAGCTGGTGAATGAAACCAGTGGCTCTTGTGAGCCCTGGAGAGGTGATAAAATATCAAGAGGAGGAAAGGGACTAAAGTATCGAAGAGAAAACTCAGCCCTATGGGACGGGGCACCTGGCCCACAAGGCTACGGCTAATGGCTGTTGCCTACTGTCACTAGCGCCCCTTGGAATGTTGCTTGGGCTCCCTAGATCCCATTCGATCTGCACCACTCTCTGGTCTCAAGGCAGGTTCATTACAAAGTTCGGAATAAACAGAAGCCTTTGCGTTGCTTTACCTCCCGTGTTATTACGCTGGCAGGCGCTTCCACATCAGAGACTTTAGGAATACTCCAACACGGGGTATCCCTTAGGCACTACTCAAGACAGATTTGATATCGCGAACCCCGAAGCGCCCAAGGACAACATACAGCCCCGAACCACTAACCTACATTTGATTCGTATAATTTTATTCCAATGTTGTTGTACGTGCTTCATATATACCAAACTCGGAAGGATCAATGCGATGCATATTCGGTGTGCCCACAGCCCAGGTAAAGGCGCTGCATAACAAACTATTAGCCGCCATTCACATCTTCAGTATATATTATCAGGGCACCCATCCATCTGTGGATGGATGGAGCTTTTTCCGGCCAGACTCATCTCTGGTATACTTCTAAACTTTGTAAATACGCTCTGTTAAATTAACGCAATGTTTTATTAAAAAAATATCCATGAATACTATGCTCCGAGACTACCGTGCCCTGGGGGTACCCCAATGCCGCCTCCCGGGCTTTGAGAAGCGTGAAAGGCCCAGGCGTGTTCTAAAGTTCTAAAGTCGGTCACAGATGCGGAATTCCTGAAGCCAGGAGTACAGAGTAGGTAGTTACGCATATTCGAAGGCTGTGAACATGTCCGAGCTTGAAACTAAAAAGAAATTTCCAACCCTGGACGTTGGATTTGGTGTACAGAGTACATTGTCTGGAGTCTTCCGTGATTTATCGTAGTCTCAACTCGAGTCCTGGGGGTCCAAGCTATATGGACTACGTAAAAATGGAGAGAGCGGTAATGGGGGTGGTCGCACAACTGGGAGCGACAAGGTCTGTTTCAAGATAGATCTAACTGTATTACATGCGAAGGGGTATAGCGGCCAGTGTTGGATACGATGCATTTAGTTATCAGTACCTGGATTAACCTAATTCTATGCTAGTAAAAAGCTTCAATACCTGAATTCCTATAACACATCTTCCAAGGTTCTAATAAGCAAACCTTGGAAGTACTCAAGCGATTCCGCCTTTCAAACATGAAGCTATTCAAAGTCTGGTCGATCCTGAAGTCTAAAGCACCTACTTAGCAACGTCGTTAAACCCTACACTCTTTTCCCCCCTCTCTTTCTAAAGTCTCATATACCTACCTAGTTAGTGCTTTTGTGTACTCCAAATTGATGCTTACTTGAGTAGATTCCGATACCTACCTAGGTATTTGAAGATACATCCTTCCAAGGTCAACCCAGATACCACAAAGTCCTCTAGTTATTCCTGATCAGGATGTCGCAGAACAATACGATGCAATGTGCCGGGCGTTGCGACCAGAGGAAGCTTAGCTGTATGTAGCGGAGCTTAGTACGAGTGCGAGTAGGCGGGGGAAGAATCATGTTCTTCCAAGGTTGTTTCGAATCTGGCAAAACCCCTTTTCTCCCATTGACCAATGATTGAGGGTGAGAAGATCTCATGCGTACATACTGTATCGAACAATCACAAAGGTTGAACAAATAAGATGGCTCTCAGTTTCTCCGACGCCGAAGGATGGGGACCCGCATCTGACGTGATAGGTGATAGACAGGGGTAATCGCCGTGCGTAGGATCTACAGAACAGCGTACCCGTCCCTTGTACGGAGTACAAAGTACACAAGGGTACAAAGTAGACTATTCTCCTCGTACTTGAAAAGAGTACGGAGTGCGGAATAAAATGCACCTCTATTATGATTGATACATACGAGTAGTACGGAAGGCCCGTACGCGTGTTTGGCGTATACAAGGTCTCTCCCGTGGGCGGGTAAAGATGAAACCGTTTAGAGTGTGACATTGTGCCGTCTGATCGTCCGTGCAAATCTACTCGTACAATGTACAGAGTACGAGTGCAATGGTTGTAAAGATCTTAAGCTTTGAAGACCAACATTTCAGACCCGTTTCTCGGGATGTAGGCAGCACTTTTAAGCAGAAATGCCGCAGTAAAAATAGCCGGATAATCTTGCAGTGCTCGTACTCCGTACGAATAAAGCGGACCAGAGACATTAATCAAGAGGCGTTTTCACTAGGAACAAATAGACGAGAATGATATTTGAGACATTGTCGGGGGAGGATCGCACGGAGACATCTCTGAGCCAAGACTGCCCAGCCTGCCCAGCCTGCCGAAGCGATTTTGGAAACTCTTGATAGCCATCGCAAGCATTGATCATCCTTGGCAACAAGAGACAAGCTTTTCAAACTGACGCACTTCCGGATGTTTGATAGTATCCATCATGTCGTGTTCTAGAGTTTGAATGGAAGAATATTACCGTACGCCAGAAGCCACCGAAATGAAGAGGAAATGAAGAGGAGATGAAGACCAAAGTCCCCACTTTTCCCTCCAGTCAGGGTCCTTCCAGGGTCTCTGAGAGGGTCTTTTTGAGGGTCTCTGAGAGCCCGAGAGTCCGGCTGTCCGCGGGTTTACTAGTGCGTACAGTGGTTTCAGGGGCCGAGTGGCAAAGAGCAGAAAGGGAAGAGGCCCAAGTGGTCGGGGGCCAGAAGAAAAAAGGACAAAAAAAGGGATAGTGGAGTGAGAAAAGGCCAATGACGTCGGAATATTGACTTCATTCTGGACTGGACTGGCCAATCAGTCGATGCAATTGAGAGGCCCCAGAAAACAAACAGTACAGAATGTCCCATTGATGTGCACACATGCGCGTCGAGAACCCCCTTGGTCCACCATCGGGACACCCCCCTTCACACCTTTTCTCCTCCCTCGTCCTTCTTTCTGTTTCTTTTTTTCTTTTTTCCTCTCATCTACATTCGTTATAACTAGACGGTGGTGTGTACCCGTTTTCATAAACTAGATCGTTCTTTCTATACACAATGAAGGCCTCCATCATCGCCGGTCTCTCCATCCTTGGAGCGGCCGTGGCTGCCGACGTGCCCAACATCGAGATCAAGGGCAAGAAGTTCTTCTACGCCAACAACGGTACTGAGTTCTTCATCCGTGGTGTCGCTTACCAGCCCGATTACACCGCCGGCAACGGCGGTGATACCGAGACTTCCTACACCGACCCCATCGCCGATGTGGACTCTTGCAAGCGTGATATCCCCTACCTCACCCAATTGCGCACCAACGTCGTCCGTACCTACGCCGTTGACCCCTCGAAGGATCACGATGAGTGCATGCAGGCACTCGCCGATGCCGGTATCTACCTGATTACCGATCTGTCGTCGCCTTCCGAGTCTATTGTCTCTAACGACCCCACCTGGAACTCCGACCTCTTCACTCGCTACTCCCAGGTCGTCGATGCCTTCGCCAAGTACCCCAACGTCATCGGTTTCTTCGCCGGTAACGAGGTCGCCAACAAGGTCAACAACACCGACTCCATGGCCTACGTGAAAGCCGCCGTCCGTGACATGAAGTCCTACATCAAGCAGAAGAACTACCGTAGCTCCCTTGCCGTGGGTTACGCTACCGATGACGACCAGACCGTCCGTGAGGCCGTCTCCAACTACCTGGTCTGCGATGATGTCTCTGACTCCATCGACTTCTTCGGTTACAACATCTACGAATGGTGCGGTGACTCTTCCTTCACCAAGTCCGGCTACTCCGAGCGCACCAAGGAGTTCGCCGACTACCCCGTCCCCGCCTTCTTCTCCGAGTATGGCTGCAACGACGTTCGTCCCCGCAAGTTCACCGATGTCCCCGTCCTCTTCAGTGACAAGATGACCGACGTCTGGTCCGGTGGTATCGTCTACATGTACTACGAGGAGACCAACAAGTACGGTCTTGTCTCCGCCTCCGGCGACAAGGTCAGCACCCTGCCCGACTTCAGCAACCTCTCCAAGCAGATGGCCTCCGCCACCCCCTCCGGTGTCGAGTCCAGCAAGTACTCCGTGACCACCACCGCTGGCCGCAGCTGCCCCACTGTCGGCTCCGACTGGAACGCCGCCAGCAAGCTGCCTCCTTCCCCCAACGCTGACCTTTGCGAGTGCATGTACAACTCCCTCGAGTGTGTCCCTGTCTCCGACATCTCCAACAAGAAGATCGGCTCCACCTTCTCCTACCTCGGTGGTGAGGACGGTGTCATGGACGGTGTCAACTCCAACGCCACCTCCGGCAAGTACGGTGCTTACTCCATGTGCTCTGCCAAGCAGCGTCTTGCCTGGGCCATGAACCAGTACTACCAGAACAACAAGGGCAAGGCCGGTGCTTCCGCCTGTGGCTTCAGCGGTGCCGCCTCCACCAAGAAGGCCACCTCCGCCTCCGGCTCTTGCGCTACCCAGATGAGCTCCATTGGCTCCAAGGGTACCAACGCCGTCTCTGCTGGTCTCGCTGCCAGCACTGGCGCTGCCGCCTCCGGCACCGCTGGCTCCAGCGGTGCTACCTCTTCCGGTATCGCTGTTGGCACCGTTCCCCAGTCTGTTCACATCGGTTCCTTGCAGGCCGGCGCCTACGCCGTTGCTGCCATTGCTTCCGGTGTTTTCATGATCATGCTGTAAGCGGGTCCATTGACTTTATATACCCATAGACTGCCCCCACATTTTGGTATCATGGGTGCTCTTTTTGTAACAACTCGCGTACATAATTCTTTCAAAACTGCCAGCTGGTGTTCTTTTTTTTAGATACTTTATAACCTTCTTACACGATATCCCTATTCAATTTACATAGTAGCTCACATTCTAAACTTTGGAAGTTATTGCCAACATCGACAGACCTCGGTACTCTCCGCTTCAGCAGGTTCTCACTATCAAGTTCGTACTCCTCGAGGTCCATTCCCGATGCATGGATTGAAAGTATGTCACTAACATAGTGGGTTGAAATACACTTCGGAGACAGTATCTGGCTCCAAATAATTAGAATAATTCCGTCACTTGAGCATGGATGAATGTAGTAGTCGATGATTCCGGTGACCCTGTATAACTTGGTTGTACATATCTTACTTAGTAGCCACACATCCCCAGTCTTGTGCCTGCGGCTCAATTGAGAAAAGTCCTTACTGCCTGAGGCCGGAATAGTGATCCCCCACAACTTTGCATCTGACACACGTCCCATACAAGTGACGAAAAAAAAGGAGATACAGAATCCCCTATTTACGAGCGAGATGGGGATAAATACCTAGGTATCTACTTAAATACCCGTAGGTAGATCAAGATGAAGACAGAAAGAGAAAGAGGAAAGAACAAAGTGTTTGATGTGAGCAGTCCCAATTAGGAAGTCGCCTGCTCCCCGGGGTATATAAACCCCCCTCTTCCCCTTTCTCTTCTTCTCTTTCTCTCTTCTCCTCACAGACTTCTGCACTCGGATCCCTCGGTCGGGGGGTTCGTGGGCTTGTTGTCTATATCAAATCCCACTCTTGTGCGAGTCGGCGAGCAGGTGAAAGTAGTACGGAGACGTCCCGAACCCCGAATACTGATCTTGCGCTGCTATCCACAAGACACATGTGTGTGCTTGTAATATTGTGTCTAGTCTATAGTCTGTAGCAACCGTGAAGCTATTCCCATCTGTCTGTATTCTATGCCCTGTAGCTGTCATTGCTTTGGCGCGTCTTGTTTTCTGTTGTTTACCTTGCTTTGATACGGGGCCGGTGATAGGACTGGAAACTCGAAGCTCACTTGAGCAAGTCTTCGTGTTTACATCCGAGGGGGTTACAAGTGTTGGCGCGAGGATCTCAAGGTCTCTGACTCAAATATCTGGGCTTTCAAAACCTGCAGTTCTCTAGACTAGCTATACCATGAGTCAAAGTAGGTGGGAATAGCCCTGGAGTTACGTCCTTTGCCTGGGCGAGTAGGAAGAATACATGGTTGCTTGTTGAGTCCGACTCTATCAATCTGGTACTCTCACTCCCATATCTCGCAGCTTGCAGCTTGCAGCTTGCAACTTGCAACCTGCACTCTTCTTCTCTCTTCGTTTCTCTGTTTCTCTACTTCTCTGTTTCTCTGTTTCTCTTCATCTGTTCATCTGTTCATCTCTGTTCATCTCTGTTCATCTCTGTTCATCTCTGTTCATCTCTGTTCATCTCTGTTCATCTCTGTTCATCTCTGTTCATCTCTGTTCATCTCTGTTCATCTCTGTTCATCTCTGTTCATCTCTGTTCATCTCTGTTCATCTCTGTTCATCTCTGTTCATCTCTGTCCATCTCTCTTCATCTCATTTCAATCCACCATGGAGGCCATCAAGCGAGCCTTCGCGTTGAGCAAGGCTCAAAATCGGACAGCACTGATCACTTATGTGACAGCCGGTTTTCCTTCACTGCACGAGACCGCCGGAATCATGCTTGCCATGCAAGCCGGTGGTGCTGGTACGCGTTTACAGCTCACATCTCGCATCAAGAATACATCCGACCACCAGTGACTGACCTGAATCTGCAAACAGACATAATCGAGCTCGGGATTCCCTTTACCGACCCAATGGTAGATGAGCCAGCAATCCAACGCTCCAATGCCCAAGCCCTCGAGAATGGCGTCCGAATTCCCACCATTCTTCAGATGGTCAAATCAGCCCGCCACCAGGGTCTGGCCGTCCCCGTTTTACTGATGGGCTACTGCAATATTGTCTACGAATATCCTTTTGGAGAAGAGAAGTTTCTGCGGGACTGCAAGGCTGCTGGGGTGGACGGTTTCATCATCGTCGACTTCCCAGAAGATGAAGCTGCGCGTTTCAGCCAGGCGTGTGAATCAAAAGGGTCAGTATGCCCATCTATGCAACCCAGGAATGCGGCTAATGCAAATTACAGATTATCGTACGTTCCTCTAATTGCTCCAACCACCTCTGATAGCCGCATGGAGAAGATTTGCAGCTCTGCCACCTCGTTTGTTCATGTCCTCTCCTGCGTGGCGCCGACCGGAGCTCAGGTGAACCTGGATGATGGGCTGGGCAACCTTCTGGATCGAGTTTACAGGTACACCAGAGACAGCATTCCAATAGCTGTTGGTTTCGGCATCAATACCCGTGATGACTTCCTAGAAGTCGCTCGTTTCGCCGAAGGAGTCGTGGTCGGCAGTCAAATTGTTTCGATTCTGGAAATGTCACCCCAGATCAGTCGAAAGGTGAAGGCGAAGGAATACTGTCTCGACGTTGCTGGAAGATCCGAAAGGAATATCATCATACCTGAGCGGCCTCGTGCTCGTCAACTCATGTCGTCCACCACCGTCTACCTTTCTGGCGAGGACGGGGCTAACGACATGGTCCTTGAGCCCGAACAGCCGAAGGAAGTCAACCTGCAGACCGACGCTCATACCCGTTTCGGCAACTTTGGAGGCCAATACATCCCCGAGGCGCTGCGAGAATGTCTCGCCGAGCTTGAAAAGGCCTGGGTGGCTGCAAAGGACGACCCAGCATTCTGGGCCGAGATCGAATCTCACGCCAGTTACATCAACAGGCCATCCTCTCTGCACCTAGCCTCTCGACTGACAGAGCACGTCGGCGGTGCCAACATCTGGCTCAAGCGTGAAGACCTCAATCATACAGGAAGCTACAAGATCAACAATGCACTTGGTCAGATTCTGCTCGCCCGCCGTCTCGGCAAGACTTCTATCATTGCTGAGACAGGTGCTGGCCAGCACGGTGTCGCCATCGCCAGTATTTGCGCACAGTTCGGCCTCAAGTGTACCATCTTCATGGGAACTGACGACGTTGAGCGCCAGAATCTCAATGTCTTCAGTATGCGTCTCCACGGCGCAACAGTTGTCCCTGTTGATGGTCCGCATGGTAAAGGACAACTCTTCAATGCCGTCAGTCAGGCATTCCGGGCCTGGATTGCCAATGTGGAAACTACCCATTACGCTGTCGGCTCTGTGCTCGGTCCGCACCCGTATCCAACGATTGTTCGCACTTTGCAATCGGTCATTGGCAATGAGACGCGGGCTCAATTCCAGTCCATGAATGGAAAGCTGCCTGATGCTGTCGTTGCCTGTGTGGGCGGGGGATCAAATGCCGCAGGTATGTTTCACGCTTTTTTGAAAGATTTAAATGTTCTCTTGGTTGGAGTTGAGGGAGGCGGGGTCGGAGAAATGGCTGGTGAGCACTCTGCTACGTTGACTCGAGGATCTGTTGGTGTTCTGCATGGTGTGCGAAGCTACGTGCTTCAGGACAAAGATGGTCAGATTCAGAACACGCATTCAATCTCTCCTGGTTTGAATTACCCTGGCGTGGGACCTGAGTTATCCAACTGGAAGGACTCTGGCCGGGCGAAGTTCTTTTCTGCGACCGATGAAGAGGTTCTGAGTGCTTTCACCTTGTTGTGTAAGCTGGAGGGCATCATGCCAGCGCTTGAGAGTTCTCATGCCATTGCTGGGGCTTTGAAAGTTGCTCGGGATGTTGGGGTCGGTGGCAATGTGATTGTTTGCCTGAGTGGAAGGGGTGAAAAGGACATCCAGACGGTTGTTGATTTTTTGCCTGCCCTAGGGCTGCGCGACTAAGTTGAATGGTTTCCAGGTGTCTACAGGGGGTCGTATCTAACTAGGTATTCTAACTTTTTAGGCCGTATCTTTACCAGGTGCGATTATTCACCACCTCGGAGGGTTTAATCAAGAATATGATTCAGATCAAGGAATTAATCCAATCAGAATAGCGTTGGCTAACATGTTGCTGTCAAGTGTTCTACTTTAATTCGAACGGTCTGTGTAGAAAAGAAGACTACCTAGGCTGTCTTGTCCCCCTATTTTGATTTTTGACATGACTTTCGATGACCAAAGGATCACAAGGCATCCTGCTCAGAATTATTCTCCCACCAGCCTTCTACCCTCCTCACTAGACCCAAGGCTCACGAACTGCATCTTGCGGATAACATGTCCTTTCCACATGAGCAACATAACAAACATGAAAGAAAAAACGGCAAAGAACGCCATCATACCATAGACCCACCCGACATCAACAGCTTCAACCCAAGGGTTGATGTAGAAGCTGATCGTTAATCCGTAAACAATACGATAAGCGCCGATCACAATACCTGCCTCCGCCGGATACTTTGTAAAGCACTCGACAACGTAGTTGACTGTGACAGGGACACTGGCAAGCGAGCCAATTGTAACAATGAACACTGCAAGTGCCAAAACCATGTAGTGCAGGTGATACTGCAGAGCAGCACCAAAGATACCCAAGCCGATTGGGTTGAGAATAAGACTAGGAAGCCACAGTACATGTAGACGATATTCGGGCTTCCAAACACCGCCATTGTATCGCCGTGCCAGTGCAAGCGGGAGCTTGTCGTTTAACCAGTGGCCGTAGAACTGAACAAAGATAATGCCAATCCAATGACAAAAGGTAAAGGCGGCATTTTGCTCCAGCGAGAAGCCATAACCACCTGCTGACACGGGCTTTTGAAGCCATACTGGGGTGAGGGCGTTGACACCCACGTAAAACCCGAAAGAGATGAGGGTAAAGATACCCATGATGATGGTGACTGGACAAATTCCAATCAGGAAAGGTGTAACCGCCACCTTGGCCTAGAGCTACGTCAGTATTGAGCATAAGAGTGGCAGCGAATTGTTACTTACCGTTTCCCTCCAGGTAGTCGGCAACACAACCCTCTGACCAAAGAAGAACGTTGCGATTCTATTTGCCACAATTCCACTTTGAACTTCAGGGTTACGGTCCAGGGACTCGCGATCAAACCCAGTCTCCTCAAGAAAACAGAAGCAACAAACAAGCGTGAAGCCCAACAAGCCAACTGTCCACCAAAACTCCACGGGAAAGAAAGAGTGCGCCGAGACGAAACCCGAGAACGTTGGACCGGCAATGGTTCCGAAAAGGAACGCCATGTGCAGGACAGTGAATGCACGGCCTCGCTGATGCAAGAAGAACATATCGATGACGATGCGAGGGCCAAGCACAGTAGGCACAGCACCGAAGAAGCCGGCGAAAAGACGGGAGATAATAAATGGGATATAATCATCTGCACCGGTCATGACGGCGCCCCAGATCTGACAAACTAACGTGCAAAGTACACACCAGAAGATCGTGGAGCTGCGCCCGAACACATACGAGACCGGCGCGAAAAAGAATGGACCGGCTGCCATACCGGCCAGGGCAGCAGAGTTCTGAGCTTGTCAGCGTGTGATGCTGGAAATTGGATATAATTTGAGACTGTCGTCATCATCGAGCACATACGGCATATGTCTCCTCTAGTTTAGACTTGTGGTACAATTTCTCCTGATCAGCCAAGTTCAGTTGTCCCGAAAGGGGCGCAATAGCACCAGAGAACGAGGCAAGACATAGCACAGACAGAACTATATACTTGCGGCTTAAACTCCAGTTCTGCAGGGCATTGTTAGCGCGTATGCACATAAGATATTAGGATATCGCGTCATACTAGAGGATCCCGAGGATGGGTACTTGGTTGAGGAATCAACACGACGGAATCTGTGCCCTGCTTGTCCGCGCTCTGCTTCTCCACGCTGGGGTTATCGTGCATTCTTGATTAGAGCTGTCAGGAGCCTTGCCCAGGTGATTTTGGGAGTTTCTGGAATAACACCCCTTGAAGCTCTGAGATGTATTTCAGCCCGGGACGCTAGATGTCTTGGCAGGCCCGTTCGAAAGCTTTACTTGCGCCAAGCTCCTTTGCCGAGCTCTTCGAGTGCTACGAGTAAAATTTCGCGTGGGGACGCGTCAGCTTGGACATTTCGCTAACAGGCCAGGCCAGCTATTATATCGTGAGGCATGGGGTGTATAAGGGTCGTAGAGTGGTGCGGCACTTCGAAAACTTGGGGAGATCACTCCATTCAAGCCAACGCGTCCGAACGCAGCAGCCAATCCATTTGAAGGTCGTGCAGATCACATAGCCGAAGGGGCAAGGCGTTGCGGTTGAAATGGCGCCTGGATTTCCAGGCAACATCAACGGATCAACTCTGACTTTCGAACATTGAACTCTTCTGACATTCAACCTCACAATGAATCTCACAACAGCCTTCGGGTGACTGCTCCGAGAATGGGCAGACCTTACTCAATAATCGGGCACTGTACAGTGTATGCCGATCGCGGCCGCAGGATCCACATCGGAGAGAAATTCTTCAAAAACGGACGTCGGCGACAGCTCCAACATGCCGAAGGCCTTTGATACAAAACATTCCTGGCAACTCCTGGACATTACTCGCCCCTAAGCCTCGGAGACATGAGCTCTTTGATCAATTTGTTTTTTTTTAATTGCATAAACTTAATCTCTAATCATGGAAAAGGAAGACGTGGAGTCTCAAAAGCCAACCCCGCAGGTTGACCCGCACGATTCGGAGGATGACTTGGCTCTGAAGCCTCAGCAGTCCAACGCCTATGGTATTCCAACATGGCGCAAATCTCTTATTCTGTTTATTGTCAGCTGGATGACCCTGGCCGTCACGTTTTCCAGTACCTCTTTGCTACCAGCCACGCCCGAGATCGCTACAGAGTTCTCGACGACAACGGAGATTCTCAATGTCACTAATGCCGGCGTGCTACTTGCCATGGGATTTTCCTGCCTCATCTGGGGTCCCATGGTCAACATCTTTGGGCGTCGAAATGCCTACAATGCCGCCATACTGGTGCTTTGCGCATGCTCGGCCGGCACTGCCGTCGCAACGACCTTGCAGATATTTATTGCAATGCGCATTTTGAGTGGATTTACTGGAACTTTTTTCATGGTCGCTGGACAGACCATAATTGCAGATATCTTTGAGCCGGTATGTCAAAATTGAGTTTGTTTCGAGCAGTGACTAACCCTGACTAGACTGTGCGTGGAACGGCTGTGGGATGTTTCATGGTTGGATCAGTCAGTGGTCCTGCTATTGGTATGTCGCAATTTATATGCCTGAGCAAGTTGCAGGCCACGGAATAGAAACTGATGACATCTAGGTCCCTGCATAGGTGGAATTATTGTCACATTTGCACAATGGCGCATAATCTACTGGTTACAGTTCGGAATGACCTTACTTGGACTCATTCTGTCTCTCCTTTTCGTTCCAAGTGTACAGGAAAAGAACCTAGTCATTGGCTCTGGCCAGCCTTGGAAACTTTCCACTGTTCTGAAGATGTTTAACCCTTTGCGCATCTTCCGCCAGTTCATTTTCCCGAACGTGTTTCTTGCGGTGAGAATGCGAATGATACATCCATATTTACAAACCTATGCTGACTAGCACCAGTGCCTTACCTGCGGTCTTCTCTCAACATTCCAATATGCCATCTTGACTTCAGCCCGTTCCATTTTCAACCCTCAATTCAATCTCACAACCCCTCTCGTCAGCGGTCTCTTTTATCTATCTCCAGGGATAGGATTCCTCGTTGGCAGCGTCGTTGGCGGCAAGCTATCTGATCGCGCCGTGAAGAAATGGATTATCAAAAGAGACGGCGTCCGATTACCTCAAGACCGACTGAACAGTGGTCTCGCCACCCTCTTTGGAGTATTACCAGCCGCTACCCTGATCTACGGCTGGACCCTGGAGGAGAAAGTGGGCGGTATGGTAGTCCCAATCATTGCTGCTTTCTTCGCAGGCGTGGGGCTCATGGGTGCTTTCAATGCCCTTAACACATATTCAGCCGGTGAGACCTACTAGTGGATCAACTCGAATAGCTCATAGCTGACCACCCAGCAGAGGCTATGCCTAAGGCTCGTTCAGAAACCATTGGCTGCAAGTATATTGTGCAGTATATCTTCTCTGCTGCGGCTACAGCAGCCGTTGAGCCGCTGATTGGTGCCATTGGAGTAGGATGGACCTTTACCATTTGTGAGTAGGCGTCCTCTATTTTTCCAAGAATCGTCGATCTGACTATATGCTTAGGTGTTTTCTTTGCAATCATCGGTGGCTTCCTTGTTCTCGCCATCATTAGGTGGAGTTCTGAGATGCAAACATGGGCCGAAAAGACCTTCGGTCTCAACAAAGAGCCTCAGGCTTGATGATGTGATATTTTGCGCTTGCAATTCCATTTTTGCATACTTGGCGACACGAGATACCTGCATACTAGACTTTTTACATATATACACGCTGGACGACGGATACCATCATGCATCGAGGGGTTTTAGCGATACAGATTATACAAAAATGCCACTTTATTAGAATTCTTAGCATTGACATCTCTGCATACTAAGGTCATTTTCTGCCTCAGGCTGCAACAGATGAGTCAGGTCCAGGCTCGGCATTCCGCGTATTCTCGCCGAAGCCTCGGCAAAGTCTCCATACTTCCGACCGCATTCGGACGTCATTTCTCCTCACCTTACAGAAATACAGAAATCTAAGAACCGCCCTGAAACAGGGGCAATATTCGCTCATATGACGAGAAAAAGGCGTGAGCCTACATCAGACCTAGAACAGGATGGTCGCGAGTCTCAAAAAAGGAAATTTGTCGCGTGCGTTCCAGATATCCCCCACAGGAAGTGCTACAGGGCTGACACTCCACAGCTGTCAACGATGTCATTCACATAAGATTAAATGTTCCGGAGATTTGCCATGCACCAAATGCCGCTCGGTAGGCTGTGCCGATGAATGCGCGTATGCCACTCGGGATCGCCAGGTGAAAGTTAGCGAGAAGTATGTGAGCAAGCCCATGGCCTTCCATCAAACTAAGCTTTGCAAAGCTGCGCAAAAGCTTCCCGCACGGATCGGCTCGGACACTAATTTGATCTTCATCGATTAGCTACTTAGATCAGATCCTTGCAGAAAATCAGCGGCTGAGGGAACAGTCGACAACCTCGGCGCAAGCTGCCGAGATACACGACCCGCAAAGGTAAAGCACGATCTCTTTTGCGGTCCCAACACAACTAAGAGATCATTAGGGCAATTTCTCGGCCCGCAGATGCTCCAGATGGGACGGGGATCCAGAATCCCCTGATTGGAGACCGAGCCTGGTTTCATCGATATGACCCATCCTCGCCGCCCATCTACATCGGCGAGGCGGCTTGTTCGGCATTTGCAACTCGATTTCGTCGCTTCTTGACGGGAAACAGTGCAATGCCACATATTGCACGAACGCAGTATGAGCGGGAAGAAAAGATCGCGGCAGCGAACGAAGCTGATATCCAGTGGCCAAGTCTCCACCATGCTCGGCTGCTGGTCAGGATAGCAATTCACCAAATCGGGCACCTGTATCACCTCATGATGCGCAAGTCGACATTGGACAAACTGGAAGAGATATACCAGACCCAAGACTTTGACTGCAGATCTAGCAAGTGCAAGTTTTTTGCTCTGTTTGCCTTCGGGCAGGCATACTCTATCCGGTCCGAGCCATACTCTGGTTCGAGAGTACCTGGGACATCATATTTTGCCCGAGCTATGGGCTTGGTTCAGATCCTTCCGGAGAGAACGAGCGTGACACATTTGGAAACATTGTTGCTACTGGTGAGTAAATTGGGAGGTGTATTCTGTCTTTTTGGCTTCCCAAGACTAACATCATACTAAGTCTTTATTTTCGTACTATCTCAACCGCCGCCATTCGGCATACATTCTGATTGGGAATGCCATGCGAATGGGCTTGACAATCGGTCTCAACCACAATATCCCCGAGTCCCAGCTCATCGACCCCGTTGAACGCCAGCACCGTATCCAAATATGGTGGACAATCTACATCTTTGACCGGATGTGGGGATCCAAAATGGGACTCCCAATGCAAATTCTCGATGAAGACATCCACGTCGACATGCCCTCAACTATATCCCCTCGCTGGCGCCACGAGGAAGAACTATCCGACAGTGAATATATGACAGCCAACATCAAACTGGCCCGAATAGTCGGCGAGACAATCACAAAGCTTTACAGCCGACGAAAGTACCAAGAAACGTTTCTCCAACGCGTCCAAAAGCTTCTCAAAGCCCTGAAACACTGGGTAGAAACACTTCCGGAGTCATTGCGACTCAACATGGACGATCTGGAATCCAGCAAGAAACCCATCGTCTCCCTCCACATGGCATTCAACCAATGTGTGATCCTATCCACGCGCCCAACACTGCTCCACCTCTTGATGACATTAAGCCAAACAAAAGCGGCAACAGACAGGAGCGAAACCGAGACCGATACCGAACCCGATAGCGTCTCTGTATCACAACCAGTCCTGACGCTAAGCGAGGCATGCATCCATGCAGCACGGCATTCACATTCCATGATCCTGACACGGTGGATCAACGGGTCAATGCCGACCTTCGGATATTTCCACGCACACTACTTGTTTTCCTCGGCATTAATCTTGGCAATGTCGAGCTTCGTCCCGATCGGGAATCCATCCGACATGACCGGCTTTGACTCTGCACTAGACTTGCTACGCTCGATGACCGAGAACGGGAATCTAGCAGCAGCAGAGTTCTACAAAAACCTGGAGCAGGTGAAAATCTGCCTGGACTCTTATCGCGGATTGAAGGTTGGTCGGAGTGAAAGGAGTGCCGAGGTTGCTAGTGCCACCAACGTTCAAGCTGATACAGGCTCTGCGCCTGGGTTTACTGGGTTATCGACCTTGGCGAATGTGACAGCTAATTCCTCCATGCATGCTTTGCCTTCTAATATGTCCAACTCTGCAACTGCATCAGCGGCGCCGTTGGTGCCGACGCATGAACCAGCCACTTCTGCACCTACTGGCCTGCCAATTCAACAAGGGATTGATGCATATTCATTCCCAGTTCGTGATACCATCAGCGGGTACACGACTGAGATGGCATTCTTGGAGCCGACTATGCAGGATTTCCTGGCGCAGTCAGATATTGACCTTGGTTTGTTACACCCTGTTGATGCGTTTTTTAACGAAGCAGAAAATCTTTATACGTGCCATGAGCTATGATGCAGCTATCCAGGGGTGACAAGATAAATGCCCAAAATTGTTCGAAATCGCGACTTCAATGCCTCGGGTAGCATGGTGGCGCTGTCTGCCCATACATACTGTAAGCAGGTTTATAACATATGGCATGTCAAAACAATTTGCGACCAGCTCAGTTGACAAAAGCATTATTCAAAGATTGACTGATATAAGCCCAACATATGGTATCAACCCAATGATACAACAACTTTTTTTCCCGTATTCACCAAAAGAAAAATGGGCACTCGTTCGATTTATTCGAGTGGAAAAAGCATGAATGAAGTAGGGGTACCAAAAGAAACAAATAATGCCGATTGCGGATCGCTGAATATATGTCCCCCCCCCCCCCCCCCCAAATGATCAAGTCCGGGTATAGAAGTGCCAAAGTAGTATGCAATTGAAACGGACAGAAAAGCCCATGCATAATAACTAGACGAAGTCGAGCTCAAACTTCGACCCATGACGCGAGAGAATCTCAGTGCAGATGACCCAGGCGCAGCGCGAGGCTTCCTCTTTGGCAGACATTGCATGTAGCCATTCAATGGCTTTCTTTAGCTTAGAAGCCACGTTAGAAGCCTGAGCGGTATGTGGAATTGTGCGGGTCAAAAGCTCAGTCAACAAAATGCTTGTGGCCTGCATGATATTGTGCAGGATGCACCACCAAGGGGCGACACCGTAAAGCGAATCTGTGTTTCCAATTTCAGGTAACAGGTCAATCATTTGGCCGGCTGACTGGACACAAATTGCAGCCAGGTTGTCACACACTGTTCCCGGGGTACTTGCTTCCAAAGGCATTTGTACAAGGCGGCGAATGCAAGGTTGCAGAATGATCATTTTGGCGGCATAGAACCGGCACGCCAGGCCGACACGCTGTTCCAGGAATTCCTGGACCGGGTATGAGGAAGTAGGTTGAAATTGCACCGGGAGACGAGAAAGCCAGTTATCGACATGGCCATTGAAAGTGGAAATTGCTGCTTCAACCTCGTACCATGATTGCCGCGTCAAACTAGGGACATGAATGGCAGCAACAGCCCTTTGCAAGAGGTGAGCTAGATCCACTGCATATAGAAAGTATAGAGAGGCATTCGGCGTCAAAATATCAAGGCCTAACTGGCCAGACTTTTCTTCGGGTTGTTTTTGATTATCCCTGTTTCGCAGCTGTCCGGGGCCTTCTTTGGATAATAGAACGGGAGGATCTGACAGCAAGGATGAGAGAAAGGCGCTTCGTGCCCCTAGACTGGAGACCAGCTGCAAAACACGCTCATCCTCGATATCCTCCTCAAGAAATGGGATCGGGAGTGGTGTCGTGCAAAAAGCGTGCCCTGTGCTGGGCGGACGACCCGTAACCTCACATAATACCGTATCCAGCAGAATCAACGCCCACCAAACTCGATACCGGAGCTCTCGCGAAGAATGTGTGATGCTTTCAGTTTCACTCCGAAGATTTAATCCCATTGCCATCGCTGAGCGGATCGCAATCCCAGTGAATCGCCACGACCTAGATAAAAGTCCCATAAGTCAAATGCTGAACATATAAAGTTGGGTTCAAAGGATAAGCCGCTCACCGGTTTATTTGCCCAATCGACAAGAGGTAAAATGCCGCAAGGCTCTCGACCTGTGTTTGTTGCAGGTTTGTATGATCGAGCAGTACATTGCTTCCACTTCCACCCAACTTCCAGGCTCGGGCAAAATACTCCGAGTGGTCCCCGTGGTCCACTTGGGGCTTGTTTGTGAGGAGCCCGTATCTGGTGGCAATGGCAAACACCATGTTCATGACAGCCAGCCAGCGCCTCCCAGGTCGGCGGCTCGGGTCCGAATAGAAAGATCGGTATTGATTTAGGAAAATGGCTTTCCCCAGGATGGGGAACAGGGGATGAACTGCATGGAAATAGTCTTCCACGAGCCTGTCAGCAATGTGTTGAGGTGGTCGGCGTGCAAGGTCGAGGTTGTTGTGGACAGGGATTTCGGCGTCGTCTTGGAAGTAGTTCACGGATGACATAGCAGGAGGTTCAGGGGGCTCTTTGGTTGGCAAGGAAGTGTCATGATCGAGGTCGCGTTTGAGTCTGTACAACCATGCGATCTCTGAATAATCGCCCACAAATCCCATCGCCTGTGCATTTTCATCACGATTGAAGTCCTCCTCGGTGTAGTCTACCACCCCAGGTGGAGTGACCACCGGGCAAGCGATTACATCGGAGAGAAGTGGTTGGGATATTGCAAGGGTGGAAGTGGGAAGAAGAGGAGTGCGTAGGTTTAGATCTTCCAGGCATTGATCGACTTGGTGTGCTGACGAAGCATCGAGTGTATGGTAAATGTCACGCAGCAAGGCCTGGAGAGATCCCACTTTGATGGACAGATCGTTCAACTGTCTTGCATGGAGGGTTAGAGGGACTTTCCCTTGGACTTTTGGCACGAATGAAACAACCGCAGAACCCACTTCACCGTCTTCTCCTTTTTCCGGTCGCCATACGAACACTGCACCCCGGCATCCTGGCATCGATGGCAAACCGGGCGATGGCCACTACATTTGGCCTTTTGTTCCCGGCAATTTTCACATGCTCGACTAGTCCGACCACTGGCAGTTAAATTACTCGAAGGTGCGTTGCGAGGGATGGCTACCTTGGCATTAACGCGATCGGTTCGGAGTTCCAGACAGGGAAAGTCGGAAGGTGGATAATCAGGAATCCAATCATCTGTATTATTGTCCGGATACTCGGGTAAGGGAAATCTCCCACTCATTGTTTGAAGGATACAGAATGACGAAGATTCATGAAGACTTTGTCGACGGGCACTAGGTGATGTGCGTTGATTAGAACTCCCGAGCCTTGATAACCTATGCAGTGCCAGTGCAGCCAGGTATACCCGCAAATGGAGAAACGAATCAAAACAAAAACAAAATAAAAACAAAATTTCCCAAGAATATTCAAGGTTCAATTTGGTGGATACCTCACAATTCCCGGGAATCGAAGCTTATGGTTTGCCGGAGCATTTTACCGAATGTTTTGCCACTCAAATACTTGGAGTGTGCGTTGACAATGGACCGGGGGAAGAGCTGCTTATATGGTGGGAGCATATACATAGCAGATTTGCTCAACTCCTGTCATGGCTTCTGGTCATTTGCGTAGCCTGGTTGTAAGTCCACTGGAAACGGTGCACGGCTGTTCGTGTCAGGGCTGTTCGTGTCAGGGCTGTTCGTGTCAGGGCTGTTCGTGTCAGAGACCCAGTACATACTTCATAGTAGTGTCGAAACACTGCACGGTCTCTTTGCAATCTTGTTTGTAAAGCGTACAATAGAAAAATCCAGGAATACCTGACTTCGCTAGTAGTGGTCTGCGGATACGGTCTCTGCGGCGTTGCACGTTCCGAGTCGTCTTCCTGTTTCTGGGAGTTTGAGCGCGGAGCTTCAATTCGTAGGCTTTTGCTCTACCATCATCGCAGGCTCCGTCTCCCCAAGGCGCAGAAATGCCCGAACAAACGTGGACCGGAGCCAAGTAGCATTCTTGTGTGGTCACTTCAGGCTGTGTGGCACCCAGGTAAGGCTGATACCCAGGCTTCTTCTTTCTTCGTCACCCTTGAACATTCGTAAGAGAACAGACGCACAGTTAGGGGTTCTAGAGGGAGCAATAGGGATGTGAGTTCTTTCGAGGTCAGTTTCCCAGATATTCATCCTGATCACCGTGTATTCCTCCCGATCTAACTGGTTGCATGGTCACTCGCCAGAAATCGAAGCTGCAGATACGAACCCCCTCCCTCTGCCATGCATTGCCGACGTGGGTTCGAACCCCAAGACGATTTTGTTGAACGCAGAACCGGTTTACTCAAGTGCAAAGAGCTGCAAAGCACCTTTCTTAAGAGGCTACACTCTGGTGATGTTTGGTCGGAGACGGTGAGTTCCTCTCGTTTAGGTGAACACAACCAGCCACGGCTTACCGCGTGTCATTGCTCGATGTCTCGCAGTCACAGTCATAATGTTAGCATGATATGGTGAATTCGGTGAGTTCTTCATTTGCACAGCTGGCAATTCAGGCCATTTTGTCAGCGTCGATGAACAAAAACGCGAGGGGTCAGAGACATCGTTAATCCGGGTTGTGGTGAGTGAGTCGATCACGCCAAAACCGACTACCTTCTGGCACTGACAAATAAGTCTCATAGGACAATGTCTTTGTGTCTGTCATCTTTGTTGAAAGGTCATGTGCCTTGCTGGGATGCAATCCCCTCGACAAGGAAGCAGCACACATACCCCAACCCTCCCGAGCCGCACGCTTCACCAAACAGACTCTTCTCGCGATTCCCGAAGCGCATCCCCATGAGGCATTATGCTTTGTGGCCCGACAACCCTTCCATGCCGTGACCGTCCATCCTTTCAAGTCTCAGTCGCACAAGGCGAAAGCGCGTGGATTGGCACAATTGGTGTTGAGATCTACACATCTCGGGATACACGGGCTGCAAGCACAGTATCTAGTCTCGCCAGCGGTCGTGACGAGCGTCGTCGCATCCGGCCACCTGCAGCATATCGAAGCTGCACAGCCTGGATCTAATGTTCAGATCGGGCCAGGCGATGTTGATACAAGTCTCAAATTGGGCGTTGCTGTTCCCGGAGACTTTGGGTGTGAGATGACGGTGCATTTCAAAAGGGCCGGCTGTGAATAGCCTTAAATTCACCATCTGCTTTGTTCTGACCCCCGTGCATTCAGAGCTCAACACGATCGTTGCCTGTCATGGGCATAAGCTTCCATTCTCCGGTAGCCTCATCTACACTGCGAGTAGGAGGTCTGCGAGAGGATCGGAAACGATGACAGATATGGCACGAATACAATCAAAAGTCCGGGTTGTGGCTTGAGTGCCGAGGTGGTAATTTGGCGACAGGTACCGGAGTGAGAGCCACACGGCACCCAATTCTGATTTCGTGTGTACCTCTGAGCTGACCACCAGAACACACGCAAACCCCCTTTGAGCCCTGTCATGCTGCAATTTTGCTTCGTTGGCAGAAAAGGAACCCCAAGACCCAAGCTATTGTCGTTGGGGTCAAAAACTAGCCTGTGCGATCTTGTTGGGAAAATCAAAGGCTGGCATTCTACGTTATGCCTCGAGAGAGTTTACACTGCAACATACCGATGATTAGCAGGATGCTTTGGAAGAAGAATAAGCGAGGAACATTGGGGTTTTACCATATCTGGTACCTGGGAAGTATCTGAACCTCATTCTGGCGGTTTTCGTCGGTTGTGAGGCGCTTAGCTCTAGCCACCATGGTTTCACGGCGTTGCTAGCCCCGTGACTGGAAAACTTGAGCTCATCTTTTTAGATTCCATTCCTCAAGGTTGACGAAGACTGGCTCAAGATAATACTCGAGGGCACTGGGTGAAGTCAAGGGGATGAGAAGGGAAAAGGAAACATTCAATCTGCGACCGTCGAAGGTGGTTGCCATTTTTGCTTCAACGAATGATTTGGAAGGAACAATTCACTTTGACCAAACTAATCTGGCCGAGCGTTGACACCGAGACAAGTGAATTCCCCTTCAACGCGAAGACATGTCGTCCATATTTGGTTCAAGCGAACGCGCTTCGAGTGTCCGGAAAACTATTCCGTTCAGCCCAGGGCCTATCATAAGGTGGGAATGCAGCCCCCGGTTCCCTGCACGGTGTACGGCGAGAAATATGGACCCGTGCATCCTCTGCCTATCAAATGTCTTTCCGAGGAATCGAAAAGAAAGGAGCAAGCCTGGCGATTTTAACAATTTCGACCCGAGGCCGAGATCACCCTCTTGGAACAGGACAGCACGGTAGGAAAGTGAATTTGGCCTTCTTTTCATTGTTGATGACCTTCTCTGGCACCCCCGTAAGGACATCTGTACCGATTATCCTGTTCGACCCAAATGATTTACGCTCACAAGGGGTAACGATCAGTGGTTCCCGGGATTTGGTGACATGGAAATCTGTTCTGGCTTTGTTGGATACTACAGAGAAAAAGTCTGGTCTTCTACTTTCAATCGACGAAAGATGTCAATTGTCATCGCATTGAGACGCAGAAGAGATTTGCCTTGAATGCACTGGGTTTCTTGGCAACATCCAACAGTCAACAGCGTCTTGAGGCCGACAGACTACCATTGCGCTATGCTCCACCCCGGCGAAAGCGCCCAGGGGTTCTCGGGCAGATTCAAAGGGCCATTTTCACACTGGGATGTGAGGCTAAGAAATTATGAAAGGAAGAGATCTGAAATCTCGAAAAAGCAAATAACCAATGCCTGCATACGGAGTACCGCGTAGCGTACTCGTACTGTGTTGTTTGCTATGCCTACTTGTCTCCAGGGCTACAGAGGCCTCTCTCGATAACACGTCATGAACTCGCATTCTCTCCTTCTAAAATTCTAGCCACTTTTCTTCTAACTTGTACGGTCTACTTTGACTTCAAACCCCCCTAGGCAAAGAATAAGTATACTCTAGCCATTTCATTTTCTTAAAATGTCTATCACAATTACCTAAATGTAATTATTCAAGTGAAATTCTTCATTTTCCACCTGAAGGACTTTTTCTGAGCCATTGGAGAAACCCAGTTGTGGATAATCAACCCAAAATACTTCGAGATCTTGAAGGTCGCTGTCGTGATGTCTAGATAGTGGGTTTCATGCCTGAGGCACGAATGAGGATCATCATGTGACTATCATGTGACTGCGATACTATCTCCCCTTAGGTTTATCTCCTGCTCCTGCTTTCGAAGGTTGCTTCAATGGGATTGCTGATAGATACATCATGTCAGTGCGTGGGCCGATGCGGCGGTCGCATTTGAGGCAAGTGAGTGCGGCAAGCTTGGAGAGCACCTCCTCCGCCCACTCACAAGAGGCCCAACATGACCAGACCACAGATGATAGGACAGTGAGACTTTCGTCCACAAGTTGGACACGGCACCAATGTGCAATGTGGGTGCACGATGAGATGTTTTCGCGCGAAGAGATTTTGTTGAACCCGTCGGCTTTCGGCGAAACTGATGTGCAGATTGGGGATGTTGTGGAGATTTTGCCCATGCGGGTAGCTGGGGATACCGGCTATTCCAATTTAAAACCAGAGGCAGCTTCGAAGTCGGGCCGTGAGGCTCACGTTGAGAAGAACCCGACCTCTCAGTCGGATGCTACCTCCAAATTCAAAACACCACTGCAGAACCGATGTCTTTTTGTGGTGAAAGCCCTCCCGCCAGAAATCAAGGCGCGACACCCCCAACTGGAAATCTCGGTGACTAACAACGTCGCGAATATCTTTGGCTTCAAGAACAGGACGCAGGTCCTATTGTCAATTGTGGATCGAGACCAATGTGGAGCATCTCATGTCGATATCGCGTTCCGCGATCAGTACATGGTCCGTTCCGATATGTGGAGATTGGTCATGTCGGAGCTGGTGGACAAGATTATCTACAAAGGACAAAAGATCATGTTCATGGGAAGCATCAAGGCGACAGTCAAGAACATCTTTATTAGGGAAAAAAAGTGCCTCTCGGGGTACTTTTCACCGCGAACGATCCCAATTTTTCGCAGCGAGTCTGCCAAGTATGTGCTTTTCATCCAGATGTCAAAAGAGATGTGGGACTTCGATTCCGAAGGGACTGGGGATATTCTTTTCAGTCGCGTCATCAATGGCTTCCTGCCGGAGCTTTTCAAGAGATGGCTCAATTCCGACGCAAAGCACTTGGTGACAATCGTTCTCTTCACTCGTGTTGAATATGATACGGCTGTGAACCTGACTCAACCCAATATTAGTGCTGGTAACTTCAACAGCACCACAGGGCCAAACAAAGTTCCGACCCGAGATTTCTATCGTGTGGTCGTGAATGATATGGCGAGTGGTCATTGGACGACCATCCTTGATGAATTGAAAAGGGAATTCAGATGCTTTTTGCGAGATGTCTCAATACTCAAGAGCGATGACATTGATGCTGCATCCGGCAGTGGTATCAAGATCCCTTCCAAGCCACACATGGCTACAATTGCTGGACGGCCTAGCTCAGCTTTACGGGGAAACATCTTAGAGGCCATCCATCTCGCCTCGGCTCACCTGGCTTTTGACCACATTGATCGAGATATGGTTCACACTGGTACCTCGATTATTGTCATCACCCCCGGTAGTGGTGTCTTTGAAGTCTCTTATGAGTCTTTGGCCTCTACAACAGAAGCACTGGCGAATCGGGGCATAGCAATTGACCTGGTTTGCTTGAGCCCAATGCCTCTCCACTCTGTGCCTCTGTTCAAGTACCAAGAACCCGTCGATCGACAGTCTGGTGCTGGTGGACCCGGCGAATCTCGCATGAACAGAGTCTCTCCTGAGATACACCACTCTCTGTCGAGTGTTGTGAGCAGATCCTCATATCTTTCCCCCAGCTCATATCTGTCGGCGACCAGGATAAGGGAACGCACCAGTCCTCAATCCAAGGAGTGGAGCTATGGTATACCCCACTGGCTCGATATTTCTTATTGGAACCCTGAAACGTATCGCGAGGCCCGGCGTATCTTGAAAAAAGATCCAAATGCACCAATATCTTCCACTGTCACTCGACCATCTAAAGCGTTCACACCGCGCGTTCGCATGTATGAGATTCAAATGATGGGAGTTATGGAGAGTGAACAGTCGAACATCTCCATTCCTTATCTCACCGAAGGCCGCGGTGGAGCAAGAGCTCGTGGCTCATGGCCTGGATACAATTCAACTAACCGTGCGCCTCCTGCAACACGTTCCGCAAATCCATCGTCTTTAAAGGCACAACTCAGCGATAGTTTGCGCCCAGGATCTTTCATACAAAACGCCTCAGACTATAATGGATCACACCCTCAGAATGCTCCGACTTCACGAAAGTCCGTGATGGCCTGGATGGATCAATACGACGAGGGTCTGTTTGCTGTCTCCCCGAAACGACACCAGACTCGCCGAACTTCGAAGCCAAAGCGTCCCAGTGAAACCGAAGTCCAAGCTGCTGGTGCCGGCGTACACGAGCGACTGTCCGCACGCTCAATAATGCGTCTCCGCGACCATGAAACGAACCCAGCTGAGGGAAATGACTCTTTCCACCATGGGCCACGAAGGATTGATTCAAATATGATGACACCCAAAATCCAAGGCCCGACGAAGAGTGCTTCGCCTGTCAAGCCAGCATTGAAAAAGGCGCCGGCTCCAATGTCGTCTCGAATATCTAGGACCATCAGTTTTGCACTTCGAGGCTTGAGTGCCACGCCAACTAAAGCCCTGGCAAGTACGGGAGTCAATGTGGAGCACGCAAGTGCTTTGCCTATGACAAACCAGACAACTCCAGTTGGTTCCACTTCCGACGCCAAAAGCATCGCTTCTTTGAGCCCCTCAGAGTCAACGTCAATTGTTACTGCGCTCGAGCTACCGTCGACACCTTCCACGCCCACCAAATCTCAAACTGCATCGAAGCCGATATCTATCAAAATTCCCCCAAAGAACCCCCCAAAGGAATCAGAGCAACCAGAGCGCACAGGAGAGCGTGGATCATTGTCTTCCTCTGCGGTAGAGACAACAGCACGCGGAGGGGCTCGGCATCAGGACGCTGGGCGTGCAAATGATCATAAAATCGAAATCACACTCAACCATAGCCCACACGAGCCGCTTTCACGGGATTCCCCAAGCAAAGCATTGTCTCCGTGGGTTCGATCAGTGAACCCATGTAACACTCCTAAAGATGTCCTGCGAGACACCAGTTGGTTTGGCCGCTGGCAGCACGCTTATCCTCGACCTCCACATGTGGCTGTGGTCAAATGGAAAAGTTTGAAGTCGCCGGCCGTGCTTCCATTGACAACCGAAGAAATCCCGACTGCTAGTGTGCTTGCTTCGGATTACTTGCAGACACCGTATCGGGTCTTTCCGAATGAGGATATGGAAGGAATCGAGGCTCCCAAAACACGAGGCGTCCTTCTACGAGAAATGATATCCTTGCGGCTTTCTCATGGCTTCCAAATCATCGTTGGAAAACGCGTGGCTGAGGTTTCAGCACAGCCTGCTCTCGAATCGCTGAATGTCTTTGATTTCCGTGGGCTTGATCGTGATGGAATCACCGTATTCCTGTCCAAAGGCAACACTATTCATCGACTAATGTGCGTAGTAGGAGGAGAGGTTGAAGTGACACGCTTTACGCATCAGAATTCTGCGATGCCCACCTATCCGACCAAGTCTAGCTTCACTCTTTACCAACCAGCCATGAAGACGATCCTGAGCCGGGAGTATGAAATCAAAGACATCAAATTGGATCCCACTTCTGAGGAGTACAATTGGAATTATGCCGACAACTATGTGGCTGGTCACCGAGATTATCTCCAAAACCCGGCACAGCAGTTGCATTTCTGGCGAGTCCGTTACGTCTTGATCCCACTTCAGCTTCATCCCAGTTCTCGGCCTCATCTACACTCTTTCAGTGAGGACAACGAAGAAGAAATTCATCTGCTGGGGATCAGCCAGTTGACCCATATTTGGCAACGCTACAAATACGTCTCGCCTGAAGAGAAGCTCTTTGAGACATCAAACCCGAAGAGAGATCAGAACCCATTGAACATAATGTACCAAACACGCAACCCTTCGGAGATTGTTACAGCAGAACTAGACCGTTTGCTACTCACTGATCCAGGGCTTGACAATGCACCTGCTCAGCTCTTGCCCGAGTCTGAACTGTTGGACAGATCCAACATTAGCCTCTCCTCATTGGCACAGACCATCCAAGGCGAAAAGGGAGTTCGGATGATGGACAGAAGATGGCATTGGCGACTGCACTATAACTGCTTCATCGGGTTTGAATTCACAACTTGGCTGATGCAGAACTTCCGAGACATTGACACTCGTGAAGAAGCGGTAAAATTCGGCAATGAGTTGATGATGAAGCATGGCCTGTTCCAACACGTTGAGAAGAGACACAATTTCCGCGATGGAAACTACTTCTACCAGGTCTGTGCCGAGTATCGAGTCACGCGCCCAGAATCGCGAGGAAGCTGGTTCCCCCAACTCAGACCGGATAAGTCGATGCCATCTACACCCGCCATCGGAACTTCAAAGGAGTCACCTGCTAGTATGAAGGCTCGATCAGACAGCATTGACGATCGCACCCCGCAGACTCCCAATACTCCTTCCAAGGCCAAGAACAAGGTTGCTATCATGCTGTCAAAGACAATGAAGTATGATGTGGATCCACGCAAGCGATCAAACCGACCGGAAGTGATAGACCTTCACTATGACCGGCTCCACAACCCCGAGAATTGTTTCCACATTGAGCTCAGCTGGATGAGTACAACTCCGAAGTTGATTGAAGATGCTGTCCTTTCATGGGCATCCACTGCGGAGAAGTTCGGCTTGAAATTGGTACAGGTACCTATCTCCGAGGGCTGCGCAATTGACAAGACTCAACCATTCCGCAAGCCATACAAAATCAAGCTCAAAGTGCCCCCTCCAAAGGGGCCACTCCACACTGTGTTCAACAATGCGTCATTCGCACAACCAGGTCCACCCGATCACCTCTATTATCAGAAGGCTTTGCTACGGAAGTTCGACTTTGTGCTCGACTTTGAAGCCTGCTCTGCCTTCCCAGCAGACGTAGAGGTCTCTTACTCCTGGGGCAAGCCTGATTATCTATATCCACAATTTATCCACCGGAGCGGTAGTCTTCTCGCCCAGATCACGGATGAAGGCGACTTCCTCCTCCTTGCCAACCGACTCGTGAGCACTCGCAGCACCGCAAGTCGATCGGATTTCCGGGGGCGCACGGGTAATCACGATGGGATTGATCGTGATCGCATCTCGCCTCGACTGTCTCCGCTTACCCGGCCGGTTCACGACATCGGTAGCCCAATGACCTCATCCACTTCCTCCAACATCGACTCGGCCAACCTCTACCGCGCCCCCGAGCACATTCTCAACGGTCTTCAGGAGTTCTGCAGCGATGCTGCTCAGTTGGAACAATTTTATTCGGAATCCCACGCCCGACCAAGATCCACAAAGGTGGAGCCCTCCACCACGAACTTGATGGATGCCTCGATTCCATCTCTTGAGCTCCCTGCCAGTGTAGTCAGTCATATCTCGCCGCCGCCGGGTCTACCGTCACGAATCACCCATGAAACCCAAGGATTGGTGTCGCCAGAACTCACGCGAGCCAGAGCTCGAGGGGAAAGTCTCAGCTACAATGCGAGCCCCAGAAGCGGCAGCCTACGACCCTTGATATAATTTGAAGATACCCATTGATGCTCTGATGATTTTGTACCGATGAGAAGCGATAAACTGCCATATATGTCCTGTGATTATTTCTGTTTATCTGCAAGCATAGCCCTAGTTCCAATGAAGCACGCTACTTGAGCCAAGCCCCCAGCTGAAAACCCCCGGTCGGCATCGCCAGTGGGCAGACCTCTTGGATCTCATATCCGCCATCTAGAAGCACTAACCCAAGCTACCAGCTATTCAGCCGGGATGTCTCCAATTCAGCCGAATTCCCAACGCACCCTGGTTGGTGGATATTTGCTTCGGTACAAAAGTCCCGAGCATCGTGCCCCTCATGTGTTCCTCCAAGCTCCAACGCCCAACTAGCGGAGCTGCGGCATGCACTATTCGAAATCAGGCGACGGACAGTGCTCCGTGTCGCATTGTACAGTCCAATGCTCAAGGCTAAGAGACAACCTCGCCCTCCATTTGTCTTTTTCTTTGTCTTCCACTTGATTCTGATCCCACGAAGTCTCAAGTAACCATACATCAATTTGTTTCTATAAACAGCTCGGATATACTTTGGCTTGTCTTACAGCAATCGACGAGATTGCCTTTTTGCCAGGATGAAGTTCACCGCGGGGATGTGGTGTCTCCAGGTATGATCATTCTGGGGGTCTCTACTGTGACCGGCCACTAATTCATTATCACAATACAGGAGGGCGTCAATATCGAGTGGATGAGCAACGTGGAACGGTTCACAATTGAGGGCGAGGCTGTCAATTTATTGCTGAACAAGTACCAGAGACACCGCGGAGACACTCTCAACTCACGTATGCTCAGCCCTAGTTAACCAGGAACCTCGGTAGCTGACTCCATATCACAGCAACCGTCTCAGCTCGAGTGACCTCGCCATCGGAAGGAATTATTGGCGTGAAACTGGTGCATTGGTCAGTTCGGTGTTCAATTCCAAAAATCATTTGTTTCTAACTCGTAACAGGGCAGGTCAGAACGACAATGGTCCTCACTACCAAGTGAACCAGAGTACCGGACATACGAGCATTCAACATAACAAAGAAGACAACACCCTCAAGTACACCAGCGGTCCACTCGATCTAGATTTGAACACCGCGGCCAACGATCTCGACCTGACCTTCCGCTCTCCAGCCGGCAAGAAGCTGACAGGTCAATCATTCCGCTCGATTGGCTATGTGCGTGACCAGCGAACCGAGAAGCACCGTTACGAAGACGGTATCTACGCTGAACGCCAAGGGTACATGCTAGCGGGGCTAGATCTGGGTGTTGGCGAAAAAGTCTACGGGCTCGGAGAACGATTCGGGCCTCTAGCCAAGAATGGACAGACAGTCGATATCTGGAACGAAGACGGCGGTACTTCTTCTGAGCTTGCATACAAGAATATCCCTTTCTATATCAGCTCCAAGGGGTATGGTGTTTTTGTCAACCATCCTGGTAAGGTCAGTTTGGAAGTACAGTCTGAGCGAACGACGAGGGTCAATATCTCTGTTCCCGGTGAGGAGATTGAATACTTTGTTGTCTATGGTGCTACCCCGAAGGATATCCTCAATCGTTATACTACCTTGACCGGAAGGCCGGCTCTGGTTCCCTCGTGGAGTTACAATCTGTGGCTGACAACCAGTGAGTTTTGGTTCTCAGGTGCTCCCCAGGATAAGCTAATGCTAGTTTACAGGCTTCACAACCAACTACGATGAGGCTACTGTCACTGGGTTCCTTGATGGATTCCGGGATCGTGACATTCCTCTCGGAGTCTTCCACTTTGACTGTTTCTGGATGAAGTCCTATCATTGGTGCGACTTTGACTTCGATTCGGACATGTTCCCAGATGCCGTGGGCTATCTCAAACGCCTGAAAGAGCGCGGTCTCAAGATCAGCGTGTGGATCAACCCGTATGTCGGGCAAGCATCGCCACTATTCGAAGAGGGTAAGAAGAACGGGTATTTTATCAAGGTATGTTTTTGAGAATGGTTTGGACAAACAAGAAAATGAAATGGGGATCCTAACACAATGCGCAGCGCACCGACGGTTCCGTCTGGCAGTGGGACTTCTGGCAAGCGGGAATGGCCGTGGTTGATTTCACAAACCCTGCCGCGTGCAAATGGTACAACAGCCACCTGGAACGACTCATGGAGATGGGTGTCGACAGCTTCAAAACCGACTTTGCCGAACGTATCCCGGTCAGGGGCATTAAATACCATAACGGCGCAGATCCAGAGCGCATGCACAACTATTATGCCTTGCTTTATAACAAGATAGTCTATGAGACTCTCAGTGTCCGCGTCGGACGCAACCAGGGCCTCCTCTTCGCGCGCAGCACAGCGCCAGGCGGACAGGCATATCCCGTGCACTGGGGTGGTGACTGCGAAAGCACATTTGAGGCGATGGCAGAGTCGCTCCGCGGCGGATTGAGCCTGATGCTATCTGGATATCTTTTCTGGGCATCTGATATTGGTGGATTTGAAGGAGCTCCACCACCGGCGCTTTACAAGCGATGGGTGCAATTTGGCCTGCTGTCTTCGCATTCACGACTACACGGATCGTCTTCGTTCCGAGTGCCGTGGATCTATGGCGAGGACTGCTCCGATGTGTTGCGGGACTGTGTGAAGCGAAAGATATTGCTCACCCCATACATCCTGCAAGAGGCATTGAGGGGTCATGGGAATGGAACACCACTGATGAGGCCGCTCTTCTTGGAATTCCCTGAGGATCTGAATACGTACGCCGTTGACACGCAATACATGTTCGGGTCAAACTTGCTGGTTGCACCTGTGTTTTCCGAAGAGGGCGAGGTCACTTTCTACGTGCCTCAAACTCCCAATGATGAAGATGGAAAGTGGGTTTCGTGGTTTGATCACTCCAAGTCTTATGAGCCTGGTCGGTGGTATACCGAGACCCATGGATTTGATACACTGCCCATCTTGATCCGGCCGGGGTCGGTGACTGTGATCAACCCGACCATCAAGGCCCCTGAGGATGATGCATTGTCCGGAGTGGAATTGTTGGTCAACGGTCGCCCAAGGGACGAGACAGTCATCGAGATTGTCAATTCGGCTCAGACAGGTGAGATTTTAAAGACTGTCCGGCTTTCTCCCAGCGCAGATGGAAAGATGGAAGCAACCGGGCATCCAGTTAAGATTGTCTATGTTGCATAGTGTGTGAATAGAGAGTCAAGATATGTTACAGAATTTCCATAAATTGTCAGATTGTTCAATAGTCAAATTAGAAGATCGGGGGCTCTTCCCCCACAAGCATAACTAGACTTCAGTATGAAGTGGGTGGGTATCATAGTCGAAAACATGTCGCAATGCAAGCGGCAAAGCCATGAAGGCAAAGGCAAACGAAATAGGGACAAAAGGCAAGGCAATACGCAAGAGCAAAAAAATGCAAAGATGAAGAGAAGTAAGAAGTAGGAAGGAGGAGGAATGTGGGAGGGAAAGATAAGAATCCCAGGTCAAGTGGCACGGTAACAAGACGTAACCACCTGAGCGAAAATGATAGCAGGATTGCCAACATAAATGAATATTCAAGGTGAAGCGAGCAAGAGCTCACCAGGCTTCTTCGACGTCAAGAAGCCATTTTCGGATTCCTTCACGCAATGTATTATCAGCGCCTGAGAGAGCTCTTTTGCGCTCGCGATCAGCAAGGCCAGCAGCACTTTCCACGTCTTCGCGGCAGTGTTCAGCGGTGACGATACGGACAACTTCTTCAAGTGCTCCGAGGACCATCTTACGGCATTCACCGCGCGGCACTTCGGGGGGAGATAGTACCTCGTCTGGCCGGGCAGGATGACTCTTGTCTTTGTCCTCGGCTTTGCGTGCACGGTTTGGAGAAGGGGCACGCGACTGTACGAGCGACGAGTAACCGCTTTGTCCTAGGACACGTTCGACTGCATCAACTAGAACCCCATCAAGGTCCATTACAGGCTCCTCGGTGAATCGCTCTTCAACAAAGCTTTGACCATGTTCGGTGGAAGTAGTGCCACCGGGGGATTTGTCGTGTCCTGAAAAGAAGCTGGTGAATTGCGAGACAGAAGCACTCCCCGTGGATTGGCGAGACTTGCCATTGGCAGGTGAGGTAGGTGAGTGGGTTGTCCCAGATTCGTGACCCATTGTGATTTTGCGTCGTAGGCGGAGGCGCTTTACCGTAGAGGCTCGTGTGTCGGCAATCAAAGTCGTCGCAACATCCACCCATTTTTCTGAGCCATCCACACCGGGCGTGAATGGGATGTATGGAGAGGGTTCGGCCCGCATTGCTCGCTTTATTTCGGCTTCAAGGGAAGCATAAGGGCGGACGGCCTGGAGTGAGAAATCTTCGTGGAATGACTTCAACCACCCGGCCACATGGGCGGACGGACTATCGTTATCTTTCATAGTGCCGGGGAATCCAGAGCCACTGCTGTGGGTTGAAGCAACCGCATCCATACTAGTAATGGACGTTCTTGTTTTCTTTGGCGATGCAATGGTCGAGTCGCCAGACGAGGAAAGTGACATGAAGCCAGGGAGGGGTAGATCAACATCTACCACGCCCTCTTGTGCCCGGACAGATAGCTTCAGCGGTGATTCACGGGGTTGGCTACTGAGAGATGAGGGTTCTGGTGAGGCAGCCGGGATGGAAATGTTCCCACTGGGAGCAGTTTCAGGCCGATGCTCAGCTTCAAGTTCTGCCACTTCCTTGACCATTCGGCTTAGAGCGGTAGATCCACGTCTAGCTGGGCCAGCAATTGTGGATACAGATGTCTTGCGACTGTCGGTCGGGGGGAATGGCTCACTTCCCTCGGTCGAAGATTCTTGGCGGGAGCTCCAAAGACCTGAGAAAATGCCACCCCAGCGACCAGAGGCATTGTCATTGGTGCTCAAGGCGGAGCTATCGCTGCGCTGAAGGCTTTTCAATAGGGTCTCTGATGCCAGGCTATCATTGCCTTCCGCTGCATCACTGTGAGCTCGCGCCTGGTTAGAGTTGCTTGGTTGCGAAGTAAAGTGTGGGACTGGAACGGTGCTGCTCTGGGTTGTCATGGAAGTAGTCGCCCCACTCGTGTTCACAGATCGAACATCCTTTGGGTTGATGTTTGCACTGAGCGTTTTGATTGAACGAGCGTCAGACCCCCTGCGGGCCGCAGCAGTAGAGTAATCGGGGGGCGGCGTTGTGACTTCAGGCCCATGGGTAGTATCCTGCGAGGAAACACTGACCGAACGCTGATGGTGATCATTATCGCCCGTGTTCATTCGCTGAGCACGAGCTCGTCGCTCAATCGCCCTCCGCAGAGACTCCTGGCGGAGTACAGGAACAGTAGGTGGGCTTTGGGAGATTGCACGCATCGACGCCGACGTACCAGGTCTAAGTGGCGAAGGCAAGGGCTCCATGCGCTGTTTAGAAGGCAAGAAAGCAGCAAGTAAGAACACGAGACGGCGAGCGGTCATCTTATCGGGACAAACGATGACCGTTCTGTTCACAAGGAGGGGTTCTCCGTCCTGCTTAGCCTTCTGTTGCTGATTGTGACGGCGACGATACCATTCTGGGCCAAGGCTATTGAGCCATTCCGTATGATTCCCCAGGAAAGCGGTCAATACGACCAAGAAGAAAAAGTTTTGCTCCTTGTCGCCAAGTCCACGAACAATTGAGCGGCCTTCTTCCCGCCAGACACCCCAGCGACTCTGTCCGGTGACTACATACGGAGTTTGAAGGGCCAAGCTTATTCGGCGAGAGCTACGGATAGCCTCTTCCTTGAGCTTTGAATTGACCGATAGGATGTTGGCGGGCAAATGCACAATGGTCTGATTGGTGCGTTGCATATTGGGTGGTTTGACAGGCTTGGGGTGAGGTCCAGAGAGAGAGTCAACTTTCTTCAAAAGGAAGAGAATTTCGTTGCGAGCAAGTCTTTCGAGATGAGAGAGACTACGTGTGATCACATCCCAGTGGTCAACAAGTATGTCCAGACGCTCATCCAAGCTAGCGGGTGGAGACGCTGAAGACAAGCTGTCATCGAAGAACCCACCAGGCCAACGGTGATCAGAATCAAGGGAGCTTGAAAAGCGTGTTCTAGGAGTGTCCGGGCCGAGGGTGCTGAACCTTGATGCAGGCCGACCAGAATTGCGCGGCAAGAGAGGAATCTGTATCGTGATTGCAACTGCATACATTGGAGTCTTCTTCTCTTTGATCTTCTTGCGCTTGTTGATATCTGGGAATGGGAATTCCATCTCAGGCAATGACTCCTGGTACAGTGCGCTGGCATAATCATGCTTTTCGGCCGAAGCTTCAGCGCCTTCTGGGAGATTCACACTGAACATGCGAGTCAAGAGGACTGTGACTTTGGAAGGTGGCTTTTCATCTGCTCCTCGGGCTGCACCCATGGGACCCAAGGGACTGCCTGTGGTATAGGCTCGGGAGAGGGGGCTACGAGCAGCCGGGGATGCACTGACCCCAATCCCAGTTCCGGAGTCCTCGTCAGCAGAGATGACGTGCATTTTGGTAGATGAGCCTCGGTAGCTGAAGGAACTGCTGCCGAAGATGCAGTTAAGAAGCCCGGTAGCATTGGAGTCGGAGGAGTGACGAGACTGGCCCGGGTCGTGCCATGTTCCTGCCGGAGCCAATGTAGAGCTACGGCCACGGGCTCGGGAAAATGCGCTAGGGCTGGCCGGTGATGCTCTGCGTGCATCTGCAGCAGTAGAGATGGGACTTGGTTCGACGAGGGAGGATTGGACAATGAAATTGCGGCGTGTCCCACGAGAGAGACTGGAGACCGCCCGAGTGTGTCTGGGACCAGACTGATCATGGTTCTGTGGGTCGATTCCGAGGCCGGCGGGGGGTGAATCAGAAGCACGGGTGTCAAGTAGGACACATGCATCACGGTCACCCAATGCATTTTGTGCAACAATCACGCGGAAATCCTTGATGTGATCCAATTCCATCCCCCCACGATCATCATATGCACCCGCGGTCGAGGCATTCGGGGAATTGAAACTTGTCTGTAGTGGGTATGCGTGGGCATGGGAACGTCGGAGGAGGCTGGCATCGGGGAATAGAAGACCGGAGGTGTGTTCCTCTTCAGTTACAGATTCAAGAGGGGTGCCGTTAGCTCGTGAGGAATATGCCGCCGGATTTAAGGTCGAGGCGGCGGTGCTGAGGAGTCGGCCCAGCATGGTGAATGTAGCGGGTCAACCCACGAAGAGCAACGGTTCGAGATGCAGGGAAAAAGATAACGGGCCGGTCGAATAACGCGGTGTAACGATGGGTATCAGACAGCTAGGGATCACTAGGCTGCATCCACCCATAGCTTAATTGGATTGAGCAGGAATCATCATCAAACGATGAGGGAATTGAGAAATGTCCGGAATGGAGAGAGGGGAGAAAGGTGGGATGGGCTGCATGCAGTGGGGCTCGAGATCAGCAATTGAGGGATTGCCGCTTCACCAACGAGGACTCCACACTCTGATTATTGTGTCGCAACCCAGAAGATCAAATGAAATTATCCCAGAGCTTTTAAGAGACCCAGTCACTCGAATCGACAGGCCGTTCCGGGGGGAGTGGAGAGCGAAGGTGAAAGGGCGGTGAGGAAAGTCACCTGATATCAGCCTCATCTACGGTAGCGGATAGCGACCAGGGGGGCCTCATTGTCTACAGATCAAAGCATCATGGGATCGATTCAGCAAGGATGGGCCGGCTATCGGCAGGGAAATATCTGCAGGAAGAGAGTTCATTCAAGGCTTAGGTAGGAGGACATCAGTCACGTTCCATGCAAAGCCACCCCAATCATTACTGGCGTCTCTGTCGCTATTCTTCACCGTCATTGTGTCACCGTATAGGTCGGCTTTGCAAGGAATCGTGTCACTCCAAGGCGCTGGTTTCTGTGTGATTAGAAGATTGTACCTCGGATTGGAGGAAAATCACCGATCTCCCAAATCGTTACGCATGGAGGGCGCATGCTATCTTTACACCGTCAATCACACCTCGTGTAAGACAGGCATTATGCCTGCAACTGCAACCGTGTTGGCGGAACCCTGATGTGGTCGTTATGCGCCGACAGGAAAACACCCTGGGCTTATTCTACTAGCCACGTGTTGAGGGTTCAGCCGGGGTTGTTCCTTGATTCCTGGATGTGCGTTGTAGATCCTTGCCTATGTGTAGCTCTGCGTTTATCTACATCGGACACCGGAATATATATTGACTGTTCTGACCAAATCCATTGGCTGTAAATGTACATTAATTTTTGAAATCGTTACATTCCACATTCTTGTAATCTTAGTGAGAGCGTTTGACCTTGTCCACCAGTCGCTTCAATTCCTCGGAGTTGGACTCCTTGGAGGCCTTCTTCTGCTTCTTCTTGCTGTCCCGACGTTCAACGGGTGCCTCCGTTTCAGCCTCATCGCCAGTCCGTCGGCGCTTACGGCCTTCGTCCAGAAGAGCCTTCATGCCGGAAGTTGACTTGAATCGGGGGTTGGTAGGATCAATGGCAAAGTCGTGGCTGTCGTACAAACGTGAGAAACGAGGATCGCTGACGTTGACATTGAAGTCGTCCGCAGGGGCAGCCTCTAGCTTCTTGCCCTTCTTGCCCTTGCCCTTCTTGCGGGCCTGCTTCTCGGCCTTTTCAATCTCGTTCATATCGAAGTGTTTGATGTAGGCCTTCTCATCATCCACCATGAGAAGTTCCAGTTCAGCCCGCTGAGCAGCTGATGCAGCTTCCTCGGCAGCACGTTCCTCACGCTTCTTGCGCCTTTCCTCCTTGCGCCGAGAGGCAGCTGTGGCCTTTCCATCAGGGTCCTCGAAGAAGGGATCGTTGAATCCAGCATCTTCTTCCTCTTGCGGCGGCGCCTCGGTTGGACCGGCGTCGCTTTCCGCTTCGTCTTCTTTGTCGGACAGATCCTCTTCACCACGCTTGGAGGCCTTGAGCTTTTCCTTGCGGCGCTTCTTGCGCTCGCGCTCCTTACGCACGTATTTTTCGACAGTGGTTTCTTCAATCTCTGGTTCGTTCTCAAAGATGCTGTCCTTGCCGTGGCCACCAGCCAAGCCCGATGTGAATGTGACCTCCATCTCACCGACAGGGGCATCCGGCTTGGAGCGCGTAGGCTCGGCGCTCAATCCGAGCAGTGCTCGCATGCGTTGTCTCTCGGCTTCTTTCTTGGACATTTTTGTGGTCGACGGTTCTCCTCCAGTGGTGTCGATGACTTCAACTCCTCCTTCCTCATCATCTTCGCTCTCATTATCGGAGCTATCGCTGCCGATGTAGGCTTTCAGATCGTTCTCATCAATGTCTGCATGTGAGCCTCGGAAAGCACGGGCTTGAGCCTCTTTCCTTGATTTGTCGTCCGCGTCCCATGTCAACTTGACTTTGCTGTGTTGCAGAGCATCGGTGACAAATTCGGTGGGCTTATAGTCATCGGGAATGCGGGAGCACTCGTCCCGAGGCTTGTCATCGGAGAAATCCGTATCATCGGGAACAAAGCGGAGATCAAAGAAGTTGGCACTGGAAAGGTATTCGGCGCCGTCAATGAGGTCGTAAACATGCTTGGCGACGTCCTTCGATGAGAATTCGACGATGGCATAGAAGTAACGTAGACGATCAAGTTGGTAGCGTCGTAGTTGCGTAGAGTTGAACTCCTCGCCATCATCGCCCTTCAATATAGACTTTTTGATCTCTTCTTCTTCCTCGTCAGAGTCAAGTTCCTCATCTTCGAAGCCATCCTTGTTTTTCTTGCTCTTCTTGCCGCCTGCAAAGATTTCCCTTGGAGGGCCTTCCACCTCTTCCCGCTCCATGCGCTCCCTGCCAAATTCGCTGGGGTAGACTGTGACGTTCAACACTCGCCCAGCAGGTGGAAGGAAGCTGGAAACAACTGTCATCAGGTCCTCCGCGCGAATGTTATCCCAATCGAGATTGACCACTGCTATGCGGTTTGTCACTTCTCCGCTTGGCACATCGGATTGCTGCTTGTCGGGGAATTGTGCTTCTTCGTCTAGCTCGTCCTCTTCTTCCTCCTCTTCGTCACTGGAGCTCTCCTCAGATGAAGAAGACTCGAAACCACCATCACGTGCGGGGTCATAGGAGCTCTTGTTGATGCGTTTCAATTCCTTCTTGACCTCTTCGTCATCGTCGGCCTCGTCGTCTTCGTCGTCTTCGTCGTCTTCGTCTTCATCCACCTGGTAGAATTTCTTCAATTTCTCCTTAGTGTCGTCTTTGGCAAGCTTTCGTCCGTAGCGGTCGACAGCAGCGTTGCGAGAGAAGTCCTTATCGTCAAGCATGTGCTGGAAACGCTTATCGAGCTTGACATGAGTCTGGCGTTTGCTGGGAAGACGGTAGCGAGGATCGGTTTGGATATTCTCGAAACGAGAATCCGCTGTGAAGACACAATAAGTTAGCAACCATGCAGATTTCTCTTCAATATTTCAATTGTGCATACTGATCACTGGGCCCTTTTCGCCTTTGGGCTTGCCGCCTCTCTTCTTCTTGTCTGGGCCTGCCATGGTGGGCGCTGTGAAAATCACTAAGCACACCAAGTTTGTACAGGAAAAATTGCGTTGAAACGAATTCGCAGGAGGATCGTCAACTTTGACCAGCGGAAAGCGTCTTCGACAGCGGAGACCGATAAATTATTTCTTTTTTCTGCCGACCATAGCCAAAGCGGTCAGGCACGTGCCCTTCGGTATAGACTCATACTCCGGCGTTCTTAAACATATGGCAGAAGAGAAGGGTGCAAATTTCCATTTATATTGTTAAAATCATATTCTTGCTAAAATCACTCCTCAAAATGCAATATCTGGTCTGGAAACTATGTGATGAACAACGTATGTACTTGAGCAACTGAGAGATTAGCATCCGAAGTATCGCTTCTCTATCCAACGCGGCTCTCCCTCTTCCTCAATACGTCCAACAATCACATTGATCTTGGAGAATACGGCAACCAGCCGCTTGAGGCCCCTCTCACCAGCTGCACAGGTCACAAAGACGATCCGTTCTTGTGCTACTCCGTGGTCAAGCAAAACACGAACGGCCATCAATGCGGCACTTCCGCTGGACATCTGCGAGTCCATCAGAATGACTGTGGAGTGTTCCTCGATTTGTGATGGAAGCTTGAGGTAATGCAACTCAGGTTCCTCGTTGCTCTCGTTTGTCTGGATGAGCATGCGACCAGTGATGCAATCAGGGATAGATCGCTTGAGAGCTGTTTCCAGACAAGACCCTCCGCGCAGGATGGCTACAGCAGAGACTGCTCCAGTGGGATGCAGACCAAGGTACTCATTACCCTGTGGTGTTTCCACCTTTGTCGAGATGTACGATGTCATGTCCAAGGCTCTGTATGGTATTAGTACATCTGAGTTCCCGAAGGATGAAGGGGGAAAAAGGCGGCGATGGATAGATGGTAGTACCTTTCAATCAAGATAGAAGCCAGTCGATCAAAGTAGAAGACAAAGTCCTCTTGATCAGATTTCGGGTTCTGTAAGATGGTGTTCATACCAACAAATTGCGGCGTTGAAGGCAGCACGTGCACATTATCAGGTAGGTCTACCTTGGCTGCAATCAAGCCTAGTCTGTGGAGCTCTTCAGTATGATTTTCAGACTTCTCTTGAAGCTTGCGCTGGATGTGTTTGACAACCATATCTAAGTCCCATTAGCACTGAGTCCTTAACGGGTCATCAAGGTTACCTACCGATAGCGGTCCTGTTTTGAATACCACGCGGAATAATGATATCTGGAAGGCTAAGGTTAGATTCAGTCGATGGAGGGTGAGCAAAGGGTGGCACGAACCTGAAATAGACCGTTGAGGTTCCACAAATCTTGTGTAAGAGGGCTTAACGTAATCAAACCACTGCTTGACAATGCCTTCAATGTCACGTCCTCGCTCGCGAACATCACGCAGAACTACATATATACTTGTCAGCCAAAACCTGGATTGTTTGTCATTTGGTGAAACCCACTTCTGCGGCCCAAGCAGACATCCATATCAGCTTCGACGAAGATCTACATGGAAATTAGCTTTGATCAGGAAAGCGGCTCACTCCACAGTATACCTTCACATCCAGCATCTCCACAATTCTGGGATCATGCAGCGCCAGAATACCCTCTAGAATAATTACTCTAGGAGAGTAGAGGGTTGTTGTTTGAGGTTGGCGCTGGTGATCAGCAAAAGAGTACACCGGGATGTTGGCTTTCTTTCTGATATTGCATTCGAGTCAGATGGGAGCAAAGCAGGACCAGCATAAAGCACAGACTCACCCTTTCTTGAGATCCCGGAGAGTATGGACCAAAAGGTCAAAGTCGATCGAGTCTGGGCAGTCAAAATCATAATCATTCGCGTGAGCCCGGTGGTGTTCCTCGGGGGACAAGGTCTTGTAGAACGAGTCCTGGGTGGAAAAGATTAGACCAAAATTTACTCCAAACATTTAACATTGAATTGAAAAGCTGTACCATTACTAGAATCACCACCCAAGGCAAGTTCAAAGACCTGACAATCTCCATGGCCACAGAGGTCTTTCCAGAGCCGGAGCTACCAGCGATACCGATGATGCTCAAGTCCTGCCATGGTGGAGAGTATCGCACCTCGGTGGACATAGAGTAAAAGGGTGAGATCGACTCCATATCTACGGAGCACTTACAATCACAGTAGGTATCTTCGGACTTCACAACGAATTTTGAATCTGCGAGATCTTGACAAGGCCCACGATCATTACATAAGGAGGCCCGAAGGAGCTTAGTGGGCGGGCTGCAATATGATTGGACAGGAAAGACTGGGTCCTGGCTGAGTCAGACTCCCGGTTGGGATTAGCGTAGCACCTTCGCTTAAGCTACTTCTTCTGCCGCGAGCGGTTTTCTCTCTTTTCACTTCCGCATCCAACCCGGTCTTCTCCCACAAGCGATTTGCCTCTCCCCATGGCTGTCGTCTCTTGGGACTTCCAGTTTTACGGATAGCTTTGGACCAGATACCAGACTGGTTAGCTCATAATGTCGTCGGCTAATCTCGTATGCTTCTCGGGTTGAAAACCGTGGTCGCTGGGATTTAACACTGTGCAGATGTCTCGCACTTCCTCGACTGCGACTCCTACTTGGCATCACTTCGAGCGAAAGCTCGAAGAGGTCAAGCCATCAAAGACGTGAGTACAACTTTCTCCATCGGTCCCCTTTCCACCCCGTGACATGATGCTCTTGAAAATCAAGTTGGGAATCTCTCTGAAAACATGTGAGGAGAAACTATTGACTTGTCCTTCTGATTCACGTCACCAATGCAAAATTATCACTCAATCATTTCCCAACGTGGTTGCTAACGAAAATTTGCAGTGATATCAATTATCTGGTCATGGACTACCTTGTCACCAACGGATATCCGGCAGCTGCGAAGAAATTTTCAGCGGAAGCCAATATCCAGCTCACGACTGATCTTCAAGCTATTCAAGAGCGGGTTGATATTCGCACTGCCATTCATTCTGGTGATATCCAGGTGGCAGTGGAGAAAATCAACGAATTGAACCCTCAGGTAAGAAAAAATCTCATCGCACATCCTTCCCCTTGCAAGGCTTCTCGCCTTGTTCCCTTGCTATGATTAGACAGAGTTTCATGCACCACTCTTAAGACCCCTTCGGGGGCATTTGCAGAAAAACAAACATCTTCAGTCCTCAGTATGAGCAATTGCCAAACATTGGATTTCTTTACCAGCATACCACTCATTCATTGTGAAGTGCCAAGGCTAACAGAAAGTTCAATAGATCCTTGACGAAGATCCATCCCTGCATTTCGCCCTGCTGCGCTTGCAACTGGTCGAGTTGATTCGCGTCTCCATGGACACCCCTGGAAGCGACATCACCTCGGCCCTGGACTTTGCCACGTCTCAACTGGCTCCTCGCGCTCCCACAAACCCTCAGTTCCTTGCGGACCTCGAGCGGACCCTTGCCCTCCTTATTTTCCCAAGTGATAAACTGGACCCTGCGTTGGCGTCGCTCCTAGACCCTGCACTCCGTAAAGACATCGCAGCCCGAGTGAACGAGGCAATTCTGCAGAATCAGGGCGCTCGTAGAGAGGCCCGACTGCGCAATCTTGTGAAGCTCAGGGCTTTCGCTGAGCAAAAGGCTCGTGACTCCAAGAAAGACATCCCGGATACCCTGGACATCGGCTTGGTTGGCGATTCTCATAACACCAGTAACAGTAATGATCTCGCGACTAATGTTAGTGACACCTTGATGTCCAACAGCGACAACGATCAAATGATCTCTTGATCCATTTCGGGGATACCGTGGGTCTCGCGGGCCTGTATCCACCTTGACAGAGTTTTCTCTTGCTCTTTTTTGTCTTCGAGCTTCTAGCGTGGCGTCTGTGATCCACATTTTTCGGCGTTAAGTGGCTGTCTTGGACGTTCTCATTATTGGCGTTTCAAACTCGGGACACTACGAGTATGTATTCCAATTTCAATGATTCCCTGATTCTCATATCCACATCAACTTGCTTCTCCTGCCGAGCACTGCCGCGTACTGCAGTGCAGTTTGATCGAACTATACTGTACAAGTACGATTACTACTACTCCGTACAGTGGATCAGAAATATAGCAAGTCCTGGTGAAACACGAAGCTTCGAAAATTCTTTCAGTAAAAGCGCAATTCTAAATCACGCTGAGCTATTATCAAATGAGCAAGACCTAGAGAAGATCTATTGAATGTGTGGAAATAAACAAGGGCTGTTTCGCTCAGCAAAAATCAAAGCACCGAGCATGTCCAACTCCAAGTTAAGAAGGACCTTGGAATCGGCTTAGAAGCTCATGAGATCTGGAGTGAAGCAAGGTTAGTTACCATTGAGATATAGTGCCCAAAATGAGCCATGGGTGGGGATCATACCTCTTCCAAAGAGTGCTCTCTTAGCCCAATCCATAGCCAGCATACAGCGGGTGCGGAAGCTCACACTCTCGGCGAAGTAGATACTGCGCCAGAGATACATGGCAATGACACCACCGCTGAAGCTCATACCGCCGAAGTCAAAGATGGCGGCGTTACTGATGTATGCCAAGCTTCCAAGGTGTCTGTACTTGAAGGCCTTGTAAACGGCCTCGTCAAGGTCACCATAGTCGATCTCGTTAGCTTTGAGTCCAGGGAGAGCAGCCGCGATCTTGGTGAGCTTGCGGCCGAGGTAGACACCCTGCTGGTTAGCACGCTGAGCGGTGGCAGGCAGGGAAGTGAGCTTGGTATCGATTTGGTTTAGGAGTTCAGAAAGTTCGCCGTAGTCAAGAGTGCCGGAGTGGTCCTTGTCATACTGTTCGAAAAGCAGATCCAGGCGGCGGAGATGGTTCGAGGCTTGCGGGAAGCGTCGCTTTACGCGGCCGGCGAACTCTGTCCATTCTGGGAAGGTGAGGTGCACCTTCTCTGGATCGCGGCCCTTTTCCCAGGCGATCGTGCGGAGGAAACGGATGATGTTGTCTGCAATGTTGTTCTGAACCGTTGAGCAGTCACCGATGGCGTAGACGTCGCCGAGGGGAGCGCCAATCATGCGGAGATGAGAGTCTGTTTCGAGGGCATGCTTGTTGTTTTGTCCCTCCAATTTGTCAGAGAGGGTTTCGGAGATCTCGGCGCGAGCTGAAAAGATGTTGCATTAGAATGAAATCACGAGAAGCCAAATTGCAGCATGTACTTACCGACTCCAGTTGACCACAGACAGAAAGCGGTTGGGATCTCCTTAGTAACAGTCTTTCCATCTTCCACCTGGGAGAAAAGGACTCGATCGCCGCGGACTTCCTTGACACGGGCATTGGTCAATACCTCAACGCCGTCGCGTGTGAAACGACCCTGTTGTAGGTTAACATCAGAGCAATTTGATAAGTCGGATGAAATACTTAGAACTCACCTCAGCGTACTTGGAAAGAGCCTCGTCGTAAGTGTTCAAGATGTGGCTTCTGCTCTGAATGATGTGAACAGAAATCTCATTTCGAACAATGCGAGGGAAAGAACGGAGCAGATCTTCATTCAGAAGATCATACAGCTCAGCAGCGAATTCAACACCAGTAGGACCACCGCCACAAATCACGAATGATAGCAGACGTCTGCGCTCCTCGTCGCTAGTAGTGGGGAGACAGGCCAGCTCCATATTCTCCAGCACCTTGTTTTTAATCCGACGAGCATCGTCAATGGTTTTCAGGAAGTCACAGTGCTCAAGACCCTTGACTCCATGAGGGTTTGTGATGCAGCCTAGAAACATCAATTGGTCAGTATTCAGAGATATGAACTTTTTCACGCACATGAACGTACCAACGCCAACGACAAGCTTGTCATATGGTAAATAGAAATTCTTCCTGACACCATCATTATCAACCTGTGATACCTCGACCAATTTCGCAGAGAAGTCAACGTCGGTCGCGGAAGCCTTGAGGAAATGACCATTGACGCGCTCGATAATCCTCCGCACAGGTTCAACAAGAGACCGAAGACCCAGCGTGCCCACAGTAGCAGAGGGCAGCATGGGAGTAAACAAGAAGTAGTTGGTAGGCGAAACGACGGTAACATGGTAATCACCGGGATTCAAGTTCTTGAGTAGCGCAATGCTACCCCAGCCGGTGCCCAGAATAACCAGCCGGGGCTTATCCTTCTGCTCCAGCATAGACTCAGAGTCATAGTCGCCCACCAGCACGTCGGCGATAGGCAGGTTCTTCGGGCCTCCGCGGCGTGGGTTCAGAGCCAATTCCGAAACGGGAATATCGGCAGCCGTCGTACTTTCGTGGTAGGTACTAGCATCATAGATAAAGAAGGCCACCACGATAGCACCGCTAGAAACGATAAAAATACCACAGTATGTGAACAATTTGCCCAGCGCGCCTGCAATAGCGGATCGTCGGAGAGGTTGGACTTTGGCTGCGATCTCGGACTTGTCGGATTTAGACCGGATCGGCGTGGATGTCGGTGCCAAGGTGCGCCATTGGAGAATAGGTCGTCGGGGTGTATGTAAGGAACGTGCGGAAGATGGTCGACAGGTCATTGACACCTTTGAGGCATGGGCTCGAGCTGGTAATGATTCCATTGACCGAAGCGCGGAGCCGGTTGCCCGGCGGCGCAGCATCGCATTCAGCATTATGAGGTGCAAGGGGAGAAAGCTTGCGGAGGTATGTTCAATATACAGAGACGAAGCAGCTCATGGCCCGTCCCTGTGGACTCAAATAACGAATGGACTGGAAAACAATCTGGAACAAATGGAATGCTTGAGAAAAAAATTAAGGCCCAAATCGAAGAAGACAAGAAATGCCAGTACAGACCTGCATCGATCTGCGACGTCATCCGGAACGGTCACGTGGCCGAGACTCGGGATTCCGGCATCAGAACGAAGAACTCATACGACAAGGCGGCCATGATAAATTTTCACCGACAACTTGATCTAGATAAAACCGATCTTATCTTCGGTTTGCCGAGACTTTTTAGGGTATGGATTTTCTATTATATACTCATAGCTAACAGGTATCAGGGGTGTATGGACAAAAACAAAAAGCCACACCTTAGAAAGCAAAGATAGAAGGTCATTACCCATGAGACTGAGAGATAATTAAACGCCGACCTCGCTTTGACATGCAAATGTAAAGAAAAAAAAAAGATATCCCCTATGTATACGAAGGTGTGGGTACGCATCGTCAGTCCCAATCCAGAGCGTCGTCCGGTTCAGTACTGGATTTCTTCTTTCCGGATGAACTTTTCCGACTCTTAGATCGCTTGTTGTGGCCTGTGCTGGAAACCGAGCTCTTGCGCTTCATGTTTCGAGGAGCCACTGCTTCATCGGCATCGGCAGTGGCGTCTAAACTGTCCCCTTCTGCGTCCTCGTCCGGATCGACTCGGAACTCTTCGTCAATCGAGAGCAAGGTTGCAAACTCACGGCACTTCTGGTGCATTGCCTCTTCGCTGTCTAAAGCAGTCATGTTGCGAGTAATGGCTTCCCAAAACTTGTCACCAGTCACTCCGTGAACCTTGGTGGCAGCTTTGTTGAGGTCCTTGGCAACAGGTTTTCCCTCCTTGACCTTGCTGTGTGCATTCACCCCGTAAAGACGCCTTAGATGGGTACGGGCTTCCCAAAGCATGGATAGACACGCAGCTGCTGTGGCCAGCAACCTCAAGGTTGCAGGGTTGGCCTGTCGCGGCATGTTTATTGGTGGCATTTCAGGCGCAAACCCTGGCATCATGTTGCTGGCATCAAATTGAGGTGCACCAATCGGGGTTGGAGAAATTTCTGTTTCAATGGCATGTGCAACGATAGTACCAGTAGCAGACACAATGCGCTCGATGCAAGAAATAGTTGGCAGAAGTTCAGCCAGTTGACCATAGTCAAAATAGGCAAGGTTTTGAGAGATGAATCGCGAGAGTAGAAGATGTTCGGGAGGGTTGCAGGTCGAGTCCAATTTCTTCAGCTCAAAATTGACCTTAGAGCAGAGGTTGGACAGGAATTTCTTTTGATAACGGCTGTTGCTGATTTTGACAATCTCGAACAACGGGGCGAGTTTTGAGACATAGGGTCGAGGAGTAGCACCCTGTGAATCCCCAACGATGTCACGCTGGTAGTAGAATGCTTCCTGCACGGCTCGCATGTATTCTCGCTCAAACATGGATTCGTATTGCTGGTGCAGCATCTTGTGAGTCTCAAAGGCCACCTTGGCAATTGCCGGGACTGTAGAAGTTTCCAGCGAGACTAAAACACCAGCGCATTCCTTGGGATGTACCAAGCCTTGCCGGTTGATACTGGCAATAAGCTCAATGGCGGTCAAAGAGTAGGTGTCCTGGCGCGACTGCGCGACCTGAAGCATGTTCGAGAGGAAGTGTTGGGCAATCAATGCGGCCGCACCGTCATTGTCGCTCGCTTTCAAGGAGCCTCCCAGTCGGGTGGTATCTTCCTGGGCCACTGCTTCTACAGTTGGCATGACAGCCTTTTCCGACTTGCCCTCATGGATGGCGAAGAAGTCTGCGAACGATCGCAGAACTATGTTCTGCAGGGCAGGGGCATCTTCTTTGAAGGTCTGCGCAAATGTTTGCCGTGTGCGTTCTCTGCCAAACTGACCAGGCCAAGACTGGCATACAGATCCCAGGCTCTCAAGTGCCATGACCCTCAGATCAAAAGGCTGGTTCGATCCGGTGAAAGGTATGATAGAGTCAACCATCAATGCCGCCACTGAGCCACCGCTACCACCAGGCCAGGAAGTTTGGAACTCGCTCTTAAAATGGGATGCATACTTCTCGAGGTCGCAATGCCGCCCAACACATCCAGCAATTCGAATGTAACTTTTTGCGCGAGCCAGGATCGCTGCATGGGCAGTTGATGCGAGGTCCATACTCTTGTACTGTTGTAATGGCTTAAGTACAGAGACGGTCAATTTCACAAGTCTGTTGGTGTTTTGTAAAACGCCGTTGATGGTCCACAAACAAGCCATAACTTCGTTTAGTTCAGGACGAGAAAGCTTGGCGACACTCTTGAACAGATCGTTCTGAACTTCTTTGAGAAGGCTGTTGTGGGAAGAGGAGAGGAATGGTAGGACGCAGCGGTAGATCACCACTACCGAACGGAATATGAAGAGGTCATCAGCGGTTGAGAGGTTGCCAATGTAAGGGTGCAATGCCTCCAGCTGATCCGGACTGAACAGCTTCGCATTCGCCTTGGCGAAGACAGTGATTGTCTGCAGAAGAGCTTGCTGGAACTCCTTGCGAGACCCATCTGAATCCTCGACCAATCTCTGGAACATGGTCGCGACCATCGCCTTGCAGACCTTGAAGTTCAATGCCGCGGACTTGGATTTATCCGAAAGCACTGCACTGAGGCAAATGCTGAGGGAGTCCAAAGCAGTCTCACTGCGCTCGGCCAGACCCACAATGAGGGTAACCTGCTCCCCGAGAGCCATTTTGAGTTTAGGATCAGATGTCGAGTCAATGGAGTCGTGGAACGGAACGAGCCATATTTCCTCGAATGTTTGGCGAGCCAGAGCAGCCACGCTTTCCTCGTGGTCACCCGTGCGCTGTAAAAAGCTGTCCAGAATAGCCAGTTTGAGCTCTTTGCGCGAAGTCTTATGGTAGATCTCCTTCAGCAGACCAATGCAGCGTTTGCGGACACCGGCGGTCTGGTCGGCTGCGCAGGCCAGGATACTCCGACATCCTTCTTCCTCGAGTTTTGGCTTGAACCCGATGCACTGTCCGATAAGTTGTAACGCCGAGTCCCGGACCATAGGTGAAGCGTCTGTGGTGCATCGATGAATCACGCGCAGGACAGACGGGTCTCTGTCCAGAAGGTTTGGATCTTTCTCAAGCATGTAGATGACACTTTTGAGACTACGACTGCGAACCTTGGCTGAATCACCAAGAAATGAGGCTAGAAGAACTTTCAGAATAGTGTCGAACGCTTTCCCAAAGTTCGAGTTCAAAACAGTCAGGATGTAGGCGAACTTGCCGTGCACATGCGGCACACTGTCAAACTCTTGGTGCGTCTCCAACCAGCGTGGGTCAGATAGCGATTTGGACAGAAAGACGACCAACTCATCAGTCACATCATCGTGCACAATCTCCTCGTTGTCTTCGGAGTTGTAGTAAAGCGCAGACGCAGACTTGGCCCATTGGGCCAGATAGTAGCCCCGTGCACTGGTGAGTTGCCAATTGTCTGCATTCTTCTTGTCTTGCAAAAGGTGCTCCAGTGCAATTCGGTGTGGACCAGTAGGCGCGACAAGATCTTGCTGGTGAAGTGCTCCAGATGAGAACTCTTCGAACTGTTGCTTCAAGTAGTCGGTGAGTTCAGAGTCAGAGTTGTCTTCCAAGGCCGGGAGCATGTGCTGAGCAGTTGCTATTAAGTCCGAGATGGCAGATCCCATCCAACCCAGCAGTTCCAAAGCCATGCTTTTTGCGATTGCCGCACTCTTGTCTTGATCCGTGATCTGAATCATGCGTAGCGCCAGAATACGCAGCAATAGTTCGGCGGCCGGCCAATCCGCCAGTCCAAGCACATTGATCAGGTCTTGAGTGAAAAGGTCGAGGATGTTTCGGTATGGCTGATCACCGGTTTTCGTGGAGTTCATAGCACGCTGGACAATGAAGTTGACGATGTATTGCGCCGAACGCATTGCGTTGTCATATAAGCGATTAGCCTTGGTCGCCAATCGTTCCAGTGATTCCTCTGCCTCGTTGTCAGACTCATCATCAACGGGCTTGCCATCGCCCATAAGCTCGTCATCGTCATCGTCGGTCTGTGTCTTGGTTCGGTGTTTGGCTTTCGACCGCGACGGTGTTTCCAATGCAGTCGTTTGAACGAGCTGTAGCACCAACGCTGTGAGAAGTTGAATGCTCTTGCCATCTGCAACCTTGAACTGTCTAGCGTTTTGGCGTGTTGTTGGCAGTTTCTCCAATGAGACCAGAATCTCGTCGAGAATGAAGGGTCGTTGGTCGGGGTATTTGGAAAAGATTTTCGCAAGAACATCCATGGCCCCGCGTCTCGCGGGCTCATACTTCTGTTGACCTAAAGCAGAATCCTTGTCATGGTGTGCGTTTTCCACGAAGATGAGCTTGGCCGCGAAGAACTCCGTTGCTGTGATAGTTCCTTCTGATACATCGATGCGCGCCAAAAAGACTGCAAGCAAGGAAAGAGCCTTTTTACTCTGGTGGACAAGATTCCCAATGATCCGCTTTTGGGCCGAGAAAAACGGAAAGTGTTGGCCATCCTTACCACCCGGGCGCGATTCCACAGCTGGGATGATGCAGTGGTCAAAGACTTGATTGAGGACGGTTGGGATGGCCTCAATGAGATCTTCGGGGCAAAGCTCCCGTTCAGTTTGACGCCCAGACATGGTCTGCAATAATGTGCTAATTGCGACAAGTGCAATTGCAACATCATCAATCTTCCCAAGCCATTCCTGCAGTTCGAGCTCACTGCTGCTTGATGAATCTGGCAAGGCCAGACTTAAAGATTGTGCGGAAAGTATAGGCTTTTCGCACAGTTTCTGAATTCGAGTAAGGTAGTCGGAGGGTATGTCCTGAAGCCGGTCGAACCCTGCAACTTTTCGAAGGGCTTTCTGAAGACGAATGTGAGCATCAGCCGACAGCACCAGTCCATGGACCTCTAGTGATTGCGGGTTCACAAATATTGGGTTTGGCGTGTCAGTGGACTGATTTGAGCTGTCAGGGTCAATTTGATCCTCCGCTTCGAATATTTCGTGTAAAAGATCTTGTAACTTTTGCAAAGCCTCATCCGCTTCCGCTTTTTGATCCTTCAACCGCACTGCCATGGCAGTATCCCCGCTATCTTTCGGGTTCACATGGAAAACCGCTGGGGGCATTGGTTTGACTGGGATCACCACTGACAATTGGCTTGGTGTAGGGGTATTGGAGAACGAGGCCGGTTTCGATTTGTTCACTTGGTGTGCACGCTGATTGGGAGTCTTCGGTACGGGAACTGGGGTTTCTTGGGGTCTGGTTTTGGAGCCTGCTTCGGGGTCTTCAAGTTTGATTAGCCCGAGTTCAGTGTCTGTAATCTGGGGAAGCTTACATCGGAATGCGATGTCAGTAGAGTCGAGCATCATACGCGCGAAGGACCCAAGACTGTCGCGACCCGAGGGCACGCTTTGAGATTCATCTCTACTCAGCTGTTGACTGCGAGCTGGAAATCGAGGGAGCTTAAATTTACTAGGAAAGTCCGAATGAGCTGGGACATGAGCCCGGGGCAAGTTCAAAGGTTCCTTACAATTCTGTCAGGTTTTCTCCGAGCAGTAGCTGCTGGAGATATTCTCTGGATGTCTCCAGGCGATTCGACTCAACCCGTCCGGATTGTTGTATCTCCGCGTCAAGTTCGCCGAGTGTCTTACGGCCTTCTTGGAGGACATGATTTATGGAGGTAGTGTTCGAAGGTCGGCCAACGTCGGGGCGCAGAATGCAGTCTGCTATCGTCAGTCTCCAAAAAATCCTTTCAGGTGTGGTACGGGGTTCAACGGACCGAGGCCAAAGACAGGCGCGCTGGACATGGATGAATACTGCAGTGCTTCGTCCACAGACAGTGGCTGGGGCTGGCTTTGGTGATTCATGGCGCCATAAGGTCTTTGAGGATGGTCATGGCCGTTGATGACCACTTGGACGGCCGGGCGTCCATTCTGGTCCATTCTCGCGTTTATATAAGAGGAAGGCGCGGGTCACAATGTTGACATGCTCCTGGTAGAGACATGGCAAACAAGGCAAGGTTGCCTTAGGATATCTCCAGGTCTTTTTGGAACAATTAGCATATGAATTCTGAGACTGATGAGCTACAGATGAGTTCATGAATTCCGCTATAGGTGTTGGCCACTACTGCCGCGCGTGACCGCCCCCGCTGAGGCTCGTGCGTCTAAAAAAAAGTTGCTTCGATAGCACCGGGTTCATCCATACTCACTTTACAACAAACGAATTATGTCGGTCCTTGGTTCCTTGATCTTCTGCACAGATTGCGGTAATCTCTTGCGAGAGTCTACCGGCAATGCGAATGCGATCCTCCACTGTGATGTTTGCGGTACCCGGAACAAAGGTGGGACACCATAAAACTGCTTATATGCGCTTGACTGACTCTTGTCGCAGACACGATACCCCAGACCACCGTCTCCGAATCCAAGGCATCCTCATTCCCTTCATCATTGAGAGCCAAGCGATCCGCCGTCCAGACTCTTTCAGCAGAGGATCGGAAGACCGAGGCTGTCATTGATAAAACATGCCCTGATTGTGCCCGAACAGAGATGTTCTACACCACTGTACAGCTGCGCAGTGCTGATGAAGGAAGTACAGTCTTCTACAGATGTGTCTGTGGTTTCAAGTATGCGAATTCTGTCTTCCATGTCCGACTGGATGCTAATAATCAACAGGGAAACCTCCAACAATTAATGGAAGATGGGTGTACAAAAAGTGGAAAAAAAAGGGTCTATTTTTGAAGAAAGGCTGTATAAGTAGCAGGGCAAGAATATCACAATCACGACGTCACGAGACAATTTTTTATTTTTCCTTCACAGAATGTCCCTCATGCGGCAGCAACGGGGGCAGCGCTGTCTGGCATCAACGCATATTGGGTCTCGCCGTTCTTCTCGAACTCTGCCATGTCAAGAGCAACAATAACACTGTCCCGAACAACCTCATCGTGGTCATTCAAGAACTTCTTCAGCGTCTCCTCGACACCCTCCTCATCGCCGAGACTTCCCAGAGCCTCCGCCGCTTCGTGACGGACCATACCGGCCTCGGAGAGATCACTCAATGAGGCCGTAAGACTAGGGATCGAGGCGGGGTGGCAGAGCTGGCCGAACACAAAGGCGACCTCGTGACGGAAGAGCGCAGAAGGGTCCTTGAGACCCTTGGCCAGTGCATTGACAGCATCGACTGCGGTGGGAAGGTCTGGGGGCGATGCAAGGTCACGCAGACCGAACATCGCGCGGTATCTTTGGAACAGAGGGAGCTTAGTGTCGAGTAGTGTCTGCTCCAGGTCGGGGATGCAAGGCTCGCTGGATTTCAGGGGCATAGGAGGAGCAGGGTCGATAGAACCAAAGTCACTAAAAAACACTATGTCAGATCGCATGTCAGGCGCTTGTGTAAGGTTGCGCCGTACCTAGGCTTCAATTGTTCCGCCTTCTTGGCCTCTGAGTTCTCCCAGATAATACGGTCGACCGCGATGTCGCAAGTCTCCCTGATAATATCCAATTCCTTTTCATCATCTCTCAGGCGCTTCAGCAGGTCCAGGCTGTCTTCGTAGCCCAGGGCACCCAGGGCCTCAGCGGCCTCGTGGCGGCACATCGCATCCTCTTCTGTGTCGTTCACCACATGCTTGAGGTATGGGACAGACTCGATATTCTTGGTCTGACCCAGGCAGTAGGCCAGTTCGTGCTTGAGCAGGGCGGAGGGCGACGCGAAACCAGCGGCGATCGCTTCGATGGCGGGGAGGCTGTCTTCGGTGGGAGGCACCAGGCAGGCCACGTGCTTGAGGGAGAAGAGAGCGCGGAAACGGCGAGCAAGAGGCTCAGACTCTGAAGTCAGGACCTTACGGAGGACAGGCACGGTATCAGACATTTTGGCGGAATATGTATGGTGGGGATGGAAGGGAAAAAAAAAGTTCACTGATCTTCCCTTATCAGATAGATTTTTTGGAGTGCTCAGTGGGGCTCGCGCGGGGCATGCGGCGCTTGAGATTTCTGCCTCGTACGATGTATTTGTTTGGACCGTCAGAACTTGAGACATTGAATATTTAGTGAATTACTTAGGTACTTATGGTACAATTGCAGATCCAGATTGATTCAAGCCCATGTGAATAAATCCATAGATATCTACTTAAGTACACTCCCAACTTTAGAACACGTTTATAGAGTCTACAGGATCTTATATATAGGCAGAAATTTTGCCCTCTCTTGATACTTAGTGTAACAACCCCTGGTCTTGCGCATGTAAGTAAGCAGAATCCACGGCATTGGCTGAATTAGGGTAGAATTAGGGTATAATAGCTTTTTAACAAGTACGAATACAACTTGAAAATTTGCATTTGAGAAAACCAAACGAACTTAATGGGGTTCAAATCAGATAAGCGCGTAGGTTACTTTGGGATGTGGACTCTGATATTTAAACCAGCGCTGCGGTGCTGAAAAATACTCCTAGATCTTTAGTATTCTAAAAGGCTTTCTTTGAATATTTACTTAAGTAGAAAATATACTACAGAAAAACATTATTTTAAACTACGACCTCGGGGTGTACAGTGCTTTGATACCCATCAGCCTGGAGGCTTTGAGCATCCCAAATTGCAATCTATAGATGCTCTCGAAATGCAAACCGAACCTCAGGGAATAGTGGGCTTCCAACAGATCCTCGATTTTTTGAAGCAAGAGATGAGGGGGCGTCTAAAAAGTTGGCCGGGCTAGAAGAAGAAGACCCGAAACTAGGCCAGGGGCCCATGAACAACCATGGTGTTTCAGAGGCGATTGATCCTTAACCAAATCCCCAATTACAAGGGTCTGTCAGTCTGATCCAATCGCAAGAGTTGCACCCGGAGAGACCTTGAAACTGAATATGTATAACCAATCCAGGTAAATTGATATCATGTGACCAACCTACACCCTACTTTGACAATTGCCAGTGAGCACAGCCTCTTCACGCCTTTTACAAGCGTGGTGAGTTGAATCCCCAGTACTCCTAGCCAGCACACTGACTTCAGGAGCATAAAGCATTCATGTTTGGTACAGTGGAAAGGTCAACATTGGAACTTAGGCATCGAAATAATCGGATTGACCCGCTTTTGTTAGAAACAAGATATTAATAATAGGTGGCTAGAATACATATAGTCGACACATAGGGTATAAATCATACGTGCTCTCGCGTAGTCTTGGGCTCATTTTCGTAGGTGTCCGTAGTAGTTTGCGTGACTTCCGTAGTTCTGTGGATTCCCACATGTCGATCAAACGTTAACCTCTCCTCACTACTACTCGGACTCGAAGACTCAGCGTAAGTATCACCATCACGCTGGCTTTTGATTGTCGTCACAGTAACGGCAAGCTTATCCGGTCTCAGTCGAGATTGAGGAGTGTCGTCTATGGAACCGAGCGGAAATGCATGCTCATGTCCAGCCAGCTGGCGCGAGGCGGAGCGTGATCGTCCACCTGGAAACCCACTCGAGTAGTCTGGGTCAGTGCGGGAGCCTATGATGACGCGGAGGAGGGGCCGAAGGGTTGCGAGACTGCCGGCTGTGATGCCCAGGCCGGCTTCGATGTTGGACCAGATGGCGATTTGAATTGTGGCATCTGGAGGTTGTTAGTTATTTGAAATCTTATCTCAGAAACTTGATCGGAGGGGGAGCCGTACAAAGGAAATCAGTGTCGGCAAAGGTGCTGACGAAGGGAATACGGACGATGACCGCAGATGAAGCACTGAGGGACTCGAGTCAGTCGATTGATAGCCTTGGAGAGGGAATGATAAAACATACATGCAAGCCATACTCAAAATGCCCATCACAGCAATCTTGGTCTGGCGTTTCATGTGCAACTTGTGCACGAGGAAGATGGGCAATATACCCACGGTAAAATCACACAATGCGGCAAATGCGCTGTAGACGTAGGTCATGCTAATGATGATACCAATATCGATGCACCAACCTCCGTTGGGATCCGCTGCCCGCATCCAGAAATATTCCAATGGGTGGCACTGTAGGAGCATCAAGAACATGAAGACCAATCCAGCAAGAACGGTCAAGGCCATGACGATGTAAAGGGACCAAATATGAAGTCGTCGGATGGTGATGCGCATCAAGAAAATGCAGACGGAGATCTTGCATGCGATGGAAGAAAAGCAGTAGGCGATTTCGCACAGCCACCAGTATTTCATGGCAATAGCGGCGTTGATGGGATCAAGATGCGCAAACTTGTATCCTGTGCCGTATATGGTGCCTCCGATCATGCAGCCGCAGAACATGGCATAAAACAGCTGTTGTTGGATCGAGTCAGATTTCGAGTACTATTAACGGGCGGATGCTTGAAATCGATTCGATTCACGTACCAATGCCACCACCATCGCACCATCATCCCATCCAAAAGCCTTGACAATCCATCCACGCACATAGATGCGTAGCAACACACTAATGGTAGCGATCGGTAGAAAGACGGCGGCCACAGTCTGGACCGCCATCTTCCTGCTATGTTCATCGCTCATATTGTCACGGATGTTGTTGGTCGCTTGTCATAGTTGACCTTTCATGTGTGTCTCGCAGGTGTGGGGGGAAGGAATTTTTTAATATAACCCCTGTCAAAGACCTGCAGAAATCTTAAAACTTAGGGGGACAAAAGCAAAGAATACTTTGGTTCTTGGCTGATATGGGCGTTTTTAGTCGAGGGGTATGGAGTTTGACCACGCGGAGATCGACGGTACTGCTGACTCGATTTGGGTAAGGTAATTCATGCATAAGCACGATAGACTGGAGTCGGAGTTTAATTACCATCGATTCGGTAGCGAACAACAAATAGATCGGAGCGCCAATGTGGAACACCGGACATTGTCGACTCTGCCCGGAGGGAGAGCGTTGACAGACACAACTCCCGAAATGGGGGTGGGGATGTCGTTTTGACTGTGACAGGTGTCTTTGGCAATGACAGGTGTCTGAATATGTTTGAGTTCTCCGTCTTCGTAGCGTAATTGACTTTGCAGACTCTCAATATTCAGTGACGTTTCGGCGCTAGATGAAAGTATTTCAGTAGTAGCAGCGAGTAAGAAGACGGCGAACGCCTAGCTAGCGGTCCACTCTTAGGTCTAGCTGCGTTTGACCCTGTGCGGGATCCACCGTCGGCGCTGGAGACCAAAATGGAGACTACTTCCTAGGCAATAGTTTGGGTCAAATGGAGGTTGTCCGAAATTGTCAGAGGAATTGTGCGGTAGTCGTAGGATGTGCCCAGGTGGCGATCCTGATTCAGACGATCGGGGGCGTTCGTGCTAAGAGAGGTTCTGGAAACGATTTCCAAGGTTCCATATACGAGAACCCCGTACCCTAATTAGAGCCCAGACATTCTCTCAAAAAGTTGTAAGTTAGATGGTTTCAGGTATGTCTGTCAAGGTCTAGAGCAAGGGTGAACCAAGTGTCGGTGTTTGCGGCTTCATGTCAGGTGTTTGCACTGTTTGCAACAGGTTTTGAACGGAGCGGAGTTATTCGTCCGTAGTGCAGTTGTAGTACAGTTGTAGTACAGTCAACTAATTTGGAAAGCTGAGTGGAGAGTCTCATCTTTCAAGGCTCTATCTGACAAGTCAATATACATTGTACATGGTCCATTTAATCAAGATACAATATTAATGAGCTCCGCTTAAAGCGGACTGTATCGGCCCCCGCAGGTCCACGGGTAAACACCCCGCGATTTCAACTTCCCAAGCTTTTCAGGTCTTCAATCCTTCAATCCTTCCATTCTTCCATTCTCCACAATGGCCAACGTAGATGTACCAAACACGCAAAAGGCCTTCGTGCCTCTCGGTACCTTTCCCTCCCGCACCTACCAATCTCCAACTAACTTGGCCAGAAAACAACCCGGAGGTGATGTCACACCTGGTGCACCAACTCGGCCTACCCTCCAGCATAGGCTTCACAGATGTATTCTCAATCGACGAGCCTGAGCTCCTGGCCTTTGTCCCACGACCCTCTCACGCCCTCCTGCTCGTCTTCCCCGTCTCCAAAACATACGAAGAGTCTCGCGAAACCGAAGATGCCACCAAAGATGCCTACAAGGGCTCCGGTCCCAATGAGCCTGTCATGTGGTTCAAGCAAACCATCCGCAATGCATGTGGTCTGATTGGACTCTTGCACACAGTGTCCAACGGCGAGGCACGTCAACACATTCTCCCAGGCTCGGATCTGGATACCTTACTCAAGGAAGCCGAGGGCCTGGAACCAATCAAGCGGGCAGATCTACTATATGACAGCAAGGCACTTGAGAGTGCGCATGCCGATGCGGCGAAGCTGGGGGATACTGCTGCGCCGCAAGCCGAGGATAGTGTTGATTTGCACTTCGTGGCCTTTGTCCGTGGTGTGGATGGGACGCTGTGGGAATTGGATGGTCGACGCAAGGGACCACTAGCTAGAGGCATGTTGAACGAGGGAGAAGATGCTCTGAGTGAGGCTGCGCTTGATCTTGGTGTGCGGAGATTCTTGAAGCTCGAGGCGCAGGGCGGAAACCCGGACTTGCGATTCAGCCTGGTTAGCCTCGGTCCTCTGTTTGACTAGAGTGCTACTGTTCGGTGGCTCCTCTGGTTCAGACTTATCATCATGGATGGCGTTCTTGATTATTTTTTTTTTCGGCCATAAGCATGTTTAATTCCCGGCTTGTGCCCCTGCATTGGTTTGTTCTAGTCTTAACAAGCCCGAGGCAAAAAGATTGCCTGGAGCTATCCAATTGATTCCGTGCGAACATTATGGTGGTAATATGTATTATTACATCTATCCCCGGGGTTTTTATGAACATATGATACCCTTGTGGCACAGTTATCTCGTTAAGTAACACTGTAATACCAGTTACTTTTTTTCGGTCCCAGTGGTCTCCAAAATATGAGGACCCACAGAGTTATTAACACTTGCGATCGGGACATCTGCGAGGTCGGTAGTCGTTATGATCTCACCAGTCTTTTCGTCGTCAGGGACCAATTGATCATCTCGATCACTCTGGGGCTCCGCGTTTCCTTGGGTGCCGAGCTTTAAGAACGGCACCATGAACAAAGATATGCCTGCGGCTGCTGCCGCGAACCAATAAACAGCCAAATAAGGGTCGATTGCAGGCGAGGTACTCGTCATCCGATTGGAAATCGAAGAACTGACAGAAGTGGCTATACCAAGTCCCAGATTGTTGCATAGTTTGTTGACCGTGTTGAAGATGCCACCAGCAATGGATTGCTGCGATGGCGGGAGAGAAGACATCACGTACATCTGGGTGGTTTAGCATGTCTTCATGTAATTGAAAAGGAACACATACGTTTGTGACATTGAATTGGATATCGGCGCCAACAACAACAAGGACCAGTGCTGGAAAGACATATGCCCAGTAAGTCGCGTCTTCCTTCATGAAGCTCAGGATCAAAAAGGACGCCGTGTATGCCAGAGCTCCTATCCCGGTCAGCAGCTTGTTGCTTACGCGATGTAGCAGCAGACCACAGACGACGTTGACGAGCACGCCGCTGACAATCATGGGAAGTAGCCTGAGGGTGATCTCCAGGGCAGACAGGTGCTTGACCTCTTGGAAGTATAGGGAGAGATAGAAATTGACAGCAGTGAAGCCCATGAGGCCGAGACAGAGGGTTGCCATAAGCTAGTGAAGGTGTCAGTTTCTGATATTCATCGTTCACAACGCAGGGCACGAACAATGGAGAAGGTGCGGTCTTTCCACAACCCAAGAGGCATCAGAGGAGTCTCTGCAATAGACTGCCAGTACAAAAATGCGACGAGTAGGAAGAATCCCACAATGAAAAGAACAAGAACATAGACCGTCTTCCAACCGTGAGGTGCGTCACCAGCCAGACTATAAAGAACGTCAGTGAACATCCAGGTACTTTTAGACCGCACACATACGAGAGCGAACTCGAAAACAACGCAAACCCAACAACAATCAACACAGTCCCGAGAAGATCAAACTCCTTCAGCGCCTGCTTATTAAAAGGCTTCCTGTCAAATGCATCCGCCGGCACAGTCCACACAGTTAGCACCGTGAAGATGGCGTATACAACTGCATGTGCCCAGAACGAAGCCCGCCAGTTATAGAGATAGGACGCAACGCCTGAGATGATCATACCACCGACAAAACCCAGCGGGTTTCCGGCGCTGAAGCAGGCAAAAGCGAGATTCTTCCGCTTTGAGGGTTTCTCATATACCGCGCCCAGAGTCCCGACAGCTGGTGGAACAACAGCTGCTGCAAATAACCCCAGAATCCCAGAAAAGACGTCCATGTATATGGCGTTTGTTGCAAAGCCGGCGATCAGAAGGGAGATTGAAAATCCAGCCATGCCAATTATGAAGAGTATTTTGCGACCAAACATGTCAGCCAGTTTGCCAAAGGTCAAGAGGAATGCGCCACTGGTAAGACTGTTACATATTGTCAGAAAAGTTGCTTATCTTGGTGAATTTCCGTTCTAAATCCCAGAGTGATAACTCAACAGGAGTGCGAGGATCGGAGTAAAACGAGACAAAAAGATACTACTCACGAAGCACCGGCATTGATCCAGGTAATCTCGGCCGAGTTCATGTTCAGATCATTGCCAATTGATGCAGTGACTCCGACGATGCAACCTTGAAAGAACGTCTGTTGACCGATAGCCATGGTGGCAGTCAAGACGAACAGCACCTCCTGAAATGTGCTACTGAAGCACTTGGGTCGTTCGCCATTGCTGTTCTCCGTAACTGTTCCTGGATTATTCTTCTCCTGATCCCGTGGCATTTTAAAGACTAGTCCGGTGAAAATGCAGGAGACGTCCTTTTACAGACCGGACGGCGAAAATGTTTGCTTTGCGTACAACACAGGGAAGTTCAGGGGGCTGCGATAAATTGCGTGACGGGCCCTTCGATTGAAAGAACTGTTCACTCGAACACAAGTACTTAAGTACATCTTTATAATTCTCCCCTACAGTCCAGGGCTAGAGTCACCGCGATTTCAAAATCACGAAATTGCATTTTGTAAGCGGCGGAGGTGTTCCGCGCGACGTTTTTATGCGGGAACCCGATCCTTTGGACTCGTCAGACGCATCGACAACTCACTAGTCGCACAAGGTTGGTTAAGCTCCATCCTACACTGCATTCTTGGAAATAGTTCTGTATGTACGGAGCATAGATATTGAATGGCATGAGTCGCACAGAATTGATCTAGGTCAAGTACGGAGTATTTGTTCTTTTAATTCGTACCCTGACTCGCTAGGATCAACCCAGCAGTCACAAGCATTGAAGTTCAAAACCTCATTACCAGCAGCCCACCAGCCAGCCGTCAGATTGCGCGCAAAGACCTCAAGAGCAGAATACGACTGCGCGCAATGAGACTTGAAGAAAATCCGTTCAAACATGCCCTTCAAGTTTGGCTTGCGAGAATGCAAATCCGGGACTGCTGCGATAACCCGTCGAATAGTGACTCCGTCACTGATGGAAGCTAAGTCATCCATTCTGGGTAATGATCCATGCTCTTTCGAGGTCCGCACATCTGCGTCCCTGCGACCAATAACAAGAGTCTCGTACGGCTTTCGCCAGATACCATCCAAAGCCGAGATTGGTCGGCCGTCTATGGTGGTTTTGATCCAGATCCATTCCTCGCAGACGCGGAATCCAGATCCTACCAGTGCTTGGTAGGCTGCCTTGCGAGACTTCTCGGCATTGGTGATCCATATAGCAGCTAGTGACTGCTGGGCATGGGAGTCAGGGGGCCCTGTATATGGAGCTTGCGGTGTAACTTCTGTGTCGCAGGAGTGTGTCTGAAGAATGTCCCGTAACCCTTCCGCTAGAACCTCCATTTCGGAGTAGTGGTGGGTTTGGTAGTGAGCGCTGCGCCGGACAGAGCGATTTGGCCATGGTGGATCCATAAGGATGAGATTGAATTTCTGATCCGAAGATAGACCGGGGATGGGGTAGAGAAAAGATGAACGGTCATTTGCAGTCTCAAACAGAGGCAATGTGCAAAGTGTGAAACTTGACTCGGGAGGGACCCTATATGATGAAGGGCCCATATCGCCATTATAGGCTATGTTGATGATCGCTGATTCGGAAGATGGGTTCTTCACTACGTTCAACTCGCATGATGACTTGAACTCATTCGGCGAGCTAGATGATAGAATCAATGGTGGCTCATTGTTGAATATATGATCACAACTGATGCTTAGGGGGTCTTGATTTCGTCGCTTTCGCGAGACTCCATCTTGTGAGCCCGAGGAGGCCACTTTTTCCACCGGCACGACGCGGTCGAGCCCCCATTGAGTTGGGGATATTGCAGCTCGGATTGTTTCTAAAGCTTCTTCCACAAGAGGCATTATTCTTTCGGAGTGGTACCGTCTCTCAGACTCGGGAATTGTGCCGAGAACATTGGCACGAGCAGCGGGCTTTTTAGGCTCGGTAGATGGGTATGGCTCCTTCAAAGGCGAGCATGAAAGTAGGCGTCTTCGCTTGATGAACGGCAAATCTTTTGAACTTGACTGTTGATTGGCGGGTAATCTCCCTTGTGCCATGGTGATTGACCACGGAATATCGAGTAGGAACACCCTGTCCTCATGCTGGAAGATAATACCAGCATCGTCCTGGTGGTCCATTTGTTGATGCCAAGTGAGCTCCGGGTTGTTTGAGCGGGATGACATGATTTTCTCTCCGCCTTGCACGTCCACGGCCTTGGTCAATTGATGCACATCTCTACTCATACTTAAGTAGAGCCTTTCTTTGGCTTGTTGCGTGGCCCTGCATTTACCAGACCTGGGTTATTTTTGGTTGTAGTGCTTCTATTACTTACGAAGCCCGTTGAAGAGCCCGAAGCCAGTTTACAGTGACCACTAGAGTCTGCGAAATCGATTCATGCAGCCAACCCAATCTTAAAACAATAGACAGAAGGTAGATAGGGGTCCCATCCTTAGATCACAAGATACATGGTCATTCCAAACGCTCCAAGATACAAAAAAACAAGGTCTCCAGTAGAGACACAAGACTTTTTCACCACCAATATGCCCCGGTCCCCAGAGTCCCAATCTCCCCTGCCGGCGATCCAGCGTCCGATCAGGGCGAAGAGATATGGGACGGTGAAATCACACGTTAGATAAAAACCCCGGTCACCATGATATACTTCGAAAAGAAAGGAAAAAATAAGAAAGATGATCAAAGTTTGTACATATGGGAAGGCAGATCCATTAGAAGACAACGGGCCAGTTCACCGCTGCTAGGGCTGTCAGTGGGGGAGGACGAGGCGGTTTAGGGCCGGTCAGAGAATGAACTCACCCGTCCACGTCGACCTCCACCTTGCCCCTGCACCGGCTGTGCCTGTTGGTAATATTGTGGGGGATATTGATACATCTGGGCAGGGTTGACTACTGGGCTGAACTGTTGGTAGTTCTGACCTAGTATGGGGTTGGGGCCAATTTGGCCAGGTCCAGCAGAAAGGGGCGCGTTTTGCTGGGGTTGCAAGGAACGAAGGTTGTCTGCAGGCGAGGCGCCAGGGTATCCGTAGTTGACGTTTGGCATTCCTGGGTAGCCAGGAGAAACGCCACGGGCCTGAGCGGCGAGGTAGGCCTGGTACTGCAGCTGTTGCTGGCTCAAGGGTTCCTGACCATACCCAGGCCCGCCGGGCATGCCGTTGAGTGGGTTGTTTCCGAGACCGTTGGAGTAGGGATCAAGAGGTGAGGGGTTGTTCTGGTCGGAAGAGATCGGGCGGGAGTCGGGGTTTTGGCCATATGCGTTGGGGGCAAATTGCTGTTGTCCATTGTACTGTCTGTCCATGGATGGCTGAGCGGGGTAACCTGTGCTGCCGTGTCGGGAGGACTGGCGGTGCTGGGACTTCTCCGGGGTTCCAGTGCCGTGCTCTCGGCCGTGGTGTTCACGGCCACTGCTGCGAGAGGAGAGACCAACCTCATCCATCAGACGCTTGTATCCTTGGCTTGGGGAGGCCTTGAGCTTTGTGAGAACCTTGGACACATTCTTGACAACTTCGGCACGCATAGACTCATCAAAGAACGGCGTGGTGAGAACCTTGAAGATCAAAGTAGCACCAGAAGTCTGGTCACTCAAGATCTTCTCCAAAACCTCATCACCTGCGCTAAAGAATAATGCCTTCAAGACGATATCACGAGCCTCTGGCTCGTTGCGTTGGTTGATGACCTTGAGAACGGTCAAGTAGGCAACCTTGTGGGTGCAGAGATGAACAAGATGAGGCACAAGTCTTGGTGCCAAGACTGTTCGGCGACGAGGGAATGTGCAGGTGTCAAGGAACCAGGTCAGCAAGAGAGCGCCATTCGCGTTGGTAGCCAATTGCACACTGTGAAGAGCGATCGCAGAAGCCAGCATGCGCTGCTGGTCCTTTGTGGCATGGTGGCTCTCCAAGCAAGCCCGCATTGCGCGGGCGCCGAATCGACCTTGAGCAACTTCCCACAAACGGTTAAGCATGGATTCAAAAATGAAGCTGTTGAAAGGACTGGCGAATCGCAGGCAGCATTGCAAAACGTAGTTTCCGTATTGATCCAAGAAGAGAGGAACGGTGTATGGCCGAAGAGCATCGACAATAAACTGCATTTGTGCCGGAGTTTTGGCAACATCAATGATCTTCTGTGCAGCCCATGTTCCATTCTTGTGGACACCGATTTCAGAGAGATGGGGAGCAATGTGACTCAACATCTGCTCCTTGGTAGCTTCCGAGCAGAACTCGAACAGCTTTTGGACTACAGTGTTGCCCAAATAGTCAGAAGCCAACTCCGCAATCTCAGGAAGCATGGCCTCGGCGGTTTCCTCGATCTCTTGGATCGAGCAGGCGCCGTTGTCGATGCGCTTGCGAATGTCACGGAGACGAGGCGCATCAAACATGCGAGACTGACTGGGTTCCTGTACAGAGGGTATTTCATCCTCGAATGCCTGGAACGCGATGGAGTTTTGGATGCTTGCTGTGATGTTCTGGAGATCAGTCTCACTAGCACCAAACTCTCGCACAATCTGCACCATATCAGGCAGCAAGTCTGCCAACGCAGGGATTTGAGGGATTGTGTGGACATTGTCAGCCCGGTCCGGGCTGTCTCCTGCAGCAAGGTTGGACCGGAAGCTTGGATCGGGGGTCGGGGAAGACTGAATTCCGTTGGCACCAGGAGTGCCAGTGGCAGAGGCACCAGGAACCTTGGCATATCCGATTCTGACGGGTCCGGCACCAGGGAAAATTTCCTTGCCATTGAGCAATGACTTCGCTTGCACAGCACTGTCCAGACGATCGAAGTTGACAAACCCGCAGTTCTTGTGGGTGAGCACGCGGGTTGACTCGATCTTTCCATACATGCCGAAAATAGCTTCCAAGGATGTGACAGTTGTGGAAACGGGGATGCTGCCAATCCACAGGGCTCGAGTAGGCCCATCCTGGTTGTTCTCGTCCGACATCTCAGTGGTCTGGCGGGCACCCAGACCGGGAATACCAGCACCACCGAGGTTCATAAGCTGAACGGCCTCGGACAGTTCATCATATTCAAGATTTTCCGGGATTTGCAAGTCGGCAGCACTAAAGCTGTTGTCAAGACGAGAAGGGGTTGCGAGGTAGTTACGGATGGAAGATCGCTGGGGAGGGGCCTCCAAAATACCAGCGGTGCGAGCCCGGGGCCTGCTCACAGAAGCATGGCTTGCAAAGGCCTGAACAGCAAGGTTGTGCTGGTGAATTTGAGCCTGTGTAGCCGCAAGCTGAGCGGCAGTTGCAGCGGCAGACGGGGTCATGGTGCCTGAAGGAACCTGAGAATAACGGTTCTCATATTCGAGATCCTCGTCATCCGCGTATTTCTCTTTGGCGTTGACGGAGTATGAGCGGAACCGACTATTATTTTTTATCATTGCCAACTCAGCCAGGAGTGGCGGCAGCGCAGAGGCTTGCTGTTGTTGTTGTTGCTGCTGGTGCTGCATCAACTGCTCCATGGATGGACGCGCAAGAGATGCCATCGCTTGCTGGGGAGTCTCAGCAAGACCCAAGTAGTCTAGTGTCTTAACATCGGTATCCGCAAGGCCATCCCTCGAGAAGGAGGAGTGACTCGGCGAAGTAGGCCCTTCGGATGATCGAATACTTGTCAGGGTTGTAGCCCGCTCGCGGCCTGTGGACCAGTTTGTTGAAAACAGCGACGGTCCGAAGGGACCACTTCCACCCAAGAAGTTGCTTCTTTGTGGCATTGAGCCAGCGCGAAGACGTGAGAGAGACGCCGGGGCAGGTCCAGCACCTGAGCTGGCGGGCTTGGAGCCCGTATCGATTCCAGAGACACCGGGAGGCCTGAAAGGACTGGTCGAGGGTGTCGGGCGGGAGGTCTGCGAGGCGAATGGCTGCTGGAGTTCCATCTCATTCAGTGTGCCCATCGGAGGAAAACGAGATGGCACCGTTCCTGCACGGGCTCGGCGGCTGGGACTGCCAATGGAGCCATTGGTGGTAGGGATTAGATCAGGGAAGCTGTCCTGGCTCGGCGATTCGGGAATATTTTCACGAAGCGGGGTTGAATGGCCGCTCGTAGGAGGACCCCAGATGCTAGGTGAGACGCCTTCTTGCGCCTGAATTTCGCGAGCTCTGTAGGGCAATCATCAGTAATTGTTGCGACGTAATTTCCCTTGTATGACCTACCGCTTCGAGTAAAGTCGTGATCCCAAGTCGTGAGAAGGGGAGCCAGCTCCCGGCCTCGAACTCCCGATGGAACCCGGGGAAGGACCAAATGGCATTCTGGAATTGCTAGATCCCGGGTCACTCGGAGAGCTGCGGCCTGTCGAAGTACCCGACATTGGTTGAGTGGTTGGAATGTAGTTGAAACTCATTTGTCCCTCGGGTCGTGAAACCGGTAGCATTATTGATTATCGATTGTGGCCTTCAGTAAGGCAGTACTCGAGTGTTTTCCAATCTGTAGCCTTTGCGCGAATTCCAAATCGGCCCGTAAACGTATATTTAGATCTCAGAAAGGTGAGATGGGCATAGGACAGGGACGAGATTGAAAAGGTTGGGCAAAAGGTCGATGAGAATCGAAGGCGAACTAAGGATGAAAGATAATATTAGACGAAAGTTCAAAACGGGGGGTGTGTTTTGCCGTGACCGGAGCTGAGTCGCAGAATCGGGAGGGGTCGACAAAGCACTTTTCCAAGTCATGGAAATGAAGTATTTCCGCGACAGATCCGATTGATCTCCAAATGCAGCCTCCAGTCTTCGGGTTCTTTGAAATTCTTACCGTGTTTCGTGTGACAATCTGCGGGTGTCCCAAAGCGATCGAGTTGAGGGAGACCAAAAAAAAAAAATAGAAAGTCTTTCTATGCCGGAGATTCGTCAAAGGCTTAAAAACAATATGCACAATGATAGTCAGGCGCGGAGTGCGTCAAGTAGATCAAAGGAAGAAGATGGAAAGGATGATCCTAAGGGATTGAAGGTGGCTGGATGAATTAGTGGGAGACGTGGAAAAACAATGGTCACCACCAACCGAAAAGGTGAGAGCTCACCCTAATGCAAGAAGCAAGAAACAAGCAAAGAAGAAAGAAAAAAAGAGAGGGGAAGAAGTCAAGGGAGGATGAAGGGGAAGAAGGAGAAAGAGAAGAGAGAAGAGAGAGAGAAGATGTTGGGGGAGCTGGCCGGATGCCCGAGGAACATGGCTGTGGTTGGTGGAGAGCGTCCTCTTCAGCTTCATCCACAATACGATTGTTGATTTCGCGGTGAATTGACTGGATGAATTGTGTTATTATTGGTTCTACTGACCCTGCTATATTTTAGGTCTCAAGTAAGTCTGTGTTCCTTGTCCTCCGTAGCCTGATGCACATAGGTCACATCTATACAAATCCCTACTCCGTACTCCGAATACTGTCAACAATGTCGGATATGACACAGCCCCGTTGAGATCATGGAGATCTGAAATAGATGGTCTTTGCCTTGAGCCCCGAATACAATTCTGTACACCCACTCTTCCACACCTTTTCGGTCTTCATTAGACGGCCTGCCCGGCAAAACGAGTGTAGCAGCCCCGCATTCCAGTGCGTCATGGTCTTAACATGGATCCATCCCATTCATGAAGGGACGGGAGTACTCCGTACGAGTAAACATTGGACACAAGGTACAACTGATCTCTCGCGCTCTCTCAGTGTTCTCAGTGTGTGTATATGATGTAATGCTGCAAGGAGATCGGGTTCTGCTCTGAAACCCAGACCCGTGTTTGGAGGCGCGCAAGGGATGGGTCAGGTACGTGTCCTCCCGTACGGAGTATTTCTTGATGTATCAGTCCTTCCACGGCTTCAGGGTTGGCCAGAAGTGCGTTGGCGGATGAGGCTCAGGGTCAAGGGCTTTATCAATTGAAGAGCATTTACTCGTGATGGCCTGAGGCATGCCAAGCATTGGCTACAGTATGGCTGTACTAGGGTTCTTCAATATAGATCTTGTTGGCGAGGTTTTCCTTCCTAGCAGAACTCTCCTCGAAAGATAGACAGTCAATGGCAAGTGCGTTGTATCAAGATTCTCGGGGCCCTCTTTCTAAACCTCTTTCTATTGGTCTAAAACTGCAAACACCAACGGATCGATTGATAAGTGCTTCGGAATAGCCTAGAATGTGACGGTAGGCAATAATCTCTAGGCTTAGTTGGGTCTAGGGAAGAGGTACGAGACACGAATATTCTCAATATTGGAAGAAGAAGTAGAAGAAGAGAAAGAGCTATGAGTGTGGACTTCTCCATGTACCTTCCAAGGTTGGTAGTCTGTGCTAGCAATGGCCATCTTGCCTCAGGCATCAGCTTTATATTCGCGCCACTGCCGGGTCAAGCCACAGCTCTCCTTTGCATCCATCCCTCCATCATTGGAACGGCTTGCGTTCAAATCACCCCGCCTGACAAATCCATGTCTTGTCCACCGCATGTTTCTCCGAACTGATCACTAGCGCAATTCAAAGACAGTTGTCGCGCGCCGCATCCCACTCACGCGTTCAATGCCAACCCGATCAACTTAATCCGCATCACCACTACCATGGCCGACCTTTTAGAATCGGATCCAAACTCTGGGGTTCAGTCATCAGAAGAGGATCAAGATGTCCCGGTGGAGACCCTGGTCAGCGGGCGGGCGAAAAGAAGCACCGCAGGACGGCACATGTCTGCCCTCCTTGAGGCTGCAGCAGATGACGACCTAGCACTTCTCTTCGAGGAAGTTGAAGACGATAACGAGTTCGCGGATCTTGTCGACCCCGACGCTGAGGACGACGTGGCCCTCGAATCATCGGACGATGAAGACGACCAAGGGCCGAACGCGCAAAACGACTACGAAGGCGAGCAGCAATTACAAAAGGAGGAGCGCAAGAAGCGCAAAACACAAAACGACCTTAGATTCCAAACCCTGCGCAAACGAGTCAAGATTGATCCGACCGCCGTCTCGTCCATGGCTGCCGTGCCTCGCGCGAAGAAGAAATCAGAGCGGATCTCGTGGATTCCCACCGTGGAGGATGGGCCTACTCGCCAGTCATCGCGTCGGCAAACGATGGTCAATAAGGAGCTCACGCATGCTCGTTTGAAGGACAGCCAGGAGAAACGAGTGCGCATCATCGCGACCATGAAGGAGGCAGAAAAACGGAAAGCACATTTGAAGCCCAAGGAGATGACACAGGAAGATCACCTCGCGGAAGCTGCCAGGATTGAACGGCTCAACAGCAAGAGTCTCAACCGCTGGGAGCTATCTGAAAAAAGAAAGGCGGACGAACGACGAGCCAGGATCGAAGCACTCCAAAACCGCCGTCTCGATGGTCCAGTCATATCCTACTGGAGTGGCATGGCTACTTTCACTAATGGACGTCTGACGCGAGTGGGCACAGTCGACATCAAACCCAAACCCGACAAAGAAGAGGCACGGAAAAAGAAGAAGGAGAAGGAAGATAAAGAGAAGGCGGCGGCAGAGCTACGTGCATTGCAGTCTGCTGCTCCTATCGCCGAGAACAATGGATTGCCCCCGGTCGCTGGTCCTTCTTCCACCACTCTCACGAATACACCACAGCAGTTGCCTGGTCCCGTTCCAGTTGGGGTTGCTGCTGCCCCAGACTCGTCAGCTCCACCTCTTCCTGGACCCCCGACAGATCAAGAGCCACCCGAGAGAACCGCTCTATCCGAAAATGCTACAGCCCCAGTTCAAGGGGCACTCGACACTGCCAATACCCCTGTGGCCTCCGAGGAGGTGAAAACCAGTCAGCCAGATACGAAGGTTTCCGAACCGACGCAATCCGCGGTGGTGCCGAATTCCGACCAAGAAAAGAGCAATCGTGTAGAGCAGCCCCCAGTGCAACAAAATGCACCAGACCTTCCCTCGGGGCAAGATAAGGACTCTGCGAAACAAGTATCCTCGGAGGCAGCACCTGTACCACCGCCAGCAGCAATCAAACCCAAACGCCAATCATTTGCAGTGGAGGTTACTGTACCCCGCCATTTATCCCAATCTAACAACATTTCTGCACGCGAGTCACCCGGACCATCTTTAATAAAGACTAACGATGAAATGGAGATTGATCCCCCCGCATCGGCTGCCGCGGTTACAGAGGGTCCGGGGGTCCAGCAATCTACGAGCAAGTCAGAGTCGGCCACACTCAATCCTGCCGGGGCCCAATCTATTGCGGCAGAAACACCGCAAACAAGTGCTGAAACGACTGTACCTTCAAGATCGCTGGACGAATCTCAGCCTATTGAATCGGTCACGTCTATCAGCCCTGTAGTGGCACTGGCCCCTCATGCCGCGCCGGCCGCCGTGGTACCTACTCAAGCCACGGTGCCCGAAAGCGCCCTCCCTCCGAGCCTAAACCAACCATCCACCTTGCAGGCCGGATCACATCCTCCAAATGTGAAGATCGAACCACCTGCGCCGGAAGTACCTCCACCACCTCCGGTGGTCGAGACTATGGGGCGCACCGTCACGATTTTGGAAAACTTCGACTATGCGACGGCGCAAAAGTCCAAGTACAGCATGTACTTCAATGCCAAAAAGCCACCCCGGCTGACTAGTAGGTTGCATGATCTCTTTGTTTCATAACTTTTGTAAGGGCTAACCTGGTACCACAGAAATCTCGTCATCACTTTGCGTCATTACCTCATTGCCTTCGCGGTACCGCGATCCAGACACCGGTCTCCCATACGCCAACTCCTACGCCTATGGGCAAATCCGCCGTCTCATCACCGAAGGGTATATCTGGAGTGCGATGCTGGGATGTTTCGTGGGCCCGGCCGAGGCAGCCCGTGGAGTCCCTGAGCGATTTTCATTTGCCAGTAAGATGGGCCCTAGCAGGGTTCTCCTCGACCGTGGCCTGGACGAGCCGATTCCAGAACTTCCCAAGGCACCCGCTGAGATTCCATCGACCCCTACCCCGGCGACTAAACCGCCTCAAGCGCCTCCATCAGCGCCGGAGCCAATGAAGATCGATTAAGTAGTTTGTGGCCCGACCATTTGTACGATAATGTCTGAGTAGATACCCAAGGATTGTGAGATGGAGAGAGAGGGAGAGCTGAGAGAGTTATTAGCAATGTCAGAATGAGAAGTACCATAATGTATTACGTTTGTTGACATACTCCTATGTCATTGACCCATCAAAAGCATTAGTGTTTTAAGTGTTTGTGTGTGTTTTGGATGCAACGGGTACTTTCCCGAGGGTCCAACCGTGAAGACTCGCAAGTTTAACACTGACGTTTCGGTGGAGAACGTCACGTAAACAATGAAGAGTTTTTTTTTTCTCTTATTTTCTATTAACAGTCTCGAACAATAGTCCCAGTTTTTTGAAACAAAACACCCTCGGAAGATCGACAATTAGGCCAGAGCCATCTGACGACTTTGGCCCACGTACTCCGTACTCCGTACCCCATAGTGTGTACTCCATATCTTGGCCTGGACTTAGTGTGATAGTTACGTGTCTGTGTGGCGAGATTGACATTCTAGATCCGACGCATTTTCGTCGGATCTCCCGCAGCCCTGAGCCCTAGATAGGACTGGAGTACTTGTACAGTTGGGCCGAATCGCCCTGGAGGTTCACGCCATATTGGATGGCGTCATGTGTAGAACCCTTGGAATCCTTGGAATCACACACTACGCCATTAGGGCCTACCTTATGTGAAGTCTGGAGAGAATCACGCCAGATCCGACCCCCTCCGGAGATATGCACCCTGCGCTACTGCAGCTCATATGCAATAACCTTGGAAGTCGATATCTGTGCGTTTCAGGATACTTGATACCTCTAGACCACTTCATAGTCCATACTCCATACTATTGTAGGTCTGATCTAGAATCTCAAGTGGATATATTCGACAAAGCACACACAAAAAAGGAAAACAAAAGAAAACAAAAAGACAACACAGATAATTATAGAAAATATTCAATGTCACATTGACAATCTAGAACCATTGCGTGTTGGTGGAGCCAAGTACCCGGGAAGCACACGGTCTAGACGTGATCGTCCAGAGGTGTGAGAACGTGCTCATCAACCCCCATTAATTCTTTTGTATTTATATTCCATCTCCCAGTCGTGTCACCACTCATCTCAAAATTAGACAAACGATCTAATTACACCTACATCTACATCTACACCTACATTTACATTTACATCTACAAGGTATGCCAAGATATCCTTATCTCCCCCCACTAAGCATGCAAAGATAACCCTCTCGGGTTGTCCGTGTGTGTGTGTGTCATACAAAGAAAGACCCTAGAGGGACATGGCTAACCTTATCAGCATCTTTATTTGCCCTTGGGAACCTCGCCCTACTTCATTAGACATACATACCTCACGTCTTTCCTGTTCTCGACATTTCTGTCTCTGCACCGGCCCGGTTTCATTCCCGAATCGTGATATAATCCCTCAGTCTGTGCTCCCTAGGGGCTCTTTGTGCTCCACACTTGATACTTCACGATAAGAGGCATTTACATTCACCGCCATGACTCAAACTCCTTCACACCGTCGTTCCCCTTCTACTCCTTATACCAAGTCCAAGGCCTCTCGTCCAGTCTTACATCGTCGAGGGACCTCCAGTGCCACAGTCACTATCTCAAAGTTGGGCTCAGGGAAGGATCGGGGAACAAAACCACCCCCAGAGGAAGTCGATATGGCAAGCTTTTTGAACTTTTGGTATGTGATCCGTCCTTTCTTATCTCTGGATCCCTGCATGGGATTCATATACATCATTCACATGCCTGCCATCACCTGTGTTGCACCCACCGGTCTTTGTGCTATCAAAACAATGGAAACATAAAAGGCTAACCCTATTCCCAGTGCTATGTGCGAAAACCAGATCACAACACCCAACAACTCTATCCTATACTGTAGCGAAAGGTATGTGGCAATTGATCTATATTTAGGGGTCTTGGATCCCGCCCAGTTCCCAATCTGGGTGGACTCATGGGACCTGCATGATACTTCGAACTATATACTAATACATCCTTTCAGCTGCCGCCGCAAAGACTCTTGCAAACCTCTCTCAGCATCTCTCCCTTCTATGTCCACTATGTCCACAACACCTCCAGCATCACCTCCTCTCTCCCCACGCACCATCGTGGCTCCAATGACTCCCACCCGGGTTCCCTCCGGGAGTACTGGCCTCACCCATGATGCCAAGTCAGATCTTGACCCCACTGAATGGAAGCCCGTGTTACAGCGCAGCAGCTCGTCTCTCGCCTCCTCCGATGCCTGGAACTACCTCTCCCAGTTCCACGGCTCAATGCGGCCCAGCATCCACCGCAGCTCTTCCAGTCTGCCTGCCCTGGCCGGCAACGGCAGCGGTCACAGCCACAGCTCCAACCACAGCCGTGTGCCCTCGTTGACCAGCACGCCTTCCGTGGCTTCATCCTTCAGCAGCACCGCCTCTGAATACCTGGGCAGCATCCATGAGTCCCGCCCACTGCCCCCACGCCACAACCCCTACTTCGCAGGCACCAGCATGTCCAAGGGCGTCGAGCTGGTGGTCCCTCACATTGCGGTCACCGACGATCTGGATCCGGTTGGCCTTTCCGACAGTGGTTCCATCTTCCCTGCCAGCAGTGCTGTCTGGGAGGATAGCACTGAGCGCTCCAAGCCCATCACCATGACTCGGTGATTCGATGGCTGGCTCCGTCGAGAAAAGCAAGAAGCATATCTCATGCGTTAAGAACGGGAACATTTCCTTGCTCTGATTTCTACACTGCGTTAATTTTCGATTCTCACACTTTCACCCCCTTTTCAATTCTTCGGAACCCCTTCATGGACTCAAGCGATGCGATTTATAGCGAGGAAAACGATATGATGGATTTTACTTTATTACCTTTTATTCCCTACCTTCTCGGAGAGAGCGGCCATAGATTTTTCTTAATGCGATATATGTGGCATTTAGACCAAATGAATTTTTTGAATCATCAATTTTGTCCCATATTCATAATTACTCCAAAGCCATACTCTTGATCAGGCAAGTCTCTCCATATTTCGGTAAATCTCCACTTACCCCGTTTGCAACGGGAACTTAGTGCCGAATCTGAACCACTTGGTCTATGCTGACTTGGGGCAAATGATGAAAATAGATTCTGGCCTAGACATACGCCACTGTCTCGGCTTGTCCGAGATTTGCTTGTGTCAGGCTGATTTTCAAAGTCGCTGCTTCACTGCTTAGAGGGCGCTTGGCTAAACTGTTCTCAATGAGTCAATGAGTCACCGCAATATGTTCTCAGAGTCATCAGTTATCGTCGCTGGCAATGTTGTTCGGGTTCCACACAGTGTCTACAAGTGGAATCAGACGGCAACCCACCTTCTCAGGAGAAGTACTAGTAGGTATAATTAACGTCCGGCAGGTGTAGAGGCGTAGCCTCTGTTCCTACAACTTCCCTAGGGATATTGGGAGGTGCAAAGCTATGGTCTTATGTACGTGAATAATCTCCGCCACTGAATGCAACTCCAGCCGTAGCTTTAGTTGATGCATGGTTTCTCCTGTCTTCTCTATGTCGGAGGGGGCGTTGTATCTAGGAGAAGTGGACGACTGAAAGGGCTAATTTGGAGACCAAGAAGGCTGTCACCATGAAGTGAATTGCTTGATGCAAGCCAGACTGGGACCGAGGCCGACATCAGGCACTTGCAAAATGTGATGGTTTGCTACCATTATAATGTTTGATTTCCATGAACACCACCAGATTCGAGTCCGCAAGATCACCAAGGTAGAGATAGCAGCCATGCACAGCAAAGCATCGAAGTCTGCTGAGGAACGCGGAAAACCAAGTCTCATCATCTCAGCTTGTGGTCGATTTGGATCAAGCTAGAGAGGAACCCCGTACTGGGACCAGGAACCACCACCAGAGCCGACATTGAGCGAAAGATTTAAGAACATACCGTAACAAGCCCACTCTCACGTCAAACATTGAGATGCGCAAACAAGACCATCAAGAGACTGCATTGCCCGGCTGATTCGAGAGTACACTCGAGACCAAGAAAAGCTTTGAGACAGTTTGAAATTTCACATGCTGGACGACGAGCAGGCATCCCTTGGGGAGAAGCTTCGGAAACTGAACCAACTGCATGTCAAGTCTGAAGACAAGTTCAAAGGCTTGCATCGACCGGGAGTACAGCCGACGCGCAAATTAGGGCTTCCTTGGCAAATCAAGTAGGTGGATCTTCGACACTCACGCCAATACCAACAACAATGCCACCCTCAAGGTAGCTGGATTGGACTAGCTCATTAGACAAGTGGTTGCCTCCTCCCCTTACCCCCAAGATTTATACAGCAGACGGCAAGATGTAACCCGCATTTACCATAACGAGACCGCGTGGGATATCACTTGCAAGTACGGGAAGTACACGACCAACAACCTACTTCCCCAGCCAACTTGAAAGTCATGTCACCGCAGACAGACATCGGGGACTATGCCATCGACATATCTATTCTAAATGATGTGCATTGGACAGGCGCAACAGTCAATTCAAACCTGCATCAACAATTTGACATACTATTTCATCCATTGAAATACAACCGGCTCTACATACTCATTACTTAAGTAGTCAGAAATTTTCAATAACGACGAAAGGAAGCCTAGCTCAAACCTTCTCAGGTTGGAGGCAGTATGGATTTCTCAAGTTGTTCTCGAAGAAAAGCAAAAAACCCAAACCCGTTTACTCCATACCTCTCCAATCGTCGAGGGAAAGCTATCCAAAACACCCCAAAGCCTCAATATATGAAAGAATCAGAAATCACCAGCAGTGAAACAGCACTGGTAGCACCCCTGCTTCGACTTGTAGACAGACTCAGTCTATGATTTGATTAGCACATACGAATGTATACAATTATCAATGTTACAACTTACACCAGGACCGCTGCACTTCGCAGCATGGGGATTAGCATAGCATCCACCGAAGCAGAAGCTATTTCCCTCATCATTGCCATGCTGCTGGTCGTTGGCGATAGCAGGGGCGATATTATCACCTGGTTGAAGTAGGTCGACGGGTGCAATACCACCTGAATCCTCGGATGGCATGAAATCGCGTGAGTTGATGTTGGATCGGTCATTGGAATCCTGGGATGGGCGAGCAAGGAGTGTGCTAGGGGCTGATGGCTGGTCTCTTCTGAAGAAGGAGCCGGCGATGTCGGTGTTTCCGAGGTTGTTGATGCCGTTTCCAGAGGAGGTTCCGGGGTGGTCGTTGCTGAAGTCTACTTCTGTGTTGCCAACGTTATGCACTTGAGGGTGCGGGCCAAATTGTGGGATGGCATGGGCTGAGGCGAGAGAGGCGCCGAGGAGGAGAGTGAGAAGATTCATTGTGGCCTGGGTTTGGTGGTTGCTGCGTATTGAAGTTGCTGATTGTCGTGGGTTGGTGAGCACTTGGGGTTGAATGTAGGGACAGGCGGCTTATTAGTATCTTTTATGAGGCATTCTTTCCCCAGCCGTTCTTTACAAGGGATTGTGTTTTGCCTCGCATTCCTTGGAGCGGATGTGGAATGCGCGGGGATCATGAATTCCGCGGGATGACAGATAGAAATGGTGGAAATTCATGCCCTGAGTACTGATCACTGAAGATAAAAGCCTATTAGGGTTTGGTCGGGTCAGTTGATGTGATGTTATGCTGGTCTGAGAGAAACCCATAATCAAGAGGTACTTAAGTACGACGTTTACATAGCAACATTTACATTTTAAATGTACATTTTAAATGAATGGAAAAGGGTTTTTGACTGACAATTGGCGGCCAGACAACGTGGTAGATATCACTGAATAATAAAGTGTGGCCAATAATAGCATTTGCATGGCCAACGTTGCAGACAACTCCAGTTTGTATAGAAACCTACATCAATCTGCTCAAGTGCCGTCAAATCTAGCTCCCAGGGCGATGCACGGAACCACGTCAGAAGAGCCATGGTAGATCCACCATCTAGAACCTAGGTCACCATTCACTGGCACGGAGTAGGCAATGACCGAGTAGTGACTCGCTCTTGTGCTCACAAGATGTGGAACCTTTCCACAGAGTGGAAATGGCCTGTGTGGACAGGGGTGACCGCTTGTACAGTCTACGGTGTATGGGTGGGAGTATGAGGGTCGGTTTCGGGATACGAGACGGTGATGTCAACACGTTCATGCTAGCCCCGTGACCTGTGGCGCCTCGAGGATCCAGGTCAGCTTTGTTATCTCTTTCTTTCTATACAGGGTCAGCTCTTGCGGGTGAACGGTCCGTCCGGGTCAGTCGGAAATCGACTGTCTGGTATGGGGTGATTATTGAGACAGGTTTGTATGAGGGTCAATTGGCGGACCTGGCTCCGAAGAGTGGTTTTCTGACGGCTCAGTCATCGTTGGATTCGAATGCAGGGTTGAGGCTGGCGCGTTTGTTTGGTGGAACCCCCAATAGCCTCGCCAGGAACTATTTTCCCTTGGGGGTGGGCCCAATCGGCGGCACGGGGTGAAGAGTAGGGCTTGCAAGGCTTCCTTCCTCTTCTAATGAGAAGACTCTCCCACCTTGTCACCTACTTGCTAGTCGTACACATCCCCCACGGGGATGTTTGGGTACTATTGAGGCTTAGCTCACTGGATTTGGAGCTTTATACATCACTCGGTGTCAGGGGCCGTCAAGGAAGAGGCCAAGGGGTTGGGTATGACGGGAGACTGGTTCACGAACAATCGGGCTTGAAGGTCTGCTTTGCTCCTTGTCGTCGACCTTTCGTTTCTCCCATTATACATCATCACCGACATTGAGAGAGCTTGATGCCAATGAAGGATCAACGGAAGGCACTGCATAGTCCTCTGATGAGATAACCACGCCAGGGCAGCTTACCGACCGTGTTTGAGTGAATGACTGAGAGCAGAACGAGCATTTCAAACCCCATGTAGCGATCGAAAGCAGCGGCATCCAATCTCGAACGGCAACGAAGAAGCAAAACGAAGATACTCACCCGATCGAACACACTTTTGGCGAATAGTAGGAAGGTCAACATTGCCACCCACCCGGTCACCTGCTAGCGACGATCCAGCATCGACAAATGAACCAATTCGGCCATATCAAACCAGTTCAGATCAGAATCGAAACGGCCACCAGCACATCCGTCCAAAGCCCAAGGTTTCCAAGCCGCATGACATGAGCCCGGGCCTGTGCGAAGCATCCAGCATGGACTTCACATCCAACGACCAGGAAGTCAGAACACTACTGATAGCTATCCCAATGATCTCGAGATTCTCCCCACCGGCGATGCATACCGATGATAGCCCACGAGCGTCCCTTTAACCAGATCAACAACAACACCAACGACCCAGTCAACGATGCGAGACTTCAGGTCAGTGTGAGCCATCAAGGGCAATGTTCAGTCATGTCCTAGGCCCTCTTTTGATGTCTGCTGTCTTCACGTTCATTGTAACGTGGCGTAGTTTGCAGGTTCAAAATGAGACCTCAAGCCGACACGTTTTCTCCAGTGACACACACCATGAAGAGGACCATCATGATGGCCTTCTCGGAATCATGATCGAATCTTGATACGCGGCGATCTTATCAATCATACGTGTGACGACTTTCGGGACCATGGCGGGCTCACAAATGCGTTATGCATTTGGTCGACATAATCCGGGATCATGATAGCATTGGATTGATGAGGGCTTGTCGCGCCAAATTCTCATTGTCCCATCATAGACAGGGCGCACCCGACTCGCTTGAATAGGGAGAGTCAGCGGAATAATGTCTATGGCCAAACAGACAAAGTGTACTGGCCAAGTCGACATCACGCGCGGACTATACTCAAGTATGACCACATATGGGTAACCCGACGTTGATCGGACGCCGGTAATATATAACTCATCCCGGCTGTCGTGGCGATGTATGCAACCCATTCACCGTGTTTCGTCATCGGCTGGAGAGGTGTGTCTGGTTTGGCCCGTTCAATTGTCCACTCGAATCAAGACGCACGCCCACCATACTGGTTATACCCCAAGACGTCCACTCGCCTCAATATAACAGTGTGTTGCCCTCAACCAGTTCAGTAATGGCTCTATGTTGGTCTCGGAGATCCATCAAGTCCAACATTCTGTCATTTTGTGACGCAGAGACAATGAAGTGGCCAGCGTAAGATTGATCCCTTCTCATGAAATCCAAGCCAGCTCGGAGTGCAGTATGTTGATGGCTCTGATTATAGCCAAAGAGCTGAGTATGGGCTCGTTTGGTACCCAGCGCGTGGTGGCTCATCCGAGGAGCACTGACTGTACTGACTGTCTCGAATGGTGGCTGCCAGTCTCCTTGGCCCGAGATCACTCACCAGCCGCGGAGATCATGCTTGTTTGAGTCGGAGGCCCTCCACTGTGATCTGAAGAGAATACAATTGACTTCAGGTACATTGCGCGGTTGAGGTGGAGCGCTCCAAGGAAGGGACCGAATGTCGCGAGGCAATGGAATTAAGGTCGTCGATGAAGAAGGTACGAAAGCGAGCCTTGTTCAATCTCATTGGCTCGAAAACCACCTTTGAGAGAGACATGTTCACTCGAGATGGCTCACAAGATACTCAAGTCGTGGTCAATGAAGGAGGACACGGCACGTTGAAAAGATGGGTACGGGGGGAGGTGAGTGAAGGGGTCGAATGAATTCCGACGTATACGGGGTAAACGACGGTGTCCTATATGGAAACAGCAAGTCAGTGATTATCTCAACGTTGTGAACGTTTGTTCCAGTGTTCCTTCATCTAAGTGTCTTACCAAAAGTCGAGACGAACCGATCCACCCAGTAAACCTCTCTGGGTTTACAGGAGCTGCTGGCTAGGTTGTCTGCGAACAGCACATACCGAGTCCACACATTGAGTCCCAGATGTGCTCGGGGAGCTCCAATGCTGCAGGTGCAGCTCCTTCAAGCTTCCGGTGTCTCCTTGGTCTCGGGGTCACTACCCAGATTGGTGGCTTCGTACCTGATCATTGCAAAAGAGACAGAAGGTCCACGCGTTAGGTTGCAAAGGACTCGCATTGACGGTCTGCAGGTGCAGCCACCACATTTCAGTCCAAGTCCAAGTACAGAGTAAATGTTGGGGCTATGAGAACCGCCAAGCTGTGAGAAGAGAGCCCAGGTGAGTTGGGTTTCCAAATTGGGACTTGGTTTATCCGCCCCCTTCCAATTCGGACACAGGCATCTACGCCAGCTAAGCAGAACGCAGACAAGAGAAAAAAATATAAGAAGAACAAGAAGATAAATATACTTTCCAGATCAAAATCGAAATATCTCCGTGGAGCAAGACCGCCAACTATTGGCTGGTAAGTTTATCCGTTGCGGGTTCGTGGCTATCCTCCTCATTTGGCGTCTGGGGATTTTCCTATTCTATTTTTTTATTCCCCAGCGACATCTCGCGATTTTGTCCTTTTTATTGGATTCCTCTTGTCTGAGCCCACCGGGAAGAACGTTCGGTGTTTGGCTGCAATCCCAGGCGGAGAAAACAGCCAAATTAGCAACGTGATATACGTGTAGGTACAGATCTAGTTGGTTTAAATGTCCCACTTCATTCCCCATCTGCTATTCCCCCAATGGATCTTCTTGGTTTCACCCTTCGCTGAATCCTGATATATACTATACGCCTTGAACATCTCTATCACAACTCCCTTTGGTGCCTACCTCCCACAACTCATCGCAAGGCCGACCGCTCTAACCTCCCCCTCCTCGCTTACAGTCCGTCCGTACCTAGTACTTCCCGCCTAGTCTATTGGTAAGGTCAATCGGGTTGTCTAATTGTCTGGTTGTCTGGTCACTGATTCGCTTCCTTGACTCAGTAGTAGGCAGCAGAAAGCTGCCACTGTCAATTCCAAGTGCTCCTGGGCATCGTGTATAAACACACAGGACAACCATTGATCAACATGCCGGATAACATTGCATCCAACGGTCAGGCTACCCAGAACGGGCAGCAACAGACTGCACCGACGACCGCAGGGAGGTAAGCGAGTAGCTCTGGTGATGTGTTGCTCACTGAGCGTGGATCCTTGATTGCGAGTTTTGGTTTCCCCCTCTTCCGCTTCCGCCTTCTGTTCGGCTTTCTGTTCGTCTTGTATCTCTTTGCCCCTCTTGAATCTTGTGGCCCCTGTGCCTTTCTCGTTCGCCGTACTCGTACCTCTTGTGATCCCACCTTCTTCCCCCTCAGCAACAACAAGCAACACACTCACCAGCAACGTATGATGTTCGGTCACCGCTGAAGCCTTGAAGCCCTACCAGGGATGAGCAACGCAACGACCCTCGCCATCAGCCTGTTCAACCAGGTCGAGATCTGGAATATTACCGAAATTTCCTAGAAGATCTGGTCGCCGTCATACGAGATGGTAATGCCGACGCCGTCTCCCGAATCGTATCACTTATCCGCTCCTCCGCCTCCAACGACGAGATATTCCACGCCATTCAACAACTCCAAGCTGCGTGAGCAATTTCGAATGAAGCATGGATCTTGACTTTTTACCCCCGAACCTTGGGGTTTTCATTCTCGGTCAGGGTCTCAACGTCGTGCTTGGCGGTTTGAAACGTGCTGTGGCTGCTTGAATTGCGAAGTGCCACAAGCGACAGTGCTGCTATATTCATTCTGTTCCAGACGAGTAGTTGAAACAATTCTTATTGTTTTTTTTCCCGTCATTCCTTCTCACCTTACTTCTGGGGGTTTGCCCTTTCAGGGTCTGCGATTTTTCAGATCAAACCACATGACACGACTTCTGGAAAGCAGTCAGCCATCGATAAAACGCATGTATGGTGCATTCACCCATCAATGTTGATCTTCATATCAAGTGATGTTGTCTGCGCTGGCGGAATTGTATCTCCGACTCCGCCTGGTAACTTTACCCTAGTATTGTGCAAGGTACGGAGTACACATGCATCCATGGATTAGGGTTTGGTGGAAAAGAACCACGACCTGTCCCTGTCGAGAGTGAAAACAACGCATGGCGTGGAATCTGCGGCATCATATATTGTCATCTGCTGTCGACAGATAGTCGATTTTTCGTCGTCGTTGACACGGTGTGGTTGACACGATTTGAATCTGAAATTCAGATACACGGACGGCAGCAACACGCCACTATGCCCATGTGGGTTTCAAATATGCTGGCCCGTGGTAGCAGGTGTCACACGCTAATCTGCCGTCGATTTTGGTGAACGAATCATCAAGAGAATGGGCCAAAGGAAAAGGAAGACAAACTTCAAGATCGGCGCAATGATCGCACACTGGGTGGGCAAAGAGGGTCACGTCTATTGCCTGTGTGTAAGTTCAGGAAACAATATCCGTCAAATCGCGCTTGCAAGAAGGGCCACTGTCCTCGAGCACCTGCTGCAGCACAGAGACACAGAGACACAGTGAAACACAGATTAGGATGGTCCCTTCTTTCCTTTCATGCATCTGAGGCATAGTGCTTCGATACGTTAGGGTAAAGTATTCTCAAAGGGGTCAAGTGGAATGGAACCCTGTGGGCTCACGGAGTCTATCTCCGTGCGGTGTCCATCAACAGAGACCACAGGAGTGGTGGATCTCCCTGCATATAGCTGTGCTCCTATTTTCTTTTAGTAGACTCACTCTCTTCGTTCTCTCGAGGCCATCAAGCAGACCTAGTCATTCTTCTTTTGGATCGACATAAGATTGGACGACTTGGACTGACCAGGTTGTGAGATGGAGCAACAGCAGGCGTCTGCTTGCTTGGCCATCAACCTACACCACAATTTACTCCATTCACCTTGATCGTAACGAGCATCCCGACCATTCCAGCGACACCGACGAGACCTTCTGTTAGAATCGATGACACTCGCACCCGTGAGCTGATGGGATTGGACGGGGTTGTTGGAAGGGAATCGGCATACCCGATCGACAATCAGGACACTACACCTGGGCACCTCGATCATTGACCGAGTGCAGCTCCAATACTCTCCCAACAACAAGATTTGCATATGGCTCGATGAGTTGGATCCGGATTCTCTTCCCACCATGATGAGATCAGTTGAAGGGATGGTCGGGGGCTTGAGGACGACACCACACCAGGTATTCCTTTGGGGTTTGGCAGCCGTAGCAACAAGCGTGCCGAGAGAATATCATGATCCCACTAGCATCAGATACTCATTTCCTATGGAATGACATGGAGGAGATGAAGGTACGATGAGGTGGAGCAGAGGCTGCAACCTGAGTAAGAACACCGCACTTGTCTCCCCGTGACCGATACAGACTACTACGCCTTCGCCCGCAACATCCAAAGAAATCGATTTCTCTCAGCATTAGAAAAAGCCCCGGCATCCTTCCCTCTCCTACATTCAACGCATTCAGTCCAATTGCCTCCACAGCCAGATACCAGATCCACATCAACCGGACTCTAGCAACGACGGTACCAGGGGATAGGATTGCTGCCCAACTAGACCCTGTTTTCCGTTCCATATTCATATTAAGGGCGATAACTTCAAGCTCCCGATGATATCAAGGAATATACCACAACGCAGAACATATCTCAGTCATGGCCCAGGTACATTTGAAATCCAGCCACTCGAATGCGCATGCTTCCGTGGTTGGGAGTAGAATCCCAGGCACCAGGGCGTCGGATGTTTCGCAACGGTTTCAAAACAGGCTGGGTCCTTGGAAATACAATTCTGTTGAGGCTGGACATGGTGATAGTAGAAGTGATTACTGCTCAAGTGGATACGGAGTTGTTCTGGTATACTCGTAGCAGACCTTTACAAAGTGTAAACAGTATACTCCGTACGCAAGACGGACTTCAGAGTAAAAGAAATCATATAGTGGATTTTCATTCATTGCAGCATCTCTAGTCATGCTACATTACCCATCGTGATCATGCTAAATTTTTGGTTTGCTATATTTAAGGAGTGCAACGGCCGGTGTACCGGGGGTACAGAGAGCAATCACGGACGGTGTAGCGAGCGCACAGCCAAGCAAGGAAACGCTCGAGACCGAGGCCGTAGCCACCGTGGGGGGAGGTACCGTACCTAAAGATATGTAAGCCACTGGACGAAAAGGGAATAGAGCATATGAGAGCCCGGGAATAAAACTTACTTGCGCTGGTCAGTGTACCAGTAGTAGGGAGAGGGGTCCATGCCCTCGTGCTTGTACGCGGCCATCAACTCATCCCAGTCGTCCATTCTCATACTGCCACCGACGATCTCACCAACACCGGGCATGAGCACGTCAACACTCTCGGTGACACGGCGGTCCTCGGGAGCCTTCTTCATGTAGAAGGCCTTGATATCAGCAGGGAAGTGGGTCAGGAAGATAGGCTGGTTGATGATATCAGTCATGCGGCGCTCAGCGGCCTCGGCGATATCGTCACCGAACTGGTGGGGCTGGCCCTCCTCGTTGGGGATTTCGTGCTCAATCAACCACTGGATAGCATCGTCGTACTTCATGCGGCGGAAGGGGCGCGAGGGCTTCTTGAAGTCGGGGTTGAGCTGCTTAACGTATCCAGCGATCTCGGGCTCGGCGAGGATCGAATCAATGACGGAGCAGATCATCTCCTCGAGGTGATCAAGCAGATCAGTGAAAGTGATGAAATCCAACTCGGCTTCAATGTGAGTGTACTCGGACAAATGGCGACGGGTCAAGGACTTCTCCGCACGGAAAGACGGGCACACACAGTACACATCACCCAGGGAGGGGAGACATGTCTCCAGGTAAAGCTGGGAGGACTGTGTCAGGTAGGCGTTCTCGCCGTAGTAGTCGAATCCGAAGAGAGTGCTACCACCCTCGACCTGGGTCTGCACCATAGCAGGAGGAGTAACCTCCAGCATGCGGTGCTTCTCGAACGCCGTGCGGAAGGCGCGCAGAGTAGCGGAGCGCACCTTCATGACGGAAGAAGAGGTCTCACCGCGCAGCACGAGGTGACGGTTGTCGTACAGAGTCTGCGGGTCGGCGTCCGGCGCCACACGCGTGGTAATGGCCTCCTTGTCACCGGCGGCACGGCCGATGATCTCGAAGAAGTCGGCGTGTAGCTCGCGGTCGTTGGGGGCATGCTGCTTGGGGGGCACAGCGCGCATCTCACCGTGAATGGACATGGAAGTCTCGAGGGTGAGGGTCATGATATCGTAGGTCTTGACCATGTCGCCGGTCAAGATACACTGGAGGTATCCGTAGCCGTCGGTGAGGGTGATGAAGACGACATCCTTCTGCGCACGCGCACGGTGAACACGGCCCAGAACGCGGACACGGGTGCCAGGCTCCTCAGACTCGGGAGTGCGCAGCTTCACAATGGCCGGGTCAGTGACATCCAGACGGATGCGCACTGGCTTTTCAAGCGAGGTGTCCTCCTTGATGATGACCTTCTTGGCCTCCTCAAGGACCTTCTGGCGCTTGTCGGCCTCGGCCTTCTCGCGGATAGCCAGCTCCTGCTCCTTGGCGGCCTTCTTCTTGCGTTGCTCCCAGAGGTTGTTGGCCTTCTTCATGGCCGACTTGGTGGCAGGCTTCCACTCCAGCTTGGCCGCGGGGTCGACATCTTCACCGGCAGCATCGGTCTGGGATTTGCGCGTGAGGTACTCGATACCTTCGGTGGTGGGGGGGTTGTCGAGGTAGGCCTGGACGAGGGTCTTGTAGGGGGCAGTCTCAGAGCCGTTGGCAGAACCGTCCTTGCCAACGTCTTCGTCAATATAGATCTTTGTGGCCATTTTGTCTTGAAACCAAGTGAATGGGAGAGTTCTGTGGAAGAAGATGGTTAATATGGGTCCGCTGTGAGTCATACAAGAATTTGTACATTCTCAAGATAAAGACCAGAATGCCTCCACTTACCCAATGTGACAGAGAAATGACTCTGTTATCTCGACCCAATTGTCAAGTTGTTCAATGCACACAGAGGAATCGAGGAGGGGCAGGTAAATTTCCGCGGATTTCCCCACGGTTGGAGGCCTTAGGCATCCACGGCGCTTCCAAACTTCGAAGTCATCTTCCCCGTACTTTGTACTTTGTTCATGCTTCATACTTCCAGGGTGACTTTCCAGTCCTAATCTGGTCCTTCTCCGTGGCTCTCGTATTCTGATATGCACCTTGGAATGGATATCTTGACACTGCACAGAGTACAGAGTACTCCGTAACTACGTCACTTACTCTGTATCACCTTTCCTCCACACCCGGGCACTGTGTGTGCCAGATAACTACCTTGTCCATTACTCCGTCCTCCTCCATGCTGACTGTAAAGACCCCATCCGAGGTTGTTCATCATTGTGTTCTGGATTACTCCATCCGTACCCATACTCCGTATCGCTGTCTCAAATCTAGTCAATGCTGCGAATCCTCGATACGAGATAGGGGTCACGGGGCTGAAGCGAAGAAATCCCACTGTTTCAAAGGCCATTAGCCTGCTAGTTTATAGTGCGATGCCAGGGGTTGATAAATGGACCTGATCCAGTTCTGCAGGAGCCACGGAACCAACATAGATCTCGAGTACGGAGTACGGGGGATCTTTAGTCTTTACGGAGGACTCCGTACCTTTAGTTAGAACTGAAGTAGGTACATAGTCTTACAAAGTGTTAGTTTTGAGGCTCTTGACTTTTGACAGTAAATACAAGACTAACAGTCACTACAGTCGTATTCGTAGTAAATAGGAGTTATACTTTGTTCAGACATCGGGAAAATCGGGCCCCCCTTAACCCACATCGATATTCTGCCCCTTTTATGTTTTTCCTCGACCTTACCTGGGATTCACTTCCTTGCCTGTCCTTATTCTTTCTCTCTTTTGCCTTCCGGCATTATTGGTAAATCCTCCCCTAATCCTCCAAATCTCCCCTCAATTCAGTCTTATTCGCCCCTTTTTTTTGCTTTTTTTTTTGATTTTTTGATTTTTTTTTTCTCGTCTTGTCCCCTTTTAGTTCCCACTTAGCCTCTTTCAGCTAATGACTGTTTGTCCCCAGTGTTGGATCTTTCTCTTCTCTTTCCCTCTGATGCTGGGAGACTCACATACATATGGGCATTCTCTAAGGCCAGGTTAGTCTCATTCCCCCCCTACACACATTCCAATTGACTGAACTTTTTCAGACACGTCTCCATTTGAGAGTTTCTACTTCTTTTTTGTCCCTTGTTCTTGATTTCTGTGGATCTCCTGAATGGTGATCTGATAATCCCTGTCCCTTATTTTTACTTTTTTACCTCTACCAAAGAGCCTTGTCTGGTTAGGGTGTGCCCCCGACACGACTAGGTCCTCTTTCAGGGTCAAGTAGATTTCCCTCGCCATGCAAACCTCGGATGTATCAAGCATCCCGAATAATTCGCGTTTGATTCACCCCAAATACGCGTTGAACGGCGATACTGGTTTCTCCCACGGAGCCTACAACAACAATCACCCCAACTCTGTTCAAGGATTCTCGGATCGAAACGCCCGTCGCGCCAATATTCCCAATATCAACACCGGCGCCGGCCAACCCTCCGATATGGCGTCCGGCTTCGATATGAACTATACCCCCCTACTCCCTTCCCAGCTGCTAGTAGGCAGTCCTTTCCAACCCGGAACCCCCTCGGCCTTTGCGTCCCCTCAGTTCCAGAACTTCGGCGGCTTCCCGCAGGCCAATGGCAATGGACACGCCCAGAACAACCAGAACCACATGCACAGCCCAACGCAAGGAATGCAGAACCACGGACTGTATGGGATGATGTCTCCCGATGGTATGGGTCCCTCGCAGATGATGGGCGCACCCCAGTCGCCCATCAACGGTCTTGGTGGTATGGGTAATGCGGCTCTGGGCAGCCCCCAAGCTTCGGTGGCCCCTGGCATGCTCTCCGGGACTAGTCGTACCGTGTATCTCGGAAACATCCCGGCTGAAACATCTGCCGAGGAGATTCTGAACCACGTTCGCAGTGGCCAGATCGAGTCGGTGCGCCTGCTCCCCGATAAGAACTGCGCATTCATCTCCTTTTTGGACAGTAGCTCTGCTACTCATTTCCACTCCGACGCCATTTTGAAGAAGCTGGCGATCAAGGGAAATGACATCAAGGTAGGCTGGGGCAAGCCTTCTCAGGTACCTACCTCCGTGGCGTTGGCGGTCCAGCAGTCTGGAGCGTCGCGCAATGTTTACCTCGGAAATTTGGCCGAGGAAACATCCGAGGACGATCTTCGCGAGGAGTTGGGCAAGTTTGGGTCCATCGATACTGTGAAGATCGTCAAGGAGAAGGCGATTGGGTTCGTCCATTTCTTGTCTATCAGCAACGCCATGAAGGCTGTCACTCAGCTTCCCCAGGAGCCGCAATGGCAGGCACCAAAGCGTGTCTTCTATGGGAAGGACCGATGTGCGTACGTCTCTAAGACACAGCAACAAAACGCTGCGCAATTCTTGGGAATTGCACCAGGGTATGCGCACGTGCTCAACACGGCTGACCGTGACTTGATCACAAACGCGCTTGCGCAACAGTCGGTCGCCGCGGCCGCTGTTGCGACAACCGCGGGCGGTGTCAACAACCTTGGAAACCGCACCATCTACCTTGGTAACATTCACCCTGAGACAACCATTGAAGAGATCTGTAATGTTGTTCGTGGAGGCTTGCTCCACCACATCCGATACATCCCCGACAAGCATATCTGCTTCGTGACTTTCATTGATCCTACCTCGGCTGCCTCATTCTACGCATTGAGCAACTTGCAGGGTCTGATGATCCACAACCGACGCCTCAAGATTGGTTGGGGCAAGCACTCTGGCCCTCTGCCGCCTGCTATTGCCTTGGCGGTCAGCGGCGGTGCGTCGCGTAATGTCTATATTGGAAACCTGGATGATGCCTGGACGGAGGAACGCCTTCGCCAGGACTTCTCGGAATACGGCGAGATTGAGCTGGTCAACACCTTGCGTGAGAAGAGCTGTGCTTTTGTCAACTTCACCAACATTGCCAATGCCATCAAGGCAATTGAAGGCATGCGCAACCGGGAAGACTACCGTCGCTTCAAGATCAACTTCGGCAAGGACCGCTGTGGAAACCCACCACGCCAGACCGGAAACGCTCAACAAAACGGCCAACAAGGCCGCAATGGCGCTGGATTGGAAGGTCCGCAATCCCCAGACCCCGTGATGAACGGCTTCCAGCCAAACCTCAACCAAAATGGCTCCCAGCCCAGCCCAACTCGCCCTGCCCTTTCTCCAGCTCCTGGATCTACCGGCTCTCAAAACGGCCAACAGCACCGCCACCCGCTACAAACCGTCTCTTCCCCATCGGGTGTGCTGAATGTCGGCTCCAGCAACCCGCTCACTATGTATTTGAACCAAATGTCTCACCAGGGTCAGGACCAAGAGAACCATCTCAGCGACCCCATGCTCGCAGGATTGCAGGCACAGCAAGCTCCGCAGCAGCAACTGTATAACGGCGCCAGCAATGGCGACCTCTCAAACGGTAGCATGGATCCTCCCATGCACCAACACAAAGCCTCCAACAACAGCTATTTGAGCGTGGCAAACGGCCCCAGCCACGCCCACCATGCAAGCACCAGCAGCCTCAGCATCCCCCGTGCCTCGCACTCGCGCGCTGTCAGCTTGCCCTCGTTCTCTCAGGAGCCCTTTGGTCCTGTCTCGGGGGCCCCTAGCCACCCGCGCGCTGGTGGTGCCCACCAGCCCCAGCAGAGCTTCTCCAGCTTCTCCGCCCTTGGTGGATTGAACCACTCTGGATTTGGATTGGCTATCCAAAATGAAAACTCGCTGCCCGGGTGGGCTGAAGAGGAGATCGGTGCCAAATAAACCATGCTCCGACAGATGCACCTCGACTCATTCTCGGCGAAACTAATATATTTTCCTTTCTTCTTTTTTGATTACACATAGTCCCTTCTTGATTGTCATGTCTTCCCCCATCATTTGATTCTGATTCATCTCTTGTATTGGTCATATTCTCTTTTTATTCACTTCTGACTCTTGCCATTCACTCTCGAATATTTTCTCTTCTTCTCTGCCTGTTTTGGATTTTCTTGCCCCCCTTTGCCCGAACATATTTCGTTCGCCAATGATCTTATTCCCCTATTAATCCTTTTCATGCCACTTTCCCCTTCTTTTACCACATTGTATTGCTATTTGGCTATGGGTCTCTTCCTTTTATCCTTTTATTTCTTCTTTATTTTGATCTAGGGGCCGTGGGCACACGGCTTTTTCCGCTGAATGATGCCACGGAGAGGATGAGTTGGATGACTCGTGGCGACCGAAGTCGCCTGCATCATATACCATACACTCGGGCAATGGTTGCCCTTCTTTCTCATGACCTTTTTGGTTGATGATACTTCCATATACCGTCAGGCCGGTTGCACGGGTGGTGTGGCCCAGTGAAGTACCCTACCTTGTTGTCTCATGATCCTGACTCACAGAGACGGTTGGGGCTGCAAATGTGTAATTAGTGGAAAGGTCCTGGGGAAAGAATGAAATGAGTCGATGAGAATAATATATTGTAAAGATGAAAGATATCAGTCGGTCTTACTTAAGTATCCCTAAGTATTCGTAGTTAGTATAAATACAGCCTAAGTGGTGTTCGAGTGATCGAATTATGGCCTTGGATATGGTCAAGCTATCCACTTGGTGTTCTCGCTTTATATTGTCTAGAAAACAGGACAACATTTTTCTATTGGTTTTACATTCTTTTGAAATTTCTAATCGTACAGAGCAGTGTCCTGCAGTATAGAATCTATATCACGTGACTGTCTATACCGCAAGGGACCCACATCAAATTGATGCTTCACCATCTTGTCCTCTTCCGCCTCCCCACAACACCCAAGCCATTGCAGGACTCTAGCATCACAAGATGGCGCTCCCACCCGAGCAAATCAACATCAAGCGTCGACGCGAGGAGGAACCCGTCGAGACACTATGTACGAATTGATCCCCTTGTTTTTCTCCCCACCTGGGCATGATGTAGACCCCTCCAAAAAAAAATTACATGCTTCAGACTATCTCTCCTTCCGCCGCACAGCAAACTAGATGAACTCGTCTTGCAGAACTAATTCATATTACAGTCATTCAATCCGCTGTGCATCAGACCAAGCGGCGCTTTACGGACTTTATCTTCCAGAGAGTCACACTAAAAGCCAGCCAGGTCGATGATGGAACAACAAGTCCACCAGCATCACCGCACCCAGCGGCGCAGCGGCTCCTTCGTAGTCCCCGCTCTGTCAGCAGTCTGCATGTGAAAAGACGAGCACCAGCGTCCTCTACAGGCGTACCCACAGTGCGAGCCACCTCACCAGGGGCTGAATTCCGCGAAGCGCAGCGGGTGGCAACAGCGCGCAAAGAAGCAGAAGAGAGGCATAGAAATGCAATTTATTCAGGCCCTTCACCATTCTCAGACCTTCCAGCTCTTCCCAAGCCTGACTCGAATGCATCTACTGCATCCAGACCGCGCAGCCCTGCTAGAGCATCATCGCCTAGCCGCGCACAGGCTCTGCGTCGGTTCCAGATCTCGCGCTCAAATCTTGCTTCCCTTCATAGTACCGGTGGTGGAGTCCAGAAGAGAAGAGCGGGCCCCGCGCCTGGCGTTGCTGTGCTGGTCGAGCAACTTCAGCGAAACCCCCATTCGCGCAAGGGCTCTATGGTCTCTGATATGATTGCTGAGGGGGAGACGCATTCCAGGGGTCTTTCTGCTTTGTCCAAGGAGCTCGTTGCAGACCCGGTGGCTTCATCGCCTACCAAGCCTCGCAAACGCCCTGTTGTCAATCAGGCAGAGAAACGGTGGCGTGAACAACGCAGGGGCACAATATCAACCGCGAAGCAGAATCTCTCTGATTCGCTGGAGAAATCTGCCAGTACACAGGATAAAAATTGGGATGAAGAACCTGAGCGTTTGGCACGGGAGTTCGAGCAGGTCGCGCTGGAGATAGAGCAAGATCAAGAGGAGGAGAATGGTATGGATGTTGATTCTCAGGCTGGTCGTAACCCTCCTGCGCCGGTGCCTCATCCTCAGCCCATCTTGAGCTCTGGTCCCAAGACACCTCTGAAGCACCAGCCACGTCTGCCAAAAGAGCCCCGAATCGCTCCCTCGCCTGCAGCTTCGCAGGTTACAAAGAGTGACGAGGCTGTGGAGGAAGATGATGAGGGTGACTATGTCTATGATGTGTACATCCGACGACCTTTGTCGGAAAGCGAGATGCTCAAAAATCCTTTGGCCGAATACGAATCCGAGCAGCAGCAAAAGAGTGTCACGAAGAGTCAACCGGGTGTTGGTGTCATTGTCATCACTGCTGAGGATGAGCAGTACTGGGAGGACTTCGTTGAGGACGATGAGGAGGAATGGGACAGTGAAGATGCTGACTCTAATGGTATGTAACACATGCCTTCTATCCTTTCATCTGCTCTTTCCCGTTCATTCTCTTCGATTTGGTTATGAACTGACTTTGTTTGGCGTGTTAGCTGAAAACAACCCTGCAAACGACTATCCCGACGAGGAGATTTCATCTGACGACGACGACGACGACGACGACGAGTTCGACTTTGATGATTCTGCGAGTGAGGATGGTGGAGATGGGTACATGTCGCGCTGGCGTGGGCCTGTAGACTCTGACGATGAGTACTGATGTGTATCATGAACAGCTGTCCTCACAAGCCAACGAGTAGCAACTGGCGTCAGCCCATGCTATCTACTTTACTGTGACTTTTACTCCGTACTTATCCCAAGATTTAGGCGCTCACCTGGCACTTGACTGCTTTGGTGCCTTTATCTCTCTTCCTGTTAGAGATATCCCACACAATGCCTCGCAATTTATTTTTCATGCTCCGGCCTGTTTACGCATACATATAACCAGCGCCAGCCTCAAAAGCCATGAAATTTACCTATCGTTGTTTTTGTCAGATTCAATTCCAAAGCTTCACACATGCACAGTTCCCAGTGTCCTGTTTTATTGAGGAATATTTTCAAGGCAGACATGATGAGCTGTGTCCCACTGCGCATATCCCAGCAAACGCCATGCCGCCTCTAGCTTTACATGGATGTTTGTTTGACGCATGTACAGCCTTGAAAACCAGACTAGTACACACCATCCCTGCCACGGTATCACTCCGATGTAGCACCCATTGAAGTATAGAACCAAATCGATACCCAACAAACAAGTCTGCTAACATCTCAAGTTGGAGAGTCCCCACTTCGCCGATCCTACAGTGACCAAAACCGACAGTGAAACAGGAAACCCCATGTTTTTCCGATACATATGTGGGCAGAAAAGCAGCCAGTAACATAAAAAGCCGCAACCAACAGCGCCAACTCACCGTGTCTCGACATCGTGTGATATGGGTTTCCCAGCGCTTCTCCTAAGCCCCTCCCACCTGGGCAAGCCCCTCACCACGAAACAGGACAGATCCCAAGCGGTAGGTCCGCTCAGCCCAGGATATTGGCGGGGGCAATGTTAAGAAGTGCATATGCTCAGGGAAGATATTCCTCCGATCTACCCCGAACCACGCTTTATACATCGCTGAGGTCGAAATAGGAAGGACGTTCACGGGTAGTGTCCACGCCCACGTGGTATCTGGCGTAATGCGGGGTAGCAGATGTCATTGCTGACGGGTAGAGTCGGTTTCTAGAGCATCAGGTGAGAATGAGATCTTGCATCTTACAATCAGATATGATTTTTGGACTTTATTGGGTGAGAGAATGATCTCACCACTTCGTCTGGGCAGTTCTTGGTCCCGGGACTGCCGCATTAAGGAACATCTCCAGGGCTTGCGCTCCAAGGTTTATTCGTACGTACAAGCACAGCCTCTTCAGAGGGTCACCAATTGGTCTTGCTGCATCCAGTAGTCACTTTTAAAACACCGCAGATCAATTGTTGAGTAGTCACACTCCAAACCTTGAAGCTCGGCAGTTGAGACCCTAGACTCCAACTTTAGAAACGTTTTGAACGCCTTACACAAAATGCCAAGACAAGGCTGCCACCTGCAGAAATGACACGGCTTACAACCTAAATCCTGTGAGGGAATTCGGGCACCCGAAAATTGGAGATTGAAGAATTTTCCAGCAGCTGAAGATCATGCTCCGTGTTCTCCGGTTCCACAGTAAAACGCAATCTACGACTTCAGGAGTACAATGTTGGACGCTATGGGCAATATACCTCAGGTAGTGTGCAATATATTTGAGGGTCCACCTCGGCTACTATCTAACTTCCATAGTTCTAAGTTCTGTAATATATAAATGACTCCATTCTCAGTGGGTGTTTCACATTTGTTCCCTGCAAGGCCTGCAATGTGAGGCTCTGCACCCGTACTGGATTTTTCAACCTGAAACGCCGTACAGTACGAGTCGCCCTTTCGTAGGGATCAAATGTTGCACCCCGTACTCGGCCCCCGAAGTAACGTTCTGACTCGTAAAACTCGAAAATAACAAAGGTGGCGTCACTCTTGCACAGCCAATTTTCCCTGGAACTCCATGTATGGAGTACGGAGAGGATGTTGCCAAACAGAGTCAAGATGTGCGAGGGTCCTGAAGTCCTTATTCTGACGAATCCACTATTTCTCGTATACCAACGAATAACCGGGACACTTAACCCAATCGCCGACGATTGTGGTCAGCTCATCTCAGATATCTCCGTTTTTCAAAGTTGATAGAGTTGATAGTCGATTCTTAGCAAGGTTCTGAGGATATTGCATGTCTTATTTTCTCTCTTTCTTTATCATGTGTTAGCCCCGTCAAACTATACGGAGCGAACCTGCCAAAGTCGGCGTGGCGTGCCATCATGCTTCAGGCGTCTGATGACTCTTTGCCCCAACCCAAACGTCGGAGAAATTTCGCGCGTTGTGAATGACTCGAAGCGACAGAGGATGGAGTACTCGTAATCTTGCTGAACTAGGCATAGTAGTCAATGTTAGACCGAAGACTACGCCCAAAATACGACCTCATCAAAATGCTACACACCATCCGTTGAAACTCGACGTTAGAAATCCAATCTTAAGCCACCGGCAATTAGAACACCGACATACCCAAAGTTGCCCATGGCAAAAGGTCCGTTCCCGAGGCTAAATATCCGAAGCTCTGGCTTCGGTGTGATGTCGGCAGCATTAGCCTTTTGCCATTTCGTCAATGCCCCGGGACTGATTGGCGTGAATGGAGAACGCACACGAGTCGACTACCGCATCGGTGTACTCACCGATAGTTGTTGAGATTGGCATGCATTGGACCCGTCCATTTCATTTGGGGTGTGAGTGCGAGGTGTGCATGCATCTTATGATCGCCGCGGTCGCTCATGACCAGAGGCCGACAATTCTGTCGGTCAATTCCTTTTTTATTCGGATGGACCAATCAGCGGTGCTTCTAACTGTTGGTTTTCCATAAATTTTTTTCTTTTTTTTTTTTCTCTCGGTACAACGAGAAAAAGCACCAAGGATTCCATGTTACATCCGCCCCCTTCATTCACCGAATGCCCAGGTGCCAGCCTTGCAGCGAGGTTCTCAACCGTAATTCGTACGCAGTTGATGTATAGATACATATCGGTGTTGTACTGCTTAACCTTCGATCGCCCGTGTAACAATCTCCTAGATCAGGCCGCCAGGGCTGATCAGAATCCACAGTGGAAATTTGATTCTGCAGCATCCAGAACTTTAGACTGTAGAGTTTATATCCACATGCAGGAATCTGAAGTCATGAATAATTGAAGAATAACATGCCTGAATCCGACAATGGTTTTGTTCTCCACATATGGAGACGCTAACTTCGTGCATATACGGGACCCCGTGCATGATATTTACGCCATCCTATAGAAACGCGCGTTGAGGTGGTTATGTTTCTCCGGCAGTTAGTGGGCCTTGATTTTAATTAAGGTCCGATGGATACAAGACGTACTGCACAGACCAGTCCAGTGCGAAGAAGATCTCATCCCGTGAAGAGTCAAGCTGAAGAGTTGCAGATCCAAATATTGATCCCCAAACGGGGCACTCCGTACGTACTTTCAATGTTGGGTGTGCTCCGTATACAACTTAGAAACGCCGGTAGTCCCACTTTACACCGTGCGACCATCATGTATTCGGCACGCCTAGTTTACATGTAAGCGAAGCTTTGTACAACCGTTAGAAGGTCCAAAAAAAAAAAACAAAAAACAAATTAAGCTAGCAGGGACGTAAAGAACAGGAAAAGATCGCCGAGCATACGAAAATAAGCACAACATTCCTTTCGGCAGGAAACGAATCGTCTAAGAGCCACGTGTTGTTAGTGCTTACCTCCTTGCTGAGCCCGTCTGCATGGCCCCCGGGGTGACTATGGCAAAGGATCACGATGAGTTCGTTGGAGGGAACAGCCTTTAACATGTCTCAAAAGGAACCCACACGAAAAAGCCGATATACGAGTAGAATACCCGTACGAAGGATACTCAATCAGGCGCTGTACTCGGCACTCCGTTCTCCGTACTCCGTACAAGGACTCCATCAGCCATGTCCCCATTTTTTTTTTAAGTGAATACGAGTCGTGAAGAAGATCCGTAAAAAGGCGTCCAATAGTACGAATTGGATTAGAAGGTTTCCGACGGACTAGAGAACTCCTGATGCCATGAGTGGTGATACTTTTCAACGCGAGTCAGAGTTCTTACACATTGGTCACTTCGTATAATTTTGATTATCAAAATGGCTTGGCTGATGCTATATTGAGCCGAGGGATTCCTTCAGGGCTTATATTCGTGCTTACGTCTGTAACCTGGGTTCGTGGCCTTGCCATTGTCCTCATGGGTACTAGTGTGTAAAATAACCCGCGATGTAATTTACGGTATGGCAGCTTTAAGACCTGGTATCCATTTGTCCTTTCGGCCGGGCATTCTTATTCGTTGCTTCGCTTATCATATCTACGCGGTTTGGGTGTCGATCGATTCCAGAATTTGGCGTCATCGAACTGATCAATTTTTACGTCGTTTTTTTAAGTTCTGCTGACATTCTTTATTGCAGGCATGGGAGCCTAATGCTGCCGAAAAGTCAGATCTCCTTCAGACAAAGGTGACAGCATGACTTACTTCACCCTAAGCTGCATGGGGCAAAAGGGCAGGGACACTAGCAGTAGATACTGTATATTGAGCCTCCTTGGCATGTCGTTGCCCCAATTTTGATTTTGAAATGCTTGCAGTCTGGGGCCATACGAGTAGCACTGGCACACATTACGAGTAGATGTAGTAAGGGGTTGCGCCTTGATCTTGGTATGACGAAGCTTTCTCATTGGCTCAACACCTGGGTTACTATATTCGGTAATTAGATTCATTAGGAGTATGGGTACGGTGTACTCCGTAGATACGGAGTTGTTGTACTTGTATTGGAGATGAACCATTGAGCCGAGATAGAAATGATTGGGGCCACTTTGCCCCCGTTTTTCTTTGGGGACAATTTTTTCTTTCTTGATCATAGGGAGTACTTGCACTCTTCTTTTTGCGCCAGACATAACCGTGGGGTCCAAAAGTTCATAAAGCGGAGGTGCAATGTGTGCCCTTTCACTAGACACTGCAGTAGTATCTCATACCCACGAAGTACAGTTCTGACTTAGTGGAGTGCGACACCAACGATGCATTATCTGTTTACAGTAAACGCAGAAACGTCCAACTGTGCACAACAGCTACAGGCGCCCCTAATCATGTCGTGTCTAGTGTAAATTATGCGTAATCTTTTAGGCGGCTGAAACATACAATCCCCGAAGGCTCCGAAGCAGAGTTTGTGTCAGAAGGAGAGACTCGGCTCCGAGGGGCGGAGCTCGGATCATGGCGCAGGGGCCACGAACCTGCCCTTGTTTGTGGCTGCCCTTGGAGGATCGGAATGCTTGGATGAGACACGCCTCTTCCGTGTTTCCAGACAAGATCGCAAGATGTAAAGCTGCGGCGCCTGGTTCTTTGCGGCTTTTGGGCGGATTTCCCCCCTACCTCCAACACTTGCGGAGTGACCGGGGTTCTCGGTGCGTTACTCCGTAGGTACATGCATACACCGTCAGGTGCTTGCCAATGTAGGACGCCCAATACTTCTGCGCAAGTTACCGGGATCGTCAGTGATTAAACACTCAGAGCTAATGCCAAACGATCGAGTCTCAGTATACTCGTAAGCACACTGTAAGGCGCAAATGATGTATAAGAATGTCATGCCATGCGTAGTACAAGATCTCATACAAGATCTGACAGCTCGGTGTAGTTCGGGGGATCTACTCCGATCCAAGGTTCGCCAGTTATTGCCTGAGCCTCAAAGACCGATCCATGGTTGAAGAAGTGAGGAATTTGGAATTCCGCGCGTAAATTATGAAATAGTGTACCAGTCAATTATTGAAGTATTGCCCGTGAAATCGGATTTACCGATGTTTGCACTTTTTGGTGGGGGCTGTCCCGCCCCTCTCTGGCTTTTCATTGCAAGTAACGGCCCTGCCCGCAAACTGTGGGCATCCTGATCAGTGCGTAATGTTGCGCAGTGACTGCGCGTCTCCCGTCCAGGGTCCAGCCCAATACAGGTTTGAGTGTGGGAACGAGTCAGTTCCAGACGGCAACATTCCGTTCCAGATTTGGGACATTGGATGACTTTCGTCCCAGTCTAGATCTTCGTCCGAGATGTTGGCCCCCAAAACCAAAGGTCCATACGAAGAGTACGAGTAGCTCATCTTCATAAGAACAGAGCTAGTGACGAACTAACTAAATACCGACATCTCCGATAATGTAAATGAACAGATTGTTTCTTTTTCCTCTTGCGTGCGTACGATAGGCGGCTATCGCTAACGCTTAGCAGGGCAGACTTGTACTAGCGTCCCCAGTGGCTGCCATAGAGCTTCAAGATATGGATTTGGAATTTAATGCATGATGTGACCACTGCGTTATGATACAAAGAAGTCGGGCGCGGAGAAAGAAAATCAAAAAGGAATAATTTTTGGGTCACCAAAAGGGCGATTTCGACACATCTCATCAGCGATCTGCGCGGCTCAGACAAAGAGTGGAAAACGGGATGGGGAAAAAGAAAGGAAAAGAAAAAGAATGTAAGCGATGGCCGCAATTGGCCCAGAAGAAACAAATTTTGAAATTAAGAACCAATCTAGCAACGTTTTCTCAAATTTAAAACTCAAATATCGTCACCTTTTGGTTGGCCGTTGGATTGATGCCAATATGCACGGCATGACTCGCGGAACGGGCAATTCAATAATGCCAAATGACCCGTTAGTCGGCAGCTTTTTTTTTCTTTTAATTCCTGGCGAGCGTCTGCTAGTTTGTAGAGCGGCATAAATCCCATACAGGGTAAGGCTCTTGAGAATTAAGTACTCGTAGTTACTTGTACTAGTTATTCTGCACTTCGTACTTTCATTTAGACGAGGTGCACTTGTATATCAATACACAGCGGTATCGAAGGCACGTGACCCAACCGAGCTGCGGCTACGCGACTGACGAAGGCCAGGGGGATTCTGATTGGACTGGGGGAAACAAAGAAACTTGAGCGGGGAGGGTAATGGGCTGGTTTACTAGTAGTTGATCCGATCTGCACGGAATCGGGGGCTTCAGGGACTAGGATGATGACCGGTGAGGAGAGGATTGCCAAGGGGTTTCGGAAGCAACGGGCCATACAGCGCGGGAAAATGACGCCCTAGTTGAACATGGGTTTGGCGCTTGCGCAAGTTCACTGCGCCGCACAAGATACGATTCCTGTGTTGGTCACTGCGCTTGTTGGGGGAGTTTGTTTTTTCTTTTTTTGTTTTTCTTTTTTTTTTTCTCGCTCTCAGTACAGAGTACTCCGTACTGCAATGTAAAGATCTTGCAACGAACATGGCCCGAAAATCTACATTGTTTGGTTTTCTCCTTCAAAGTACTCAAAACAGCATTGATGTTGATAGTTCATGCCCAATGTCAAGTTGATCCGACGCCAGATAAATTAACAGTGAAGAAAATCCGAGTAAAACCGTTGGCAGCTGCAGATGACCGACGATCTACCTGGTCAAGGCGCAGATCGAGGGAAAATGGCGCATAGGGGGGAATTTTTAATCACACGAGTAAACATGACTTTACACTGGATATGAAAAGTGGGTACCAACTCGGCTGTATCATGGAGATTTCAATATGCAAGTTGACTGCACACGATAATCCCCTCCTTCTGTGCACCGGCTGCTGCCGACTAACGCTAGAGCTTGTTATTGGATCCCCCGCGTAGACTGGAGAAAAGAAAAGGATGTCCATGGTTCGCTGACTCTCCGAGGTTACCATACTTGTATTTCATTCTGGCCAGGTGTTCGAAGTATCGAGCCGCGACCTGAGCTGTCTCGCGTCTCTTACCTCATAATGCGACCTGAGATGCAGAGATAAATGCGTTGGCATGCCCTCTCTGCATCTGAGGCCAAATTGAGCCTGCATTAGCTCGACGCGCTCATTCGTCCCGACGTCCCAGGGCCATGGCGTACGTCGTAACAGATGACTTTTGCGTCTACCAATAGACGCCGCGCGTTTGTGTTGGTTTTTTGGTTTTTGGTTTTTCCTTTTGATTTACTTTTCTTTTTTCCCTCGCCTGTATGTTGATTTCCTTCTCGTTCAAGTTGTCTCGCCCTGGAAATGAAAGGGGCAAAAAGAACAACCTAACATCTGACTGTGTCTAGGCGGTTTATCCACTTCACATGAAGAACGGGTAGCGTAGTGCAAAATGAAACATTCCATTCTAAAACAGAAAATGCACGCGAGGATTTTCTTCAATTGATTTCCTTCGCGTTATTGGCTCACATGCTTATGCTGCCGTCTCATTTGAGAGCCTATCGTCTAGCCGCTCATGCAGTGGCAGGGCTGCAGATGTCCTTTATAGGCATGAAGTAGGGCAACAAAAATCTTGGTGTTTTGATCGGTTGTACCCCGTAACTTGCTTGTAATCTAGGATTTGAAATCATTTCTCTTGAGAATTGAGGCGTCTGTATGCTACCAGGTCTCATGTGCTTATCTTCCTATATTCTTTGTTAGATCCTTGAAGGTGTCTACTCGTACTCTGAATTCTTTACGCCTCATACTCAGCAGAATTTGTCATAAACTTTGCCCGCGCTAAGAATCGAAAAAAGGTTAATGGTAAAAAAAAAAATGGTAATTTTCAATACCCCGTGGCCCCCATTTTTACTCGTAAATGTATGCTGTATGCGGAATACCTCCAGAAGGGATCGGCCGGATTGTGTCATCTCGAAGCTCCAAAATTTGCCGCGAATTGTACGAGTATAACAAAGAGATCGTCCCAAACCAAGTTCTACGTCTGCTTGACTCGGAGTAGACCGTTAAAGATCGCCACTTCATATATCAATTTAAACAGTGGCGAATATAAATTCTTGTTCTTAAAAGGAATTTTAATGAAAATAACCGAATTTAAAAAAAAAAAAAAAAAAAAAAATCTATAATAAAATAGCACGTTAAAAGTCCAAAACCATACGGGGATTTGTATGCTCTCCACCGGACGGAGAATCCTGCTTCACCGATATACCACTAAGAAAATAATAATAAAATATAATGTCTCTGGGGGTGGAACCTCTAAAAAAACCCCCCATCGGACTACCCCCCCCTGTTAGCCCCAAGGAGCCTTGTCACGTATCCGCGGTACACTACTATACAGGGGGCCAAAGGAGCACAACCAACCCGGCCCAGGCAAATCGGTCCAGTGCACCAACAGATTCACCTAGGAGCTATTTTTCGATTTATTTCCAATCCATTTTTCTCATTTAAGGCCGAGGGCTCCAGGTGATCTTCCTTTTCTTCTGGAGATTTTTAAAGATCTATAAACCTTGCCCGGTACCCTCTATACTTCTCTCACCTCCCTTACTTCCCATGTCCACCTTAGATCCATTGATCTGATATACTTCCTCTTCACCCCCACTCTTCTCTCAATCGACTCAAAGCGCTTAGGGAAAATATATCCAAACCCCAGATATCGCCGATCTACTATAAGTTGTTCAGAGACACATGCCATCCAGAATGGAATCACAATCATACGAAAAGCTGCCTTCATCACGACAAAGCAAAATGAAGATTGACGCTCTGCTCAACCCGGGCGATGAGGATTCAGACTCCCCACGGCCAAAGCACGTCTCAATCCCCCACCGTCACAGCTACCATCAGCCATCACCAAGTTTCCCCCCAAGTCCCAACTACTGGTATAACCAAGGCTATCATGAGAGCCCGGACCCTTCGTCCGCCAAACACAATTATCCCGGCCACTTCCCTCAACAGGCCCAAGTCTTTGTTAGCTACCACCATAACAACCAACCCCGAGGCAGCACCAGCACAAACCACAGCTCGCTCTCCGCTCCCTCTTCACCAGACCCTTACCACTCTCGTGAACGTTACTCCAGCGTCTCTAGCAGCTCCTCGACAAACGGCGACCGTCGCCGTCCTCCTCGCCCCAAGTACGAGGAAGAGGAGATGTACTTCATCTGGTATCACCGGGTCGACCTGTGTCAGGAATGGAAAGAGGTCCGCGAGGCTTTCAACCGCCAGTTCCCAGACCGCCAGAGACGTGGCTTCCAGGGTATCCAGTGCAAGTTCTACCGCTTTATTAAGGAGAAGAAGTGTCCGACTTTGCGAGAGCAGAGGCGCATGCGTGACGGCGAGTTCCTTCGAGAAGGGGCATCTGCTGCGCTCGTTGGCGAGGGAGGCGGAGCACCCAAGTTTGGCGTCCGAGAATACACCAACGTTTGGTATCCTTGGATGAGGAAAGGAGATGCAGACGCTGTGATGCAGCGCATGTGATTTCAATGTCTACTGATTCATCTCTTTTGTTTTTTTTCTTTTGTCTTTTACTCTCTCTTATGACTTTGCGTGGGTCGGTCTTCGTCTTTTTGTTTAAAGATACCTCACTGGAGTTCTTTTCATCAGTTCAGCGTGGGAGGTCTGTTGTCACTTTTTTTCCCGATCATTATATTAGGCCTTATCCATCTCCAATGAGGCTCCTGTCATTTCTTCGTCTTGTCTTTCTATCCGCCCCTTTCACTATATACTTTGGAGTTATATGTCTACAATCTACAGCGTGGAGCCATCCATCACATGACAAATGTCAATGCTGTTGAAAAGTTGAGATATAGATTTAGAAATTTTAGATACTAGAAATTTTACTTGTAATCTGACAGGTCACATCGCGTTCTCTGCAAGATCATTCCCAACATTCAATATAGAATGTACGAAGTACCTATGTGCTTGTACCTACTCTGTACTCCGTCATTCATATGCACTTGGACATCTCATCATTGCTCACCGCACAGTACTCAGTTTTGACCCAACACTAGATCAGTTTTCACCACTCCATACTTTCAGCCCCTTGCCTTCGTTCCTGACTCGCCAACCTTCCCCAGGCGCATATCTCAATGTAACAATCCCGTACAATCTTCGTCATCATCGCCCCAGCCTCGCCCCAGCCCCAGTTGGGGGGCCAGCAACCTTGAAACAACATTGCCATTGAGCCAGGGGCTGACCGCAACACCAACAATTGAAGCATGCACCCCCGGCAGTCCTGAATTAGTCGCAAGGATAAGCACAAAGCAAATAGTCTCCTACGAACCATTCTACCCGCAGTGGAGCAGAGCCCCTCAAGAACTCCAGCACAGCCGACGATACCCCGAAGAAAGAACGTGTGCACAGCCGACTCAATCTCCAGATCCTAACTAGCCGCCCATGGAGTACGAGTACGCGCCGGGATTTGCCATGAAGCAACGCAAGGCAGATTCCAACTCCTTCGCTATTCTCCTTCGCTACTCGTCAAGGGATCTCTGGCCTCTTTTGGTTGATTTGTCATCATTTCAGATTCAACATGCATTATACGGAGTGCGAAGTATGGAGAATTCATACTGAACCCCGGGGTGATGTCAATAGTTCGTTACGATTTGACAGGGGCGGTGGGATCACATCACACCTTTGGAAATCACCTACGTAGCAACTGCAGGCGTATCGATCAAAGCCCCATGTTCGTAGTCTCGATTTGGAGTTTTAGAGATCGGGCTTTCTTATTTGACAACCGATCATCCGCAGCATGATCTGCGTTATTAGAACCTCGTAATCCATAACTAGTTGATTATATTATATACGACAATCACTCGTAATCGTACACTCAAGTGAGGTGTCGAGAGGACGGGAAAGAAAAAAATAATAATAATCAATACGAGTAACACCCGGGCAGAATCATCAGGCGACAGGGGAAGAAATGACATGTCGCGCATCTAAGGTATTGGATCTGCAATGCGGGTTTCTTTTCTTTTTGCATCCACGGTCTGCTCAATATCATGTCACTTGAGGGTGAAAGACACAGAAATGATACAGAAGATCGACAAGAAGAAAAACATGAGGGGCCAAGGCCTGCCTTAGCGTACTGTCGGGCTCGGGGAAGCAGCCGCGGACTCCATAGTAGAATCCTTTTGACAGAGGGATGATCCCGGGACGTGATCCCCGATCTCGTGTCTTAGCCTCATCTTTTGGAGATTTACTCCGTACTCGTAGGGGGAAAAGAATTGGCTGTGGGGCCTGTCTCAGAGCGGTAAAGCAGGTCGAGAATTGATCGGCAATATGATGACATACAGTGCAGATACGAGACTGCTGGGCTACTCGTATGAACAATCAAAAGCTATCTAAGGGAGATCCTAGGCCTGGTGTTGTAGGTCATCAGGGGTAGGGAAAACACGGGCTATATGATCTGCTACATATGACCGTTACACAGCGCATGGAGTACAGAGTACTCGTACATACTCTGTACACGTAAAACATGCACTGCAATGCAAGTTGCGACTTGAAAATGTGAAAATGTGAAAATGACATTATGAACTCGTTTAAAAAAGAAAAACAAAAATGTACGAAAAGACCGAACAATCCAGATTGGAACATCTCCGGTGCGGTTCGCCCTAAAGTCGCCCTAAAGTCGCCCGTTCCACCCGGGAATCCAAGCTATACCCTTTCCGGCTGTCGAATCGTGGAGCTAGTCCAGAACAGGTAGGAGGGGCCCTTTTTGGCACAGATATAGTTCGTGTTAGCTCATTCCATTTCCACCAATCATAGTCCCTGATTATCCCGTAAAATACACCCCCTTCCCCAGGGCTGGCACGTTGGAGTAATACCAGCCAACGAGGTCGTGAGGATATTAATATATAGAAGTACGAATAGTACGAGTAGTACGAAGTCCTTCGTATCTAGGTACGGAGTACGAACTCGTTAGGTACAGTTGCATCGTTGGTATGTTGACAATGCAGAATTACTACAATAGATGCACCTAGGTCGTTGGGCCTCGGGCTGCTGTGGTCCGTTACTACCTCCAGGGCTAGGTAAGTATCTTGAACAGTTTTTATTGAGCTATCTGTGGACAACGTCCGTTAGAGAAGGTACGCCTATTTAGATGCTCATTGAAATTCCTTGGCATGTCAGAAAGATATCCGAGATGCATCCCATTATTCTCCATGTGCTCTGTTCGAGTCCATAGCCATGCCGGGCTGTTGGGAAACGAGAAGTCGACACGAGGATCCACTAACCACGAATCGCCTCGAACGCAGGGTTGGGCTCATCGATGAAGTGGTAAGTCGACGCAAGAGCGCAACTGGTACACTGGTCAGCAACCATCCCAAGCAATTGAAATTCTGTCAACTTACGGGTCAACTTCGAATCGGGGGATGCAATCATAAGTTCCCTCTTTGATGTCCTGCATGAACTTCCAGCCATCATGCAGGTCGTAGAAAGAGATGGTGACATCAACACCGGACTTAGGTAAACCGTGAGCAGGGGCCCATATTCAAACAGAACAGGGTTGGGTCATAACTTACCTCGGCCTGGGTAATCAGGATCCGCTCGAACTTCATTCCCTCCCATCCATCTTGCGCAAGAACGCCCAGAACAGAGATATCGTCGTCGCCAACCTTGAAACCAGGAGCGATGCCGGCGAGACACACAACACGAGAAGCACCTTCAGCAACTCGATCCGCCAGGGCGGCATTGTCAGGAAGACCCTCCTCGGGCAGGGTGACAGTAATGACAGCCTCATTGCCATCAGCGGCCATGTACTTGATACCGGCAGAGTGTTTCTCATGGTAGTCAAGACACTCCTTCTCTTCAACGAACTGAACCACAACGGTACCATCCTCGGACCAGGCTTGCTCGATGGCACCTCCGTGAGTCAACAACAAGATGCGAGAAATAGTGGCCCACTCGGGCAGGTCACCAAACACAACACGACGGACAACACCAGCAGCAGCAGCCTTGGCCGCCTTCTCCTTGAGAATACGCAACTTGTGGAATTGGGCCAGGAAATCACCAGGAGCAGCAATGCCCTGGGAACGGGAGCCCTTGGAGTGAGAATCGGCCTTTTCCCCAGCGCTGCCAGACTCCATGTTCGGGTTATCGACTTTGACAGAAACGTGATCACGCACACCGTCAACACCGTCAGAAAGGTCGTCGGGAAAAAACTCCGCGGCGGCCCCAGACAGAACGGGTGGAACCTGTATATTGTCAGACAAGATGAAGCGACTGCGAAGAATATTGATTTCCCAGCCAGACCCAGGGACGAAGTGCTCCAAGCAGAGCCACCAATGTGTCTCATGTGTGAAGTGAGAATGATCAGAGGCGGGACTTACCTTGATTAAGGCCATCGTTGCAATCAGCCTTAGAGGTAGGCAAGGATGATGAGAGACGAAAGAATGAAAGTTGCGAAGATGGCACGTGAGAGAGAGAGGAGGAAGAAGAGATGAAAAAGAAAACAAAATATTATGAAGAGTGCGTCGGGCTAAGTTGGGAAGGCGCAGATTTGGGAAGGTGCGATGTTGTGTACTTCAACTGGGTGTGTTCACCTGTTCACACTGTGGACTTTACACGGCGTGGATAATGACCACCTGAGCATACAGTCATGTATAACCATGAAATATATGACTGTGTTCCAACTGCTGAATACCCTTGAGTTCCTGAATGATGGATAACTTGGTATGAGTAGGCATTTTACTTGACCATAGGCATTGTCCTCATACTTCAGGTAACACAAGTCTCCCATCGTCTCATCACCTTGCAGGAAGTTGAATGGATCAAAGACTGGTGTTTTCTGAAAAGACTATGCAAACTAATTCCATGGAAAACCTACAATGTCATTCAGGTAAAAGTGGACACAGCTAATTCTTGAGGTATTATCTGCCTACAATAAGATTGTGACAAGCAGTGCCCAGGTGCCTGGCTTCCGTCTAAGGAAACGCCCAGAAAGTGCGGATACAACCTAGGTAGGCAATGAAAGAATGTTAAGTCAGACCATCCATGGATGAAGCTGCACCTGAATTATCTAGTCCACCTGGGCAAGTATTGATAACCATTCTTATACAGATGGTTTTTACGAAAGTATCCAAAGAACAAAGAGTCGCTTTACTCGGCCTTCTCAAGAAAAAGAGACTTCATCAGGGAATAGAGTTGGGTATCAGATTTTAATTAGAAAAGATGCTAACTATGAGGGCACAGGAATATTTTCAAAGCCTTTCTGCCCAGGTTTCCGGTCTTCAACAATGACCTGAAGACCACGACGTCCACAGTAGCCATCGTTGCCAGCAACCCGATCAACAACCTGGAATGAACCACCGCCATCCAACTTTGCATTCGGGACCCAGACCGTCTCCTTGACATTTTGACCGAGGACCTCCGCCCGCCGGGGATTATACCAAGGAAGGCCAACGAGATGATTGCCCAGGTTGTGAAGGAACGAGTACAGTCCTTCAAAGCGACGAGTGACACCGAGCCACGAAAGTGTGCGATGATTGTAGGCAGTCCGCACAAATGGATTCATGTAGATGCCAGTGTCAGAAATCTCGTCCACATTAGTCTGGGGATCCTGGATATCCGCGTGGATGAGGCAGCATTCTGAGGCTTCCCAGAATAGATCATGACTGGAGCGGAAGCGTGCTGGATTTGGTGATGTGGGTGGCGACCCGGATTGGAAATATTTCGAATCAAAAGCGACCATTCCACCCCAGCAGCTGCGTACTCGCACGGCATCTTTGCCGGCAAGCACGTCCCTTCGACTCTCGCCCTTGCCGGACGTTGTGAACCAGGGATAAAAGGGGAGGCCCATGCTGTAGCCTTCAAGATCGCGGGTTGCATATGTGTCGTAAAACTTGAAGGGGTTGTCGAAGTCTACAGCACACGCTGCGCGATATTGTGCGATGCCGTCCGCATTTGCGTTGGTGGAAAAGAGAAGTTGGACTGTGTCGATGGGGTGGAAGAGGATGTCGTTCATGTACAGGAGTTTATCGAACTTCATATTTGGAAGGTCGGTCAATGGCTGTAACGCCTTGTTCCGTACCTGTGCCAAATATTCAATTCGCTTCACTCGGTTGGATCCACCTGGTATGGTCACAGTTGGCAGAGTCTTTGGGTCCAGGTGCTTCTCCGAAACAATGGACTTTTGGCATGTCACCTTCTTCTCCAGCTCACGCAGTGCACGCTCCCCCTCGTCGCCGCTGTCGTTTTCATAGATACTCAAGAATACATTGTCGTGCCCGAGTAGATCAATGAGATCAACGAGCTGTTCCCCCCATTGGCCCCGAGCAAGCTCACCCCCACTGTCATAAAGACTAGCCGCAATAAAAACCTTTTCACCCCGCGGGTTTCCACGTCCTGAGTATGAACTTCCAAGCACCGATTCGCGGAGTGTAGAGTAGTGCGCTGGTGGGTGTGTATACGAGGGGAACAGGATCGAAGTGAAGAGCGTAAGGGCGAAAACTATACCCGCAACCACGTGGATATAGCAGCAGCGGCGAATGCAGAATCGGCGGGTGCAGCTTGGGCGTGGGGTGCCTGCAAGAGCTGGTCTTGAGTTGGTCTTCAGACGACGATATCCCGTTGTCGCCGTCGAAAAGAGCCGGGATAGCCAAGGCAGTCGGCGTTTGCCAAATTGGGATGTGGGAGGGACTTGGGATTCAAAATCGGCCTCGTCTAGGTTAAATGTACCCTGCGAGTCAATTGACGATCGCGAAGCCATTTCCCATTCATCGGGATGAAGCAACCGGGCAGTCATGGTTGCACCGAATTGGGGCTGCTTGCCCTTGCTTAATTCAGCTATAGGAAGATCGAGTGATGGGAAGATCAGCTGTAGCCATGGTCAAAAGGGGGTCTGTTGGTACAGATGTTGGATGGTTTTCGCTTTTCCCCATGGAGAAACTTACATCATCCGATCACGTGGGTCCCGAAGTATACATGTATCGCCATGAGCTCACCAGGTTTGAATCTCAAGAAACTATATGCAAAAGAGGAAAACAACTGTTGCTAGATAGATTGAGAGACAATGTAGTCAGCAAATCTATCTATGAAGCTTCTAAGATTGGGAAGCCTAATGGAAAATGTGCAACATAAAGCTTCCAATGGAAGCTCCGGTACAGAGTGACGTAGCTTCAGCCTGACAGGCTCGACTACTCGTCGCCCCGATGATTTATATTTCTTGGGTCTAATCTCTTTCCCATTCCTCTTACATCTATCTCTAACCATCTAAACATCTGTTGTGCACCGTGGACATAAATCAATCACCTTGTAATTGCTTCCCCGCATCTCACCATGTCGCAATCGCAATTCAAATTCGCCAACTCGAATGCTAAAGTACCAGGCGACGGTACCCCACCCCCAGAATTCATCATCAATGCCCCAGCTTCGACCGACGTTTGGGCCAAGCCCCCATCCACAACTCGTTTCTCAGCCCCAATCCTGTACAAATCAATGCCACTGAAGTCATTCAAGCGGGCCCGCGTGGCCTTCAACGCTCTCTGGGAAAAGACATACGACCAAGGTGGTCTGATCATTGTCCTCAACTACGCCGATGGTAACCAAAAGTGGGTGAAGAGCGGCATTGAGCTTACCCATGGACGACCCCACCTCAGTGCGGTGGCCAAAGACAACTGGGCTGATTGGAGTCTGCTTCCGGTCCCCTCGGGCGGGAGTGCAGCGACTCTGGAGATGGTCCGAGAGGAGGACAATAGTCTGTGGATCTACCTGGTCGAGGGTGTGCAGAAGTCGCCCATCCGTGAGGTCACTTGGGTCTTTAACGAAGATGTAAAGGACATCTGGGTTGGAGTATATGCCGCTCGACCTTCGAGTGAGGGTGGTGAGCTGCCAGTCAACTTTGGTCATTTGATTATCGACCAGGCTTAGCTACAGGGTGGTCAAATGTCAACAGTTGAGTTCGTTATGAAGGAGTAGGTCTCAAAGTCGAGGTGTCACTGCTGTCATTCATTTTATATTGATTATACACTGGTCAGAAGAAACACAAGCCCTGGTCGCTCCAGGGCTGTTTATACCGAAATAACACTTTGAATATTATATGTCATTGCACACACTGGGCACTTACAAAACTGGCCTGTGGGTGCCTGATTTGGGATTGGCCAAAAACCAACCTTGTACGATAACGACCAGGTATAAGCAGTGTCTACCGCGATAAAGAATCAGGCATCCAATAAGTCATTGGGCCCTTGGACGCTATACACTTTCCAAGGTTCGTACTTACTTAAGTACTCACCTCTTTTCTTCCGAGGCTCCTAGGATCTATGTATTCACATTGCAGTATGGCAAGGTTCATCCTGGGTCCTCTAGATCAGGATGGGAGAGCGGCCACAGAGGAGAGATTGTGAAAACCACAGGTGCTCCAGTGTCGGCTATAGCGTAGGTAAAAAGTACCAAATTGCTATTAGTACGAAGAAGCGAGGTATGACAGCGGCTGATAGCCAAGACCCCACCAGGGTTCTACAGTGTCGATCTGATGTTACATGTATCACCAGCACAAGATAGACAGTGTCGATCAGGCGATATGCAGACACTCTTTGATCACATCATAACTTCATTTGATAGGTCTGTTGCTGTGGGTGGTCAGCCGCAATGTGCTCAGGGCCACCAGGTGCATGAGTGCATGAATGCATGAGTGGAGCGATCAACGTTAATCTGAACATCTGCAGCTGTCAAGCTGGACATTCACAAGCTAGAACCCATTCTTTGGCAAGATTTTAGGAGAATTCCATCCGGCTCGGGTGTTTCATGTCAGGCCTCCACATGTGGAATCGCTAAGTAATCTAAATCGACTCGGAACTCTGCACATACGAGTAATTATTCTATACTTAAGTAGGAGCACCTTCCTCTTTCTCATGTCTGATATCATTTAAAGACACTTGATTATCCCACTCTGTTAGTTTATATTGTATTGGTTCACATAGTACAGCCTTGGTCGTTATCTGATCCAAGCGTGTAACTAGAGTCGGATATAAGCGCTGCTCACGCCCTATTTGGAATGCCGAGGCCACGACATACCAATTGCGTAGTATGACCAGAATTTGGTGGAGCAAGGCAATTTATGCGCACTTTGTCTTGAACTTTCGAGTTTTCTTTTCTTTTTTCTTTTAATCATGGGGACCAAGTCAAGTGATAATCGGAAATGTGTAATGATCCGAGTGGTTAAAATCCGATCCAATCAATGTATATGAAGTCTGACTACTCCGTCTTTTCCGTGTAAAACAATGCATGACTCACCGTATAATAACTTCAGGGCTACAACAAATTGAGGCAATAAAATCGGCCACCTAAGAACCAGGGATCCCCGGCAATCAAACTTTCCATCTTATCTGATGTAAGTACCAGAAAAGAGAGTGACTTGGCAGTACCAAGGAATGTGCCCATGCCACCTGGTGGACTGAGGTATCTGACGGGTACCCCGTTCGGCAAGTGTTCCGTACCTGGCCATCTGGAGCCCTTTAATTTCCTGTCTTTGACACACTCTTGATGTCGCATTCCAACGCGACATCATGCTCACAGTCTTGATTTGTGAAGCACATTCTGACACTGTACTTGTAGAGTGAAGTGCAGAACTCTCTTTTCCATCTTGTTTGCTGCCACAGACCCCATCAGCCCGCATAAGTGCGACCGACGATCGGGCTTGGTCTCAGCGCAGTGCACACAAGACCTAAAGGCCTAAACTCTTCATAGCCTTCCCCTTACAGTTGGGCGTCCTCCGAAGCACGGCGGATCTACCCATCCGCCAATCTGCCCCATAGCTGCCTACCGAATCCTGCTTGGTACATCAAATAGCCCTTTATGGGTGGTTCTACAGGCAAGCGCGCTTCGACATATATTCTACTCATCGCATCGCCCCATATTTCTGCTCATTCCTTCCCGAATCGGTCTCCGATTCGTTGTCGCCGTCTCGTGTTTTCGTTTCTTTTTCCCTACTAGGACCTGACTGGCTCAGTGTTCCCCTAGCTGAAATCCCGCCAAGGGTGTGTGCTTAGTAGAGGCTTTTCATCCCTTTTATGTGATACGCCCGCTGTTGAGTTGGATGTTGCATGAACTCTTTTGTTTTCCCAGGAAAAAAGTCCGGATTATCACTTAATCGTCGCTATCTGCCTAGTCGTCGCTACGTGCTTAGTCGTCGCTACGTGCTTAGTCGTCGCTACGTGCTTAGTCGTCGCTACGTGCTTAGTCGTCGTCGTTAAGATCGACCTGGGGTACCTGAGTACATGCTTTCTTCCAAACTCTTTACTGATCCCACCGCTGCCTATTCGTTTATGGACACCTGTTGATCTGCACAATCTTTGTTGAGGCTCTACACTGTGGTGCAACACCGAGATGCCAATTATCGATCCACGTTCTGGACCGTCCTACGGCACTATGGAACCAGACATGGAGCATGAAAGAGAGCAACTGCTGCGGAATGAAAACGAAGTTGAGGGCCAGACCACTGGACAATCTGCACCGGACGATATACAAGAAGGAGTCCAAAAAATTGAGGCCATCAATTTGACTTGGACAGCCAAGTCTCTGATGGTGGCCTACGTCAGGTTCGTGTGGCTTGCAGTCCCGTGCCTTTACTGATCCCCCCTGCTGACTTGGCACAAAGCATATTCCTCATGGCCTTCTGCACATCACTAGAAGGACAGACGGTAATGTCGCTATCTGCATATGCAACAAGTGCATTCAGTAAGCACTCGTTGATCTCGACGGTCCTCGTTATTCAAAATGTGGTAAATGGTATGTACCCGACCCCCACCCCCCACTTTGGGTGAGCATGGACGCCTGGCTGATCTCAACACTAGCCGTCATTAAACCTCCGATGGCAAAGGTTGCCGATGTGTTCGGTCGCTTCGAGGCCTTCTGCCTGAGCATTCTCATATACGTGCTGGGATATATTCAGATGGCCGGCTCCACCAACGTTCAGACCTATGCTTCGGCGCAAATATTTTATTCCGCTGGCTCAACTGGACTGCAAATCTTACAACAGGTGTTTATCGCTGATAGCAGTGATCTGCTGAACCGTGCTTTCCTCGCGCTTCTCCCCGAATTTCCATTCCTCGTGACGGTCTGGCTTGGACCAACCATCGCCGGTGCCGTCCTGCGCACCAGTTCATGGCGATGGGGATATGGTATGTGGGCTGTGATCTTGCCTGCATCATTCCTCCCATTGGCTCTCACGTTGTTGTTCAACCAGCGCAAAGCCCAAAGATTAAACCTGATCAAGAAGCGAACCAAGAGACACACGAGCTTTGTTGGCATCCTGCGCCGGACATGGTATGATCTAGACGTCGGTGGCCTGGTGCTTCTCTCCGCGGCAGTCACTTTGATCCTGGTGCCATTGACTCTGGCAGCCACCGCCAAAAACGGTTGGAAGAATGCGGGCATTCTGGTCATGATGGTTCTCGGTGTTGCCTGTCTCTGTCTGCTGCCATTGTGGGAGTCTAACAAGAAATTGGCACCCAAGCCTCTTCTGTCTCTCCATCTTCTCAAGCAGAAGACCGCGCTTGCAGGATGTGCATTGGCCTTCTGGTATTTCAGTGAGTATAAGCCTCTTCGGCATTCTGTCCATTCGCGAAAACTTTTTGCTAACCCCCATTCTAGTGGCATTCTACTTTTCCGTTCAGCCTTATCTATACTCCTACCTCCAGGTTGTCCAAGGGTATGACGTTGCCACAGCTGGTCGCGTCACCCAAACCTTTGCTTTCACATCTACAATTGCTGCATTTAGTGTGTCTCTTCTCATCAAGTACACTCGAAGATACCGCATCTACGTGACTATTGGATGTGTCGTCTACATGACCGGTCTGGTTCTGATGCTCACATGCCGCGGAGAAGGGGCCTCGCATCTCCAAATCCTAGGCACCCAGGTCATCGTCGGCATTGGTGGTGGTCTGGTCAACGTTCCCGTTCAACTGGGTGTTCAAGCGTCAGCCAGCCACCAGGAAGTTGCCGCCGCGACCGCGATGTTCCTAACTTCTATGGAAATGGGAGGTGCAGTTGGTGCCGCCATTTCCGGTGCTGTGTGGTCTTCTGCCATCCCGCATAAGCTTCTGCAGTACCTTCCCGAGGAAACCAAAGATCAAGCTGGCGATATTTTCGGCAAGCTGACTACCGCCCTGTCCTACCCAATGGGATCCCCTACTCGCATTGCCATCAACCGCGCCTACCAGGAGACCATGCACCGACTCTTGACCCTAGCAGTCATCGCCACCCTTCCTCTCATCCCACTCAGTCTCATCATGGTGAACTACAAACTTGACAAGGTAGGTTGCGAATGACAATCCATGGATAATAATTCTGGCTGACCCTTTTTTTTTTTTTTTCCCAGATGGGCTATGGTAACTCCGAACCACAAGGTCATCTGGTTCCAGCCGAGCCAGAACAAGGCTCCGAGGACGGACACTCGAAGCGAACTTGAACAATCATGCACCAAGTGCAGTGCAATGTGCACGACCATTATGACCTTACGAATCCCAGCCCCTCGACTCATTTTTCCGTTATATCTAAACACGGTTGCATTTTGATACATCCCATCCAGCGTCCAGTTTATCATTACCCATTACCTGACCTTCTATTCTACTTACAACTTCCTGTATGCGTTTTCTAGCAGACATTGCATATGGCGTTACTTTCCCACGGCGTGCTCTCTAGAGGTGTTGGGATTTTAGACATTTTTACTGAAATGCATTACCAATATCCATTCACTTCTCAAGACCCAGATGTTATTCCTCCCGGAGATTCCAATATGGCCGGCTTGCCGCTCTCTGTAACAGAGTCAATCTCCCGCGATGCCCTGTGGGTCTAGGTCATTTCCTGCAACGTCAGAGGGAATAACGGTTCCCGGCGCGATAGGCGTCGGTACTCCGTAGGCATGCAGCCACTGGGCCGACAAACGGTGCCTGACAACCTCTTCCGAGTTCCCCAGTCCAGCTTCGAACCGGCTTGGGACATTTACCAGTTAGACGGATTTAGATTAGGATCTCCTGCATTGGCATTCAATCCGTGCCAGGCCTAGATCGCCCCCTTTTTTTTTTTTCTCCCACCCCCCTCTTCCCCCCGGAACTCCCTGACAGCCTCGTATTACCTCCACGTCTCTGGACCTCTAGATTGCGCGTGCATGTACCTGCATATATGCATGCAGACCGGTTTCCGGAGGCCTTGTTCTTTTGTGTTGGGCTGTATATATCAGGTGAGTAACGAGTAGGAAGAGAACCTCGGTAGGAAGTACGAGTAGATACGAGAGTATAAGGGTAGCTCATTGCAGATTACTAGGTCTAGACGTGGGTCATTGAGATTCCCCATTTGAATTTAAGGCGAAACGGGTACAAATGAAAGGAGAGTTGGCGTGAAACGGGTCAGATCATTGGAAAAAGAAGAGAAGAAGACAAGAGAAACAACGGAAACAAAAGGAACAAGAGAAATAAGAGGCCAAAATTACCATTTTGATCTCGTTCAAAGTCGGTGAGATGATCTGCCCTGCGACCGTGATCTTTGGAGATTCAAATATTCGACATTTGCTGATTTGCTGATTTTTTTGATTTGCTAGGACCTTACAATAACATCAGATTTCTTCACTTGATCTTTGCTGGCGTCAGAGAAAGGAAAGAAAAAAAAAAGAATACTAAAGCGAGGTGTACAGACCGTGTATCGAGACTAGCCGTCTAGACTCTACTCTGCGGGTTGCCCCATTCAATCCAGACCACAGCTTCTTCCTCCCTTTTTGTCTCCCACAGTCTTCCTCCTCTAGTCTTACCAACCCTCCAACCTTTCTTGTTTCAAAATGGTTGTTGCTACCATCAAGTATGCTGGCCCCTGCTCCAGCTTATCCCCTCACTTGCTAACTATCTCCAGGTGTGTCGTGGTGGGGGACGGTGCAGTTGGAAAGACCTGCTTGCTCATCTCATACACAACGAACAAGTTCCCTTCGGAATATGTCCCCACTGTCTTTGATAACTACGCCGTCACGGTGATGTGAGTTGAGCCTCAGCACTGAAGCACTTCCCCGATCTCCCCTGGCCTCTTGCTAACCCCCCATCCCCAGGATCGGCGATGAACCTTACACGCTGGGTCTGTTCGATACTGCCGGTCAAGAGGATTATGATCGTCTGCGCCCTCTCTCCTACCCGCAGACTGATGTCTTCCTTGTTTGCTTCTCCGTCACCTCCCCCGCCTCCTTTGAGAACGTGAGGGAAAAGTGGTTCCCCGAGGTTCACCACCACTGTCCTGGTGTCCCCTGCCTGATTGTTGGCACACAAACCGATTTGCGCGACGATGCGGGTGTTCGGGACAAGCTCGCCCGCCAAAAGATGCAGCCCATCCGGAAGGAAGACGGTGATCGCATGGCAAAGGAACTTGGCGCCGTGAAATACGTGGAGTGTTCCGCTCTGACACAGTACAAGCTCAAGGATGTGTTTGATGAGGTACATCCCTCCCCTCTCCCCACATCTTCCTGTTTATCTTTGTTGCTTACACATTTTCTTCGATAGGCTATTGTTGCGGCGCTCGAGCCTGCGCCCAAGAAGAAGTCAAGGGGCTGCCGCCTGCTGTAAACGCCTTCTGGGACCTCTCAACAGGTTGGACCGAGTGCGACAGAACCTGTGTGCTTGGATTGATGCCTGGTTGACACGCGCCTCGAAGCAGCTACGATGGAATGAACCTGTTTTGTCTCTTTTTCTCTTACGTTCTACTGGGCGGCAAATAAGCTGGGTTTTTTTGGGGGGATCTTTCAAATGCGACAATATACGGGATGTGGGATCCTTTTTCTTTTATGTCATGGGCTAGTTGATGCCATGTGAGGCGTTTCAGATCTACGTTTCCAGTTTGAACATGGCTTTTGATGTTTGATCCCCTTCTCTACAGTTTTGTTTCGTCCCAAATCCCCCAAATAACCAGCTCTATCTTGCTGCATCCTTCTCTCTTCTCTTTCTCTCCCCTTTTGCTCGTCTCTTCTGTGCTTCGCCAGGCTGCGTCTGCCGTCTTCAACTTCCTGTTTCCGTCGCGATACCGATACCGATACCGATACTGATCCTCTTTGCCCATGAACTCTAGCGACAGCTCTTTTCTTCTTCCTGCGTGTCGCTCCATTTATTCCCACCTTCCCACCCCGTGCTTTACTCTTTCATCGTCTCTTTCGGCGTTGGATGTCAGGGCGTCGTGCTTTGGTTTGACAATATCCGTTCTATTTCACCTTGAATCGCCAGTCGTTTTCTCCCTGCGTTCTCATTTTCACGTCTCAATTTACCCCAGCCTTTCATCTCCCTGAATATGACACCTGAGCTGTGACCTTCCCTTGCAGATCCAGTCTTTGTTGAAATTTCCAAGTTTGTCCCTTTGATCCCGATCTACTTGTGACTTTGATACATACTGTGCTCATGTTCTGCGTTCTGTTCCATGAGCGAGCTGAAATCTGGTCAGAAAGTCACAGATAGACCCAATCCAGATCAGCTCTTTGAAATTACTGCAAAGCAATATCCATCCATACCTAGTACTTCATAGCTTGTAGTCCATGGGTATACACTCTGATATCATCAGCCATGGAGCTCGGTTCGCCTCGGGTAAGCATTACATCATAGCCATGACATAGTTCATTCAGTCTTCGCTTCATTCATCTCGTACAACGTATATACATCATTGACACTATATATCCTTGGATCTTTTTCAAAGCTCATCCTTGGCTTCCTTCTGGGCCGCCTCCTCAGCCTCAATCTGCTCCATCCAACCGTACCAGCCACCAAGCTCCTCATCAACCCCAGACTTGACAATGCTGGTAATAATCTCAAAGGCAACCTGCGCAGCAGCAAGAGCAGTAGTCTCACCCTTGTTATCATAAGCAGGCGAAACCTCCACAATATCCGCACCCACAACATTGAGTTTCTCCAGACCACGCAGAATGCGAATGAACTCGCGCGTAGTCCAGCCACCAGGCTCGGGAGTACCAGTACCAGGAGCCGTAGAGGGATCAAGCACATCAATATCAACAGACAAATAAACAGGCTGCTCAGGATCAAGACCAGTGCGCGCAATAATTGTCTCAACAACACCCATGGGGCCAAGCTCATCAATATCATCCGCATGAATCCGGATAAATCCCTGCTCAGGTCCGGGGTTTGTATAATCCCCAGCATCAACACCAGTCAATCGCGTACGCAGACCCGCATGTGCAGATGTAGCATTGCAAATCAATCCCTCCCGACTAGCCTTGTGGAAGAAACTACCGTGGTTGAACTGCGTCTGCTCACTCTGCCAGTACGCGCTGTACCGCACAGGGTTCCAGGTATCAAGGTGCGCATCGAAGTGCAGCACCGTAATTGGCTTCTGGTAGATCTGGTACAGAGCTCGCAGAGCTGGCAGCGCAACACTGTGATCTCCGCCCAGGGTGACTAGCTTTGGGTGGCTGTGGCCGATGCCCGTTGCCTTGGGCGACTTGTTCACGATCTTGCGGGATCCAAGCTCCAGGAATGCTTCGTACATCTGGCGCTCGGCAAGCCCGTTGTCGAAGGGTGTGATGGGGATGTCGCCACAGTCGGTGATCTTTGCCCATGACTTGTATGGGTTGATTCCGGCACGCGTGTTGTAGCTGGTTGGTGCCATCTGGCGGGCGCTGGCGGCGCGGATCGCCCGAGGTCCGAATCGGGCGCCTAGTATATTATCAGTACTGATTCTTGTGGCTTGAGACTGCCCAGAAAAGGGAATTGAAGGACTCACCTGGGCGGTAGCTGACTGCTGTGTCAAAGGGCGCACCAATCACGGCAATATCGTAGTGCTCATCGGGCTCGATCAGACACTTGACGGGCTTGAGATGGGCGAAGCTGGCAATGCCGGAGAAGGACCACTATTTACTTTATTAGATATTGTTAGACCAATTGCACAGTTCATACATACTTCCTGATCCCACTTCTTAAGCAATTCTGCGCGCTCGTGCTCGGGCACGACCTCACCGTCATTGTGGTGGGCGCAGGCCGTCGCAGAGCTGGCCAGAGCCAATGCGCTCACGAAGGTCTTCCAAGCAGGCATGGTCAAAAGATGTGTAAGAAGAAATAAATAGAGAAAAGCGAAAAGAATTTATTTATCTACATGTCTCTCCGGCCAACTTCCTGAAGCAGCCATTAACACGATAGATCTAAAGGGAAGGACGAACAGACTCCCCGCCACACTCCGTGGATCGGTCGTGCAGACTTTCCCTTCTTGGCCTTGGCCCGCTTTTCCCTTCTCTTCCGCTTCACCTCTGCTAAGTACTTTTTATACAATACAAGTCCTCTTAGTACTAATCACTTATTCTGCAATTGTCGTGGCTATAAAGCCACTTATGATGCTATGCGGCGCGTTGTCGTGACGGGTCTTGGGGCGGTAACACCGCTAGGCGTTGGTGAGTCTCAACTTTTTTTTTTCTTTTGGAGCTCCAATCTTCGGATCCCTGCAATACAAGGGTGCGGAGTCCGAGGATGGATTCTGCTCCAATTAGCCAGAAAGCTCCAGTCCAAAATCCCCGGACTCTCGAGCTCTCTGCGTCCCCACTCCCCATTCCGGAAGGGGAAGGTCTTGACAGCCAATCGGCGGATCCATGCGGGATCTGTCGAACATCGCATACACCTGCTTGCTGCTGATAAGCGTCGTTGATCAATATCGCCATCCGATCGCTAACGTCCGTGTCGTGCAGGAGCTCGACGTACCTGGAAACGCTTGCTAGATGGCCATTGCGGTGTTGTCAACGTGAAAGATCGCGATGAGCGCTTCGCTGAGCAGCCTTGTCAAGTAGCTGCTGTGGTACCACAGGGTAGTCGTGAGGACGGAGGTTGGACAGCTTCGCAATGGCTGGAACGTGGTGTAGGTACATCTTTTCTTTTTCTTTCTTTTTTTGTCTTGTCTCTTTGCAGAAACGAAATATACTATTTGTCAGAGCTATCTGTGATGCTGATTCAATATAGGAGGAGCGTAAAATGGCCAAATTCGCTCAGTATGCCATGGCTGCCACAGAAGAGGCACTTCAAGATGCAAACTGGAAGCCTGAGCCTTTTGAGCAGAGAGAAGTAACGGTGTGTTGTGTATACTTTGGAGGCCAGCTGAGCGAGTACTGATTTTATAACAGGGTGTCTGCCTTGGTTCTGGCATCGGCAACTTCGATGAAATGTACAACACAGTTGTTGCATATGAGAAAGGAGTTAGGGCTCATTCGAGCACAAGGCTGGGAACGCTTTTACTAACATTTTACCCAGGGCTACAAGAAAGTGAACCCACTCTTTGTGCCTAAGCTGCTGATCAACCTCGGCGCTGGCCATATCTCTATGAAATATAGATTCATGGGCCCGAATCATGCCGTTACCACGGCTTGCACAACCGGAGCTCATTCCATCGGCGACGCAGCTAGGTTCATTGCCTGTGGTGACGCTGATGTGATGGTCGCTGGTGGCGCCGAGTCTTGTATCCACCCTTTGGCCATCGGTGGATTTGCTCGTGCGAGAAGTCTCGCCACGGCCTTCAACGATACCCCCGAAACTGCGTCACGGCCCTTTGACGCTGATCGCGGGGGTTTTGTTGTCGGTGAGGGTGCTGCTGTGTTGATTCTGGAGGTAAGTTCGCAAGAACTTTCGAATTCTGCCCCGTTGCTGATTCATTTAATAGGAGTTAGAACATGCCCTTGAAAGAGGAGCTAAGATATATGCAGAGCTTAAAGGCTATGGCTGCTCCGGTGATGCACACCACATGACATCGCCCAAGGAGAATGGCGAAGGCGCATACATGGCCATGAAAAAGGCACTTAAGCAGGCTCAGCTCCGCCCTGCTGCCGTGGACTATGTTAATGCACACGCTACTTCAACAATTGTTGGCGATGCCGCGGAGAATGCTGCTATCAAGGCTCTTTTACTTGGCTCCGAGGGCAGAGAGAAAGCGGCCGATGTCAATGTCAGTAGCACCAAGGGTGCACTCGGCCATCTTCTTGGTGGAGCTGGTGCTATTGAAGCTCTAATCTCCGTGCTTGCCATTCATGAAGTGAGTTAATCTTGCGTGATTATTTGCATATTAGATTTGCTGACCACCAATAGAACACCATGCCACCCACCATCAATCTAGACCGACTGGCCAATGGATTTGACTGCAACTATGCTGCAAAGGAACCACAATCAAGGCAGATTGATGTGGCTTTGACGAATAGCTTTGGATTCGGTGGCACAAATAGCAGCCTGTGCTTTGCGAAGTATTAATCATTGTTTCACCATTTTGTACTATATTGGCTAGACGATAAAGAGCCAAAATTCTTGGCACTGGCTCTTTTCCAGAACACCGATTGTTTGAAAAATAGTTCCCATCCATTTTAAACCTCCCTTTGTGAGGACTTAGTTGTATGTGACATGAGGGTCACGTGCCGAGTGTTGATCCTAATGCGGAGGAGCCCCAAGCCCGACCTTGACTCCGGAGACCGAACCCATTTCGCGGTACCCAGCCACGGAAACACCTATCGAAAGCATTTCCACGCGATCCGTGAGCGCTTTGATTCTCACCAACTTTCAATCTTGCGCCCACCATGGCGACCAATGGTGATTCCGGCCGAGGTAGGCACTACATGGCTCCCGTTGATAGCGCAATCCGACAGGACGCTATAACATCAAACCCAGCTCATCCGGGATGGGAACCTCCCTCAAGCTAACCTTCAACCTTGTTTACAGGAACCGGGAGTCTGGTTGATGCGTCCGGATATACTTTTACAGACAAGGACACCAAGCCCGGCAAGATCAAGGTGAAAAAGACCTCCAAGGCGTCAACCAAGAAAAAAGCAGATGGTATGACTTCTCAGATCCGATCCCACAAGCCAAACGGGTCCTAACAGCACATGCAGATCCCAAAGACGGTCCAGCCGACACCTCACCTACCTCCTCCCCTCTTCCCGTCATTGATAGTAAAGTCATCACCGCATTCCCGACCGGCAAGCCACGCGAGGAAGATCTACTAGAAACCGTCATTTGTAAGGTATGCAGACGGCCTACGCTCAAATCCACGGCAGCGGACCATGTCCGTGGCTGCTTGAAGGCGAAGCAAGAAAAAGCACGCAAAAAGAAGGAAATTCGCGATGCGGCCAACCGCGCAAAGGCTGGAGACGACAGGGACGACGATCCAAACGACAAAGAAGATGGGTCTATGATGGGCCAGAAGAGCGCCAAGAAGAGCGCCGTCAAGGGAACCGATGACAACCGGAAAGGCAAGAAGCGCAAGGCGGATGAAGATGATGGCAAAGAGCCCAAGAAAAAGAAGAAGAAGGACGAGCTCAAGCCAAAGGCAGCTAAGCCGAAGGGCCCTGTCGACGTCGAGAAGCAGTGTGGTGTTACGCTACCGAATGGCGCGCAGTGCGCTCGTTCCCTGACTTGCAAGAGCCACTCTATGGGCGCCAAGCGATCGGTGCCTGGGCGTACACTACCATACGATATGCTGCTCCAGCAGTATCAGAAGAAAAACCAGGCTCGTCAGCAGAGTAAGCAAAACCTCTGCTTCACATATTTGTATTTTGCATTGGCAAGACTGACTTAATATGATCACAGAGGCCGCCATCGATGCCAATGCTCCTTTGCAAGAAGACATTGAAAACACAGGCCCTATTGACTCTGACGAAGAGAGAGATTCCGTCATGGCAGCTATTGCTCGCTCAGCACCTCAACCTCTCGTTCAACATCCGTTAATCACCACCAAGTCGAAGTATCGATATGTCCGTATCAAAGAGCAGATGTCACATGCCATGGGAGTCCGGAGTGGCGGTGGATTATTCTCCAACGATGAAAGCCAACCACTTTTTGGAAGTCAGCTCTTTGGACTCCCTTCTGCTGATGTCGAGTCTTCTTCCGTAGACGCTCACGGAGAAGTGGATGACATGGATATCGGTGCGAGGACCGCCGTTCCAGGTGTACGCAAGACCCCAATCACGGCAGGCTAATTGGCCCTATTCTTCATGACTTACGACACTCTTTTCTGCGCGGTTGATGTGTTCTTATTTACTGGATATTGGATGCTGGCGTTCATTGGCACGCATCGAGCACCACACCGCTCTCTAATCTTTTTTTGTTCTTCGGTTTCCCTGGATATGCCCTAGGTTCAGGCTGGTTCTGTTTGGTTTGAAAGGTGATGACATGATACCCCGGCGTGATACTACATTTTGAACTTGGAAAGTAGAATCCACCTCTTTATGCTATATGCATTGAGACAGCTGTACTATGTATGAGTTGACAAGTTGATTAAAGTACTTTCATATGCAAGAACAAGTAGGCATTATAATCATGTTCATATCAGATCGCCCTCGATCGAAATTCGATCAAATAACAGCTCCCTGAAGACTTCAAATGCTTTGTGAAGCTATTCACAGCTTCATTTGATATTACGTAATACTTATGCCTGAGGCATGAATACACCTCTCGTTCCGTTCGCCGATCTCATTGTCCTTCTGAGCTTGACTTTAATCTCAAAGACTCGCTGTTCACTTTGTTCAATTGCGAAGCATAGCCTTACCTGGTTCCTGTCCTTGCGATTGCGGGCGAGCCCAATTCGCACCCGGGGACCTCACCGAGCCCGATCCCCTCAACTGTCAACCTCCAAGCACCGTCGTCGCGCTACTCGTTCCAGTCTCAACATAGTCCAAAGGGACTCGAATCCCCCAACCCACCATGAGTCACGCCGTCCCCGACCTAGATGCTATAGGCATCAAAGCAGACCATGATCTGGCCGATCAATTCCGCCGCGAAGTCGCCAGCCTCCTCTCGCGCAACAACCTTAACTTCCCCGGTGCACAACCTGTCAGCTTCTCGTCAAAACATCTGACCGAGCTGCAGCGTGAGGACTACTTCGTATGTGAGAAGACAGATGGAATCCGCTGCTTGATGTACTTTGCGCGCGGAGATCCCAACTCTGAACAGCCTGAAATTCACTATTTGATTGATCGCAAAAACGACTATCGATACGTACCAGGCCTGCACTTCCCGCTCCCCAACGATGATACCTTCCAGGGATTCCACGTCGACACCCTGGTCGATGGCGAGCTTGTCAACGACACCTATGATGACGGAACAACTCAACTAAAGTACCTAGTCTTCGACTGTCTAGTACTAGACGGGCAGAGCTTGATGCACCGTACACTGGATAAGCGACTAGCATATTTCAAGGAGAAGGTACTCAAGCCTTACAGTGCCATGTATCGCAAATTCCCCGAGGAGAAACAACACCGGGCTTTCGCCGTCGAGGACAAATCTACGCAATTCAGCTACGGGATTGAAATGATGTTCCGCGAGATCATTCCCAAGGTCAAACGCATTCACGGAAATGACGGCCTGATCTTTACCTGTCGCAGTACCCCATACCGCATTGGCACAGACGAGCACATCCTCAAATGGAAGCCCCCACAGGAAAACACCATTGACTTCCGAATGCGCCTTGAGTTCCCGACCCTCGAGCCAGATACCGAAGACGAGGCCGAGGGCATCCACGAACCTTTCCTGGATTACGACGCTCTCCCAATTTGCCATTTGTTCGTCATGCTTAGTGCGGGCGAGTATCGCCATTTCGGAGAGTTATACCTGGAGCCGAAAGAGTGGGAGGATCTCAAAGCTCTCGGCGTTCCCCTCGATGATACGATTGTGGAATGCGCCAAAGATACAGAGGGCCGATGGCGGTTCCATCGTCTCCGTGACGACAAGAACGATGCCAACCACATTTCCACGGTTGAAAAGGTTCTTGAAAGTATCGAGGATCGCGTCACTGAAGAAGACCTCATTCGTCTGGCCCCTGTCATTAAAACAGCTTGGAAAAAGCGCCAGCAAGGCATGGCTGCTGGAGACGAGGAGAAAAAGCGGAGGGCCCAGGGGCCACCTGGTAACCCTAATGGAATCAAACGAAAGTTCGAGGAATGATATGAAAACCAAATGGAGCTTTTGCTCTGGTTCATTGCAAGGCGTTTGGTGCTTGGGGGCGATCTTTGTATTCTACTCAAATCGGATAAATGGAGGCTGGAAGACCGTGAATGGCCTCCAGGGCTTCTTCTACTAAGCTCAATGTATACTCATGTTTAAATAAATGGCTGTCTACACATTATCTATAGATACATCCATAAATGTCTTTCTTAATGTCTCTACAGATGTTCTTTGTATAGAGGCTCAATGCGGAAAAGATTACGTAACTCAGAATTCAGGCGGCGGTTTGCTCCCTTTCCCGCATCATCACCCAGGACAGGGAACATCTGCTTCCATCATCCTCATCTCTGTTCTCGCTTCAATCTGTATTGTCCAGCAACATGGGCGTCCGAGATTCCCACGGGGAGACGACGGGGACGCCCGACCCCGTCGAGAAGGGCTTCGCCACTCTCAACACCATCAGGTATGATCTTTTTTCGCCAGGAAAAATTTCCCTGCGGATCCATAGGGCCACTTCTATCGGGCGCGTATACTGATTATTTTCATAGAATCGGCGTGAAGGCCATGGTGCAAAAGGTTTGGACTCCTGTGGCAGATTCTGGCGGTTGTGTCACGTGACTATGATTTCACGGGCCTTATACTAACTGGTCACAGGATGGAGAGCTGAGAAAGGCTGAAATTCTGTCTATCAGGCAGCGAAAGGATGGTCCCTCATTCTAGTATGTTTGTTACTTATGACTATACTATCCGATTCTAACATATATACTAGTGTCCACTATGTTGATTTCAACAAACGTCTTGACGGTAAGTTCTAGCTGCTGGGCATACATTCATTTCCCTAGCAGAATCCCTCTAACTTTGCTCCAGAATGGGTTGCATCTTCAAGGATCGACCTATCTCAAGAGGTCGAATGGCCTCAGCCAGAGAAGGCCGATAAGAAGAAGGCCGCAGCAGCCAACAAGGCAGCGCCTAGCAAGAACACAAGTGCGAACAAGCGTGCCCGGGCTGATAGTCGCGATATCTCACAAACACCTGATATCCTGGGTGGTAAGAATGTGAATGTTGGCAAGGCCTCACGGCCCTCAAAGGCTGGGGGCAAGGAAAATATTGACACCCCCGGCGATACCACGGTGTCGTTCGCTTCCGAGGGAGTCTCGACGGTTGGCACGCCTAAAGCCACTGACTCTGAAGACGTTGAAATGGCCGATGGCCCTACTGAAAGCCAATCGATGAAAGAGGACGAAGTCCAAACAGCCTCAGGCGAAGTCATCACCCGCGGAGAAGAGATTGAGCGACTGCGTACAAGTGGTAGTATGACTCAAAACCCCACGGAGATTCATCGCGTGCGAAACCTGACCCGTCTCCAAATGGGCAAGTACGACGTCGAGCCGTGGTATTTCTCTCCATACCCGGATTCATTCTCCGACGTCGACCTAGTCTACATCGACGAGTTTTGTCTCGGCTACTTCGATAACCAGCGTGCCTTCGAGCGTCATCGCTCCAAGTGCACCCTTACCCACCCACCAGGCAACGAGATCTACCGCGACGATAACATTTCCTTCTTCGAGGTTGACGGTCGTCGCCAGCGAACCTGGTGCCGCAACCTGTGTCTTCTGAGTAAACTCTTCCTGGACCACAAGACTCTCTATTATGACGTTGACCCCTTCCTTTTCTACTGCATGTGCACCCGCGACGAGACAGGTTGTCACCTTGTCGGCTACTTCTCCAAGGAAAAGGACTCTGCCGAGGGCTACAACCTTGCCTGTATCATGACTCTACCTCAATACCAGCGCCGCGGCTTCGGTCGTCTCCTTATCTCTTTCAGCTACGAGCTCAGCAAGCGCGAAGGCAAGCTCGGGTCGCCCGAGAAGCCTCTCAGTGATCTGGGTCTCTTGGGTTATCGACAATACTGGCGCGAGACACTGGTAGATCTCCTCATTGAGCCTAACCGCGAAGCTATGAGTGAGAACGAGCTTGCCGTGTTGACATCCATGACTGAAAAGGACGTTCACGAAACCCTGGTTGTCTTCAACATGCTTCGGTATCATGTGAGTTGAAACCACTTTACATAGATGGTTTGATGATTTTCATTTGCTAATCGACTTACAGAAAGGTAACTGGGTCATCGTTCTGACGGACAGCGTTGTTGAAGAGCACGAGAAACGACTCAAGAAAGAGGAGATTAAGGGCGCACGCAAGATTGATCCCGCACGTCTCCAGTGGAAGCCTCCTGTTTTCACTGCTTCCAGCCGGACCTGGAACTGGTGATGTGTTGCTTTCCTTCTCTGCTAAATATGGGATTTATGGCGTTCATTTCATCTGGTTGGTTATCTAATGGGCTTGGGGGCGTTTGTGGACGTCAAAAGTAGTCGACTTGTCGACTCATATGGAAATGGCGTTTTATCCTGCCCCGAGAGGATGTGTAATTTTTTTATACCTATTTACTGTTTTGTACACTATTCACCTCAAATTTCTACCATAATCAAGTGACCAAAAACTGAAGAGATCTAGCCCTAAGGCCTCGATAGTCTAGAGCCAACGATCCAACGCTCCGTCATCGAAGTATACTCCCGAGGTTAAATCTTCAAGTCAAACTCCGCATTTTTGACGGGATTTGAGGGCTCTAGATCATTTCGGGAAGATATTGGTCCATCAATCAGTTCTCAAATTGGTAGTTGGGTGGTTAAGACGATGATTGAGGGCCAAAAAGACGGTTAGAAGAAGGCTTCAGTGACCCAAGTCTTGAGACGTTGAAAAGCTTCATTGTCGTCAAATTCTGACTTGGAGATATGACCTCGGGAGTATACTTCGATGACGGAGTGCACACCTAGGTAGGTACGTATGGATTCACTGGCTCGCGGTTACGGGTGTTACTGGTTTACGGTCTAGGTTAAGTAATGGAAAAGCAGGTTAAGTTTAAAAATGATTCACTAGACTTGTGAATATCGAGGTTGATCCAGCCGTGTACTCGGAGCGTAGGTAACGTGAAACAGCTTGTTCAGAACAAAGCATGCAACCACGACTTGAGGCGAGAATGGCATGCGAACAGGGCGCTGTATCGGTCGACAGGTGTCATACACACATCGCAAAGCCAACAAGGCTGTAATTGTAATCCTGAAAAAAGGCGGGGAAATAGGCACAGGGGTGATCGGGGACAGGAAGAAAGGGTAGGTACATCTCAAGACACACATCGTTGGGTTGACGCCAGAGGTATCATGTCCGAACCGGGAAGAGCGAGGGGATGGCAAGAAGGGCCATTGCCCCTACTGTCGATTATTCGAGTAGTAGAGTCGAACCCGAAAGAAGATGCGAAGAACGCTGGCGATATGCAACGCTAGAAAACCTTAATGTGAAGTAGGTCCCCAGCTCGGCTTGCTGGACTGTTGTCGTGATCCTGTGTTGGAGGTAGGCTTCTCGAATTTGGTCCTAGGTGCCTCCCCAGGCTTGCTATTGCCCTTGCGAGGTCGGTTGTTGTTATTGTTGCGGGGTCGATGTGGGCCAGGCTTGCGTGGAACGAGGAACACCACAGGCTCAATACCCCCTGGAAGGAGGACTGTGGCTCGCATATTGCCATGGTTATCACGATCAGTCTGTCCAACCACGAACGCCGCAATGCTCTGAGAGTAGACCTGCCTGATGTTCTTACGAAGTTGTCGCAAGGGAGGAAGTGGTCCCCATGAATTGGGGGGTGCCATGGTGGGAACACGGACAGCAGGCAAGGAGCCTGGCTCGCGATCTTCAAACATTTCATCCTGTCTTTCAACTTGTTCAACCGCAATATCACCGTCTCCTTTCTGTGATCCAAGCTTAGTTCGAGGGATCGAGACGGATACCGCAGCAGTGTGAACTGACAAGGCTTCCTTAGTAGCGGGAGTCACAGCGAGCACGTTCTTGTTGGGTTCGGATTTGAAGAGACTGTTGATCTTTTCTTGCCACGAGATGGCGGTCGAAGTTCGAGGCATCGCGTTGCGGGGAGGAGCGGCTGCCATGGAAGCGAACGTGGGCGGAGGCGCCGGGGCGCTCACGACCTTTGGTGGAAGCTTCACGACGGGCTTGGGAATAGGGAGATGCACGTGAGGGCGGCTCGAATCCCCAAAGTAGACCGGGTGGCTTGAAACCTCCTCAGGGGGAGGAGGTGAAGGGCTGCCACTGCGCTCCCTCTCGACGACCTGGCGCTTGGGCTGCTGCTCGGTGGCAGAGGGGAAGAACCGGGAGCTGCGAGCAGGCGGAGGACCAGAACGATTGAGATCAGATGATGGGAGCCCATCCACAGGAGCAGCGACAGTCAACGGGTTAGACAGCGGCTGCACGCCCGGCTCGGAAGTTGCTTCCTCCTTTTTGCTCACAACCGTGCGAGTGACTGAGCTGACGACACGTCGGCCTTGGTCGTTGGATTTGATCTGTTTCCAGGTTTCATTGAAGGTAGATGGGGCCGTAACATGCTCGCCCTTCTGATGCGTCTTGTGGAAATGCTCCATGAAATTCTTCTGGTCCTGGCGTTCACTTTCGCCTGCATTTTCTGCGAAGGAGTTCCAGGCATCCACTGCACGAGGCTGCTGTGCGTTCGGTGGTCCGATGGGACCGGGACGACCGATGGGATGCAACGGGTCAAATGAGGTGTGACGTGCCTCGGGTGAGGGTAGACAGGCAGCTTGCTCCGGAGCAGCAGCAACGAAGTTGGGAGGACTAGCCATGGCTGCTTGATCGAATCCAAGCTGACGTAAAGAATTCTCACGGGAAGAGAAACCAAGAGGTTGGTCGAAAATGCCGTTTCCGAGAGTGGGTGTGCGATCACTACCCAAGGGTTTCCACGGGTTCTTGACTGTGGGGGAGGTTGTAGTGATGCTTGGGTGAGACCAAGGCGAGGTAGACACTTTCAAGTTGTTTTGTTGCCACCTTTCTTCAGGTTGACCGTTTGACTTGACAGGGGAGTTGGGTGCAAGTGGTTCGCGTGGAGTGGGGGTTTCCTGGTTGGGAGAAGAGACACGTCGAGTGAAATGTTTGTGGCCGTCAGAGGGCCGGTCGTGAGCACCAACAAGTTTCTTGACAGAGTCTGGATGATGCACTTTCATCATACCATACTGCTTTGGTGCACCTGTTGGCTCTGGGACGGGAGGTTTGGGTGGAGGTGAAATGGGGTGAGTGGATTGGTGCGAAGTGAGAGGAGAAGAGTGAGGGTGAGGATGAGAGTGAGGTTGAGGTGAAAGTTGGGATGGAGGGGCAGGAGGAGTACGTGACTCTGGGGCTTTTTTCTCTGGCGCAGGTCCCATCGCCTCAAGTCGCTGTCTAATCCGCTCTTTCTTAGCAGCTTCTTCTTTCTCCTCTTGCTCAATCCTGCGTTGTCTCGCCTCTAGACGCTTCTCCTTCATGATACGCTCTTGCAAAACAACAGGATCCTCTGGGGGAGGAACCGCTGGCTGTGTCTCTGGAGGCGCCTCCACAGGAACCTGATCGGCAGACCGTACAGTCGTCCCATTTGGTCCTGGCGGGTGAGAAATCTCCTCTTTGCCGTGGTACTGGTGGTGGTACTGGTGGTGGTGCTGCTCGGGACCCATCAACGCCGGATCAATTATTGTTTGAGAGCCCCTTCGGCCGTCGTTCATTCTTGGTGGTGCATCATGTCGACCGAAAGACATTCTACGACCGAAGCCTCCGCTGCCACCGCTCACATTCGACGAGGTACGACGACGACCGCCCCAGCCCATGCCGTCCTGGTGGCTTGACCTGTGCGTCTGGAAAGCAGCGGATGGCTCCGCTGGTCCGCTTGGGTGATCATTAGCTCTCTGTAATACGGCAGGAGCGCGGGGATGCGGGTGCTGGTCATGGCGCCATGAAGGCCTCCTGGTCTCTGCCACCGGTTCGTATTGACCAGACCGCGAATTGAAAAGCTCCCGAGGGGCCCCAGATTGGAATTCTTTCCATGTACGGTTGAAGTCATCAGCGGCAATCTCCTTTGGCGGTGCATGGAGACCATCGTCCCTGTTGGGGTGATGCCTCACGGGCATGCGTTGTTGCTGAGGAGGTGCCATCGGGCCATTGACTGGAGATACCCTCTCGACAGGAGGCAGAGGGGCCCATGGAGATTTGGATGGTGGTGCTGGGCTTGTGGAGCTAGAAGGAACCTTGTCATTCGCGCCCTTCAAGGATGCACCTGCAGTCCTCGCCTGGCGTTCTGCGTTCGCTCCAAGTTTCAGGATGGTCGGGTTGGGCCCAACAGAAGTTGTGAGCTTCGGCGCAGCTTGGACCTTTGGCGCAACAGGAGCTTCTTTGGGTGCCTGTGCCTGTGCCTGTGTCTCCTTGGGGGCTTCTTTAGGCTCTGGTAGGCTTTGCACCGGTTGACTTGGAACTGGTGGAGGATCGGCATGACCATGCGTTAGATTGACCTTGGTTCCATCCGTCCACTCAATCGTCTCGGGGGCCCAATCATCCTCGTCGTCGTCAATATCCGCCCACTTGGCTTCTGAGGTCACAGCTCCATCTTCCTGAATGCGAGAAGTCATATGAATTCCATATTGCTGCTTCAACTCTTCGTCGGTCAAATGCTTTGGGGGTGGAGGCGCAACAGCTAGATCCGCAGGTGAACGTTAGCTCGAAGCAATTCACGCTTGATTGGTAGATACATACGCCGGTTCTTATTCCAGACCTGATTTGGATCGGGCCCTGATCCGCTCGAGTTGGCTCCACCAGCTCCATTCTTGGAAAGCGAATCACGCATTCCGAGTGTGGTCTTTGCGACCAAGCGCGGGCGGGAGCTTGGCTGTGGGGTACCTAACGGTGTTGTGGATGTAGATGGGGCTAGAGAGATGTTAGCGACAACACCAACAGAACGATTAACGGCAGGGTGACAGTACTTTTCTCCGGCGCCTTCGGGGGTGCAGGAGCACCTGGAACCTTGGGCACTGAGAATTTCTGCTTCGCAAAGGAGACTGGCTTGAACGAGCTTGGCTTTTTAACAGAGCCATTGCGCGTGTGATTCCTGCTATCCGTTCGACTCGCATCCGATTCTGAACCGCCTTGTGACGCTGTGTCGTCGCCTCCGCCATCTGAAGCCGAGGCCAATCCGTTGAGCTCAAGCACCCTGGTCGCAACAAGTCCAGTGCCCTATTTCCCCGCAATATTAGCCAGTGCCTATGAGCGCATCCTGGGTCAACCCTTACCGTTGTACGGCTTCCGGTATCCTTGTCACTGCTTGTTCCTTCTCCCTGTGAATCAAACGTGTTTGTTGTTCCATGGCCATTTGGGGTTTCGTCGTTAGATGTAGTGTTCATTGCGATATGTTCGGTCTTCCCCACGTCCCCTCCAGCAGATGGTTTGTCGTTGGTGCTCGCAGGAACGTCGGAAGGCGAAGGCTCGCCGCCCGACAGGGTCTGATCTACCACATCGCGGCTGCTCTGCTCTGCCATAACAATACTCGATTCTGCTCACGAAAAACAGTGCGACCCTGTCAGTAAAGTTCCCCAGGGGTTGGAAGATGGTTCCGGAGATGTAACAGGCAGCCGCAGCTCAAGCGTGCGATCTGTCCACGGAGCAACGTACCTATCGTCAGATATCAAGGATCGCCACGGTTGCACTGCTTCCTTGGCTGGTTGCACCCTGAAGATATGGGATATTGCAACCAGATATGGTGTCAGGTCAACTCTCGGGGGAGCTGAGGAGAACGGCCGTGTCTAGTTGGGTAGCACGGTCGCGGAATAGGCGCTTGTTAAAATGCGCAGCCCAGGATGTCCCAGAAAGGGGAAAGGGAAAGGAAGGGGGGATTCTGCGGAAAGAGTATTGATGATAGGGAGGGATGATACAAGATTCAAGAGTCAACTCGGGTTGAAGCTGAGTGTCGCTGTTTTCGGTTTAGCGTGGTCCGGGAGAAAGTTGTGATGTCTGCCCACATCTCACCACCCCGAAAGCCCTAAATCAGGTGGATTTACTTGTATGCTGGAGAATAGAGACTGTTGGTCTTATGCAAATGGAGTGAATACAAAAGTGTGCTGAACATCGCAGTAAAACGAAAGGAATCTGAGGCAAGAGCCATCACTCCTCTGCCTTGCTATGTCTATGGATCATACTGATACTGGCTAGTTCATATGGATCTGAGCATCTGAAGAAAGAAGATCTGAATATTGAAACATTGTTATTCCTTAGGACCACGGCATTCCCTTGTACTGGGACAGAGAATTCAGTATATACATCGATCCTCTGCTGAGGTGGAAAGGAACAATCTAGTGGGGGTGGTTCTTGTGGTGACCTGTTCGAGACCAGGTTAGTATCAGAGGTCCAAGTGAGTGAGAGAGTTGATCGCAAAGCATGACGTACGCAGGTGGAAGTAGTACTCCATGCTGTAGCCGAGGATCAGGATACCGGCAATGGCGTGCACGAAGGCTGCAGTCGTTAGTATACCAGTTTTCGATTCCGAGCGACAAGGGACAGGAACATACGAGCACCGGAGGCGTTCTTGCCGCTGAAGTAGCGGGCGCGGTAGCGACCGATCAGACCGGAGGCCTTGGCGGGGGCAGCAGGGCCACGGGGAAGGCCAGCGTAGAAGTTCACAACACGCTCCATGCGGGCGGCATCCTGGGCGGCACCAATGGCCTGAATCAATGTTAGTTGTCGCTCAACTGCATTTGATGGTGTCGCAGGCTTGCACGAAAACAACTTCGGGGCCGAACGGGTGTGGAAGGGGTGCGCGAGATCGGAGACGGCAGCGCATTATAGACTCACGTTGGGAGAAGCGACCTTGACATTCTTGTTAGCTTTGGGTCCGAGAGTATAGGGCGGTATAGATTTGTCTCGAAGGGTGGTCTTACCTTGGGGGGAATCAAGGTCGAGAGACCTCGGCGGGCGATGTAGCTCATCTTGTCTAGGCTGGAAATGGTCAGAAATTGGGCGCACTAAGTAGAGCGGCTCTCAATGAGCATTTTCGAGAGACCAAAAATAAGGACTTACGTTGATTCGCAGCGCAAGTGAACCAAAGAAAGCTGATGAAGGAGGAAGGAGGAACAAACCGAGCCCTGCGGGTGGTCGGAAAGCCAAGCCCACGCTAATCCCCATTCGGCGGTGTCGTGACTTGCCTGCAATTCGCAGGAAACCACATCGGAACGTGAATCCTCACTGGCAACCACCATTTCCCCCGCAAAGCAGTCACAATGTCGCTCTTCAGAATTGGAGGTGCTGCTAGCCTCCGGGTCAGCCGATTTGCTGCGCCCGTCAATGCCCGCTTCGTCTCCAACATTCCCAATGGCATCAAGACCAGCACCAAGGATGCTCCCACCACTCCTAACAAGGACAGCTCCTTGATCAACCAGGAGTCCCCATCCGAGGCTATGACCCGTCACCAGCCGGATTACGAGGCTACCATCGACCACGGCACCTCGTATGCAAACCTCCTGGCCCCGAAAACAACTTTTGCTAACCCATTGAGCAAGGCAATTTTCCCCAGTGCCCAAGCGCGTCATGGACGGCAGCGAGCCCGGTGACTCTCTTCCCGGCGCCGTTCTCTCCGGCGCTCCCACCGATCTCCAGGCCCGTACTGTCCGGTATGAACGCCCTCTGCAGCATGCAAACTCTCCTGCTAACTGATATTACAGTATCTACCGCCCCACTAAGCCCGCGACACAGTCTGGTACCTGGCACCAGCACCACTGGCGCATGGACTGGGACATCTTGCAGCGCGGTCACCGCTGGGAGAACCCTCTCATGGGCTGGCAATCGTCCGCCGACTGCATGCAGGGCACCAACATCAAGTTCAAGTCTAAGGAGGACGCCATTGCCTTCGCCCAGAAGCAGGGCTACGAATACTTTGTCCAGGAGCCTAACGAGCGTCGCTTCGTTCCCAAGTCCTACGCGAACAACTTCCTCCACGAGCCCAAGAAGCTCAAGCATATCAAGACCAAATGATCTGACCTTCGTGCTATATTTTGTACATATTACCAGTTGCTTGAATCACTTTCGAAAATCGCCTCCTTCAAATTGATAGATCCACATGTTTACTCCGGGTTTTCCTCTACAGACTCAACTCAGAGGTATGAATATACGTCTGTCCATGGTGGTGCCTCCTGGCTTTGCTTGTGGATGTAACGATGTTGTCCACCATCATCTGAGTATTCATTATGGTTTCCTCGCTTTTGCCAAGGTCGGCCATTCCATTCACCTTGGTATCTACATGACTATATTGGGTGCAGTACTAGAATATTGGCTTTGGACTGCAGAGTCCAGAAAGGACATCAGGGAGAGAGAAAAGAGATCAGCAGTAGTAGGGACATGGAAACTTCTCCCAGGCTGGATGTAATCACTGAGGGTATCATCACAATAAGGGAAAACCTTGGAATCCTTCCAAGGTTGCTTCATGCTACTCTAATCTCATATCGGGGGAATAGTTAGACGTCAATGCAGCTGCTCGACCCACCAACGATCTATTGGCCGGGTTCTTTTCCCTCCTTCAAGGGCCCAAAAATGCCTGTCCACAGCTCACTTGCTTCTCCCAAATGGTATGACAAGTCCACATCCGCCAAGCTGGCATCCTCCCCTCCAGTCAAAGTCTCGAGCTGCGAGATCAGATTCTCCAATCCAAATGCTTTACCAGTAGCCTGTGTTGCACCAGCCTCAAGCATGACATTCACCACGTGAACGTGGAAGTGGTAGTAGGTCGGTTGATCTAAATGTGGTGATTAGCGAAGGTATTCCAAAATGAAGATCAGGCTCTAGCCTTCGGGCAAAAAAGAAAAAGACTCACAATGAACATAGAGCTTCAATTGGTCTTCCTCCAAATTTGGATACATGGAGACCGTGGCTTCGAGAACACGCTTCCGTAAGTACTTCAACCAAGGTACATGACTTTTCTTCAGGTCACGCAAGCTCCAAATATCGCGTCTGTGCAAAAGTGCCAACAGATGCAGCGATCCCATTGTCTTGCGGTCCCAATTGAGATCGGGCAGCATCAAGAAAGCATCGTCGGGGCCTTGTCCATCATCTCGCATGATGACATCTTCTTGTTCGGTGCGTCCTTCAAGAATGTTAAACACCCAGTTCAACCGCCCTTCCTCGCGCTTTTCTTGCATATACGGACGGACATGGTCACGGTAGATGGCCGGAGTCTCGGTGACCATGCGCAGCTGCTGGTCGGAGTACTTCTTGATGTGGGATGCTGTGCATGGCCAGATGAGGTTTAGTTTGAGATCTTGCTGAGGCGGAATATACGATGCTGCTTCGGCAGGGGTAGGGGCCTGATCGGCTGTGCTTTTGCCATTGGATGAGGCGAGGTACCAACGATAGATATCGTTATCACCTAGATTGTTGACCCGTGTAATTGCGGCATGGAAGGCTTGAAGCACCGAGAGAGATTCTGTGGCAAAGGCAGCACGCTCAGCAGTTAGGATGCCCTGCTCTCCATCAATTGTGCCCAGGAGGGAAATTCGGCGGCCATGTTGGTCTGCGGGGTGCTTTGTTCAGTGCCAATCTTTGCATTGCGGGGTCTGGGCTGTGGGTTGCGCGGGCATACCCTGTTTGAGGAGCTTTTCCACTTGGAACTTGGAGATAAGGGCCTCGGGGGCAAGCTTTGTTGATTCAGGGTCAGCCATGATGCTCTACACAATGAATTCAAGTCGAGCGTTGACTTTGTGAATCTGGTGGGCGGTCAGGCTTATCAGTAGATGTGACGTCGGCAGATCAGATCCAAAACACGAAGATATTCAATGGGGAGGATACTTGGTTAGAAGAAGAGAGAGAACTATTAGGGTGAGCATCTGATGTATACTTAAGTCTTAGATATTTTGTGCAAACCACAAAGGGCAAACATGCAAAGGGCAAAGACCATATGATGGCAACTATCACAGTATATAGATCCCGATCTATAAAGATCTTATTATGCTCCAGGTTTCTAAGTTGGATCATGATATGCAGCTGGCAAGATCTGCCTCTCATCCATGTCCACCTTCAGTCTCTGTAACACCGAGCCTGGAGGCCACACTTGAGCAGTCAGCAGTCCAAGTGAAAAGTATCACGGATGATAGCTCGGCTTTTTTGTACCATACTCAATCGCTTTTTTCTAAGTGCAACCATAGCAAGATCCTGTTGAGGAAACTGAATAGTAGTTGAGTGGTCAGTCTCTAAATTCTGGATATAATGCATTAAATTCAACCATAAGATATCCCCCAAACACCTCGAATTGATCGAGCAGTGACTCAAGCAGCAGTCTGCTTCTCAAGACTCGCTGGCGTCGGATTTGTGTGCAGCTGGAAATAGTCAGCACGGCAACTAGCAAAGTAAATCCAGTAGCTAATCTTGAGAACATACTGCTTCCGCAAATTGCAGCCACTCCTCTACACCCTTGACGAATGTATCATCGGCAGCGGGCACAGTTTCGTGCCCCCATACTACAATGTCATCGAAGGTGCCCTGTGTCTCGAGGATCTTGACTGGCTCTTCCATCTCGGATTCATCATGGGCGTTATCGTTGTCGGGTTGCTGGGTCGGAGGTAAGACACGGTCTGTCGGTACCGCAACAACGCCTGGAATAGCACATGTACATAGTCAGTCATCACAAGCCACTAAATCTTGATAGCCCAGGCCATCTGTAGGGCGTTTTTTTCGGATTTGTTCGCACCTTGATAGCCATCAGGAAGGGCGACGCGCCGACCTCGAAGCTTGCGCCCACGGAAATGCGATGTCTCTGTGTTATCTAGACATTGGGGCGGGTGTTTAGTATTTATTTGCCTGGGCTATAAATTGCAGGCGATTCTTTGCTTTATGGAGTCGCAAGTACCTTTCTCATCTTTCAAGGGCAACCAATACCGGTCCAGCGACTCGACCGGCCCATCGTGGTGCACACGACAGGGAATGATATTTGGTGTGTAATGCAAGGTCGAATTGTCTTTCTCAGATGTAGCCTTCGGGCTTTGGATTGCATACATATCGGGCATTGTGTCGTTATTGCGTTGTGGAGGTGTTGAAGTTGTTCAAGTTGAAAGGACCGGGAGCGCGACGCGTGCTCCGCGTTAAGTGGAAATCTCAACTTCTACGAGGTCGGCCACCCAAATATTAAGGAGACATCGTTTTTTTTAACAGAATTCTGCAATAAATCGAGTTTGATTTGTGAAATGCTTATGGAATACAACAGTACAGTTAAATTGATGAGAATTGTGGGTATACATGCATATAAGCCTCAACTATACTCCGAGGTATCGTTTCACCTCTTACGAGTGGTCTTCTTCTTCTTCTTTTTCTTCTTCTCGCCTTCTCCCTTTTCCCTGGGATCGGCAATCATTCGTGCAGGCCATTTCTTCAAATGTTCACGCTCGAACGCATCCTTCTCGCGCCGGTAAAGAGCCATCGTAGCCCTCGCATCTTCAACACTGGAATGGGCCCCGTCTTGAATCTTCAACCCCAAGAATTCCTCCGCCAGGACCTTTAAGCGCGGCGATCCACCACCTGCAATTTTTCGGTATGGGGGATGTTTGCTTGTGTCCCGGATATCGCGTTTCGGATGACCGAGGAGAAGAGCGTCCAGATCGTTGCTGACGGCGTGACCCACGAGGATGCGGCCATTCATGATTTCTGCGATTTCCTTTTGAACACCCTCGAGTGTCCGAGCCTCGACCATGTGTTTCGGAGCAATTCCACTGACATGCGTACGCCAATCCGTAACCATCTCCTTGGGTCGTACGTATGAGTCGTATATTTGATCGCCATTGAAGTTGACTACACTGACGCGCGCGAGCACGGAGTCATGGTCCGGGTTCGGCCCTACACCGACCATCTCACAATCCATTGCGACATATTTTCCAAGTTCCGCACTGTGCGAAGTTAGTGAAATGAGTCTATGAGCTTCCGAGTTGTCCACTTACGTTGAGGAACGACCTTCATTTTCCTTGTAACGGGAGCTAGTCTCCGTTTTCACTGGAGCTTCCACATTTGATTTCCTTCGTGTAGCGGGCGTAGTAGAATCGCTTTCTGTCTCGGACATTCTCTTGCGTTTGAGAGGTGGCTTCGAGTCTCGGTATGGTTTCTTCTTCTCTGCCAACTTTCGCTTCTTATCATCTGCGTCGCGATCGGAGGATTTGCGTTTAGGGGAGTCTTTCTTCAGCGTCGCCTGTAGCTTCTTCCAATTACTGGAAAGAGCTGGCTTGTCCATGATGGTTGTGAGAAGGAAAGGTGAGAGAGATAAAAAGGCGATAAGCAAGTAAATTTTCGAGACCCACTTTTATTTGATAGCGATTGCGGTGTTCCCGGAGTATCTCCAGTAAGTACTAACTACAGGTAGTACATATATACATTGTCAAGCTGGTATAAAAGCTGATGTACTCTGGACGTTATCTTCGAACTTTAGAAATACATCTCTGGTTGTAATGAATTGAGAAAAATATATTTAAATTGGTCCTTGTGAACCAACATTATATGTAACAAAATGCACCCGCTTTTGAAAATATGCAGAATTATTCGTACCCAGTTCGGAAATCCTTCGCAGTCCACTTCTCTGTGATCTTTCTCTTCGCCTTGCGAGCCTGCGTGATGGGCGTACGAGACTCGAGTTTACCCTGAACGATCAATGTGCGGAATCTGTCGTCTAAGAGGTTGCCTTCCGGCTTCAGCAGACGCAGCGAGTCTTGCAGTTCGTCCGGAAGAACCAACTCCAATGGTTGCTCGGGAACACTAATGACCATGTTAGTTGCGAAATATATCAGTGAAGATATGAGGAAACATACGCCTTCTTTCCTCCGAAAGTCTTTCGGCGGAGGACAGTGTCATCACCCTCTTCAGAGTCATCCGCATCTGACTGGTTTTCACCGTCCTTCTCCTTTTGCGCAAGTTCTGCGGTAATCTTGGCGATGTGTTCGGCCTGGGCCTCTCTCTTCTGCGTTTGAGCCTCCCACTTCGCTTTGCGCTCTGCCTCCTTGCGTCGCTTGATCTTGTTGCGCTGCACTTTGGTCTTGCGCTCAGGGCGCTTCTTGTTAAGCCACTCTGATTTCTCGTACTCGCTCTCGAAGCCTTCCCAGGCGCTCTCATCATCGGACTTCACCTCGCCATCATCGTGACGGGCCTCTTCAATCAAACGCTGCTTCTCAGCTTCCTTGGCTTCTTCTTCCAAGCGCTTCTTCTCGGCCTCAACTGCTTGGGCGCCGTGAGTTTCCAACAGACGATCCCACTCCTCAAACACGGGGTTGTAACTGGTTCCTGCGTGCGGCATCTTGACAGACGGAACAGCCTTTCCGTTGGCAGCAAGTGAGATCGGGGCATGTTTTAATGTGACGGGCTCAACCTTGGGCTTGGGCTTCTGCAGGAAATCAAAGCGAGGGTCGTCGTATGTGGTGCTGGGCTCCGCCTCCTCCGCCCAGGGGTCGTAGAACTCATTTTCAGTTTTCTTGCCGATAGGGTTGGCGTCTCTGGCAACATTCTTCAAGCGCTGGTATTCCTTTTGGCTGACCCAATCGCTCTTGGGCTTCTTGGTCTTCGGCTCAATGACTCCATCGGTGACATTAGCGTTGCCGCGCTTGCGTCCATCCAACGCCGGGATCATGGAACGCTTGAGAAGGATTTCGTCTGCTTTGAGGGGCTTGTGCTTTTTGGCGATAGACTTGCGCACATCTTCGTTACCGGTTTTGTCGATGATGAAAAGGTCATCGGAAGCCTTTTCAGTGACAAGACCACTATTGGATGAAAGTTAGACCTTTAATTCAGAGTGAAAGTGCCCCAAGGGCAAATAGATATAGCCTTACCCTTTGATCTCTGCATCGGTCAGTTGGCGCAAACCCTCCTGGACGTCAGTGACATCGACATTCTTGCGCCAAGCCTTCTTTCCCTTACGAGAAGGCTGCTTGAATTGTTTCGGGGCTTCCACAGAGGTAGACATTGTGAACAATAGTTGCAGACAAAGTCGTTGATATGAAAATTGACCCAAAGTTTCTTATCAGAAAAAAAAAAATCTGCTTACGCAGCACCCGCGGGGGCGGTGGGGGCGGCTATCCCGTCTACGGCGCTAGAGGCCGACTGCACGCAAACTCATCTTCGAGCTACCAGTGACGCGTGAACACCGTCCCGTGGGTTGTCATCTTCCATCTCACTGGAGACAGTCAAATTTTGCACCTTTATTCCCTTTGATCGTAGGGGAATTCTATCTACACTGAGCGCGACCGTACATCATGCCTGTCGTCAAAGGAGGTGTCTGGTAAGAAAGGCCCGGACGCAACTCACTTGTGCTCTATCGTCGCTAACATAATTTCAGGACCAATATTGAGGATGAGGTGCTTCGGGCTGCTGTAAGTATTCATGAGATGCGCTACATTCCGCCAATTATAGATGGGCCCAATACTGACTTGGTCGCAGGTCTCCAAGTATGGACTGAACCAGTGGGCTCGAGTTTCCTCGCTGCTCGCACGCAAAACACCGAAGCAGTGCAAGGCACGATGGATCGAATGGCTAGACCCTGGTATTCGCAAGACAGAGTGGTCGCGACAGGAGGATGAGAAACTGCTGCACCTTGCCAAGTTGATGCCCACGCAATGGCGCACCATTGCCCCCATCGTCGGACGTACCGCTACACAATGTCTCGAACGCTACCAAAAGCTCTTGGACGAAGCTGAGTCCCGCGAGAATGACGAGCTTGGATTGGGAGGACCCGGCGAGGAGAGCGCTGCGCCCAGTGCAGACGATGTCCGCCGACTACGGTATGTCATGGTTCCTCACTGTGTCACTGGACTTGCTGACCGTTTCTAGACCTGGCGAACTTGACCCCGATCCCGAGTCTAAGCCCGCCCGTCCCGATACGATTGATTTGGATGAAGACGAAAAAGAAATGCTGAGCGAAGCGCGTGCTCGTCTTGCTAACACACAAGGTAAAAAGGCCAAGCGCAAGGCCAGAGAGCGTCAATTAGAAGAGTCTCGACGTATGGCTGTCCTCCAGAAGCGTCGTGAACTCAAGAATGCCGGCATCAACGTTAAGGTTGTTACACGGAAGCCCGGGCAGATGGATTACAATGCAGACATTCCGTTTGAAAAGCCAGCAGCACCCGGATTTTACGATACACTCGAAGAACAAGATCAGAATGAGCGCCAGCGGGAGGCATTTGACCCCCGCAAGCAGCAACTTGCCAACAAGAGAAAGGGCGATCAAGACGACGACGCAGAGCGCAAAAAGCGCAAGAACGATAAATCAAGTGCCTCCGCCGCGTCGGCCGCGGCTCAACGAGCAGGGCAAATGCAAAAGATCCGCGAGGCCGAGCAGAGCACCAAGCGTTCGGCGCTGAATTTGCCCGCTCCCCAGGTTGGCGAGGCCGAGATGGAGGATATCGTTAAGATGGGACTGGCAGGCGAAAGAGCTAGTCAATTGACTGGCGACGAGGACTTCACCCAGGGTCTGGTGGGCAACTATTCCACCTCCCTTCTTGGAGACACTCCTATCAGAACCCCGCGGGCTGCCCCACAAGAAGATCACATTGCCAACGAGATCAGGAACATTCGGGCTCTGAATGAGACACAGTCTTCTCTTCTCGGAGGAGAAAATACACCATTGCACCAGGGCGACTCATCAACTGGCTTTGATGGTATCGCTCCTCGGGTACAGAACATTGTCACCCCTAACCCCATGGCCACGCCTTTCCGCCAGGCAAATGGCATGGGTGCCACACCCGGACCTAGTGCTACACCTCTGCGTACACCGCGCGACCATTTCTCCTTGAACCAAGGTGGTCAGTTAATTGGCAGTACACCCCGAGACATCAAAAACCACGAAATTTCTGTTCGCCAGCAGCTGCGCGGCAAACTGGCTTCCCTTCCTAAGCCGAAGACATCCGAATGGTCGTTCGATGACATCCCAGATGAGACCGCTGAACCCACTTCATCAATGGAGATCAGCGAAGAGGATGCGGCTGAGCGTGATCGCCGCGAACAAGAGGCCCAACAAAAGGCTGCGAAGGCCGAATTCAAGCGCCAGTCACAAGTATACCAGCGAGGTCTACCTCGACCCGCCGTTCTAGATTTGAACGCTTTGGTACAGCGTGCCTCTCAGGTCACTGGCGCCATTGAAGGCTTGATTGCCAACGAAGCTGCTGCCTTGATTGCACATGACTCTCGCCAATTCCCTGTTCCCGGGGCTCAGGTGGAAGGAAAGGCACCAAAGTTGCGCCAATTGGACGACCGCTTTTTGGACGCAGCACGGACTTCAATTGCTGCCGAGATTGCTTCCGAGGCGCAGCAGTCTGAATGGCAAGACAAGTTTGACGATGGCTGGTCCTCGGTTCGTGCCAAGTCTCTGCCTGGTCTTGAGAACTACGAAGACGATGAACAAGATCCATCCCAAGAGGAACAAAAATTCATCGGTGCCTTTGATACTGTCCAAACGGCCCTCTTCGCCACTGCAGAGCGTGGAAACAAGCTCGAAAAGAAGTTGTCTTTACATTATGGTGGATATCAAAACCGCGCCAAGACGCTGCGGTCCAAAATCTCAGAGGCTGGAACTGCTTTGCCCGCGGCTACAAATGAGCTCGATGCCTTCCGCACACTCCAGATCTCCGAAGAAGCAGCCCTGCCTCGACGACTGGAAGGTCTCAGGGAGGCGGTGTCATTTGTGATGCGACGTGAGCGTGAGGCCCAAGAACTGTACAGGAGCCGGAAGGAGGAGCTAGATGAACTTGTTGCCGGGACTGCTACCATCAATGGATGGCACTAAGTAGATCGGACTACCTTTTTTTTTGCGTGACCAGCACTTGACTATCTTGCAGTGCCGTCTTTTGTATCATTACTAGCAGTCTAATTTGACATATCAATGATGGCCATTGGCAAAGCAGCGTATTATCTGTTTACATGGTGTTCTGGAAGCTCTTTTTTAAATATCCAATTGTCTTTACTTTCAGAGGTCCTCTAATGGTTGTGCGTGTCAAGTATTTATGCCCCCAAATCCACGATCCTTTGATCTAGTAAAAGCTAGAAACGCCTCATTCGAATTGTCTGATTCCGGAGTAAAATTACGCTTTACTTTTGCAAATGGTAGTTTCAACACTTGGTTAATAGCAACTGTATAGATATTGATAAAAATGAAACAGTTGCTCGGTTGAATATTACCCAGTCTCGATATTTCTCGCACTCGCCGACTCCTCCTTGCCTATCACTGTGGATCCATATCGAACTACTCGGAGCTCAGTCATGTCAGAGTCACGCATGACGAGTTGATTCGGGGATTATATCACTTACCTCACAGCATCAGATCCGCATTCGAGTCACTGACCCTCAGCCCTAACTCGGAATCAAAGCAAGCGGCAATCGTATCGCACAAGATCACGCCTGATATCAAGTGGGATTCGAACTTGATTATGAAGGTTGTGCAACGCCTCGATCATGCGAATGAAAAGAACCGTATTGCGATCATCGGCAAGGCTCTCCTGGGAAATATTCTCGCGATGGCGGAAGTATTCGGCGACCTTGTGGCCATCGGCCTCGTAGAATTCGCGCGGAACGTCATGGCCCTTTGCATAGACGTGCAAGCTGAAAGGCACATCCCTGTGCTGAGCACTCATCTCAATGATGGTGGAGTAGTCAGTTGTCCAGCCATCCCAGTTGTAGAGGACGAAGATGCATTCGGTCTTGGTGTCGCGGGCATCGGCCAGTGCGGCTGCAAGGAACTTGGTGACGCGGCCGTTGGATGGGAGCCTGTGGTTCGACGGTTGAATGATTGTTTGAATCTTATGGGGGCGTCCTCCGAGGTTATTGTAGACCTTGCGATGCTCGGTGGAGGTCATTACCAGCAGGTTGCGTAGGTATTCATGCACCTGGGTGCTGGTGAGCGAGGCATTGGGGTATGGGTGATCCGACAGATCGGTAGCTCGTGCGATAAAGACCATCACAGCGCCCAAGGATGTATTCTTGGACGAGCCATTGGACTTGAGGGGTGACTTGGTCGTGTTGTGGTCTAGTGACGGTGGGGGAGGCTGGGCCTCCTTCGACTTGATTTGAAGCATGGGGGGCGTGCGGATGTGACGAAGCATGAGGTATCCAATGAAGTGAAGATCAGAAGAGGATCTGGAGAAGAAGAGAAAGTGAAGGAAACAAAGCAGAAAGTGATTGGGGAAAGCACCTGAGGGCGGAATCGTGGAACGTGTGGTTTGCCTGGTCTACGATGCGATGTCGAGATCTCGAGGCACTTGTATCAAGGGAACTTCAGATTTGAACATACAACGTGTTGATTGGTGAGCTACCAAACACGACTATAGAAATTTGAGAATAATAACATGAATCCATATCTTTACGCATTTCATCTCTTCTTGATGCTGATATCAATCTTTCCAACGCCCCAAGCGGCGACAAAGACTGTGACCATACCAGCGAAAAGAGTGAAAGGCTTGCGTAGAGCATCGAACATAGTGTGGTCGTAGGTAACCTGGAAATTATTAGCTTAGGTAAATACAAGTCAAAAAACGAGTTACATACCACAATGGTAGCATCACGAGCTTCGTCGGTCAAGCTATCGACCTCTAGGGTCAAAGTGGTTCGGCCCAAGGTATCCATGTAGGTCTGCAATGAGCTCAGGCTTGCTGAGATGTGGTTCGCACCAGGGAGGCCATTGCTGTTGGCACCCTCGAGAGTCTCGAAACGAACATTGTGAGATCCCTCGGGAAGAACAACACGCACAACAACACGCTCGTATTGGATTCCCTCCGCCATCTTGGGACCCTCGATGAGAGGGACCTTGAGAACGTAAGAGTCAGAGTCGACACCCGCAGCACGGCGCAGGAAGGAAGAAAGCTCGTTGTTCCAGCCGATCTTGAAGCTGTAGTTCCAGCCACCAAAGATAGGGTAACGAGGCTTCAACTCCAAGTTTGCGTTGTTCTTGCCTTTGCTGGGACGGTAGCGGCTGGTGGACACATTACCAATATCATCAACAAAGTAGGGGTCGACAGAGCCCGGCTGAAGAGGGTAGGTCAGCTCACGGACTGCTGATGTCGGTGCCTTCTGGTAGTTGGTGAATGTCCATTCAACACGAGAGAACTGGTTGGTCAGCTGCGAGCCATTGTTGCGCAGCCAGTAACGCTCCTCAGTGGCAAGGTTGCCGCCCCAGTGCGATACTTCCAGGTCACGCTCCAAGAGGTTCACGGTAATAACAGGCTTCGTGAATTGGTAGCGAACAGAGACTGGGTACTCGGTGCCCGGGGCCACCTTGGCGGTATCGTATGGGCCGTAAGTATAAGTGGCGCCCTTTCGCTCGGGGTCTGAGCCGGACTTGAGTCCCTCAGTAGTTGTGTAGTCAGGCACATCAGTGCTGGGGAACTTGAGCTTGGTCTTCTGGGTGACAGTCGTGTAGGCGGATGGGGTGTAGGCAGAGAATGAGTAGGACAGGTATTGCTTGTCGGCCTGCCCAATGGTCGCAGGGAGTGGGCTGAGAGAAGAGAGCACAGAGTACGATATTCCTAGGGTGATTTGGGATTTGGGAGCCAGAGGCTCGGGAAGGTGAACCACGAAATATTGGTTGCCACTGATTGAAATGTTAGCGTCGTGATCCGCTGAAAGGCCATAGCTGTGGCATTGCCCCAACGTGCCATTGGCACCCCATTTGATGCTCACCTAGATGATACAGCCTCAGTGGCATCTACATCAAAGCGCCCCTTCTCGGGTGCCTTCTTATCCCGCACTTCGAAGCCTCCAACAAGCTCAAACACCTCATCGGGGAAAGGGACATAGTAATCGCGCTGTGGCTGGCTGTCCACATTCTCCACCACAACATTGATGGTTTCCCTCACATAGCCCTTTTCAAGATTGGTGTTCCTAACCAGATTTGTGTTCTTGAACACTTGTGGGGGCTTGAAGTTGGATGCGAGATCCAGTCGACTAGGTGTCGTAAGGCTGGTTGCGGCGCACAGGCTGGGTGCAAGCAACCCAAGCACCGTTGCGGTGAAAAACCTCATGATGACTGTCGGGAGAAATCAATTGCTCCAAACAAAATAGTCATCCAAGATGTGATTGGGGATTTTGATGGAAGCTCTAGTTGCGAAGGGGACACATCAGCATCATACGGCAGGCGCAGCGGCCATAACGCGCACTCCGGCTTATCGATAAGACAAGCTTCTCCTCATCTTGGGATCTTTACTTCTTTTGCATTGCTCCTCAACCTACGAGATATTGTCAGTTGACTTTGGACTGATCTATATTCTCTTAAGAGGCCATGTTGAACCATACTAAGTTTGCTTCCCGGGCTCTCTTGAGGTCGGGTTGTTTGAGATCAGCTCAAACAGCCCAACTGTCGCGTGCTCGCCGGTACCATGACTTTGCCCAGAGCAAGTTCTTCAAGGTATCAGAGGAAGTGCGTGATGCCATTGCTACAGGAAAGCCAGTGGTATCACTGGAGACAACAATCTATACACATGGTGAGTCTGCCTGTCTATAACCCGAGAGATCAACAACTCTTAGAAGCGGGGATGCCAAGGCTGATCGGCTGCAGGTTTCCCATATCCCGATAATGTTGCACTGGCTACAATGCTGGAGTCCGTTGTTAGAGCCAACGGTGGTGTACCTGCAACTATAGGAATCGTCAACGGCGTGGCTAAGGTTGGTTTGAGTGGGAATGAGCTTATCGAATTGGCCTCCACAGCTGAAAAGAAGAGTGCTTTGAAAGTATCTCGGAGAGATCTGGGCTACATTTGTGGCATGGTAAGTGACTCTACTTACTTGTGACGGAGCATGTCATTTAAACTCACCTATGGCAGGGGCTGGTTGGTAAGCCAATGCATGGAGGCACAACCATCTCTGGCACTATGATTCTCTCGGAGCTAGCTGGCATCAAAATCTTCGGTACCGGAGGGCTAGGTAAACCCACTTGCCAGAACCAAACCAATGAATGTTCAATCTAACTGGTGATAGGTGGTGTGCATCGTGGAGCAGAGAACTCGATGGACATCTCTGGTGAGCAAAATTTTGACGGTAATACCACTGTCAGATCAAGGGCTAACGGACTTCAAAGCCGATCTCACTGAGCTGGGTCGTACTCCCGTGACGGTCATCAGTTCTGGATGCAAGAGCTTTTTAGACATCCCTCGGACGCTTGAATATCTCGAGACTGAGGGTGTTTGCGTTGGTACATTTGCCGATGGCCGCGAAGGCTCGGTTGATTTCCCAGCTTTCTTCACTCGAGACAGTGGATTCCGCAGCCCTCGAACCATCCAAGATGAAGCCGAAGCTGCTGCAATCGTTTGTAAGTTCGGTTTCCATTTCCAATGGACGGATCTATTGACGGTCTTTAGATGCGCAATCCAAACTTCCGGTCAAATCTGGAATTCACTTTGCCAGCCCTGTCCCCTTGGAGTCCTCCGTCCCAAAGGCTGAGATGGATGTTGTGATCGAAGAGGCCATCCGTCTTTCACACGTAGAAGGGTTCCATGGCAGTGATAACACCCCGTTCGTGTTGGCCAAGATCAAGGAACTGAGTGGCGGGAAGAGCGTAGTCGCTAACCGAGCTCTGATCGAGTCGAATGTCAAGCGTGCAACCCGAGTAGCCGTGGAACTTGCCAAGCTTGAACAAGCTGACCTGCCAGCAGGGTCTCGGTGAGTTTTGTTTCTAGAAACGAGATATGAGATACAATAAATGCTAAGTTTGGGGATCTCTTTGCTATAGTCACATGCCAGCAATTCCAAGTGTAGCTTCGCACAGTCAAGCCACTTCACAAGTGCAAGATACACCTGAACCGGTTTCAAATGGACCAGCTGCATCGGCAGAAAAGGCAGATATCTTGGTTGCCGGCTCCCTCGCTATTGACCTGTCCTGTGACTATACTCCCTTCGGAGACGAGCGCACGCAGGTCGCACCAGTACCGCACACATCTAACCCAGCGGTCATTGGACAGAGCCTTGGTGGTGTCGGGCACAACGTCGCTGTTGCGGCCAGCTATGTCGGTAGCGAAGTTCTGTTCTGCAGTGTTGTGGCAGACGATCTCAGCGGGCGCGCGGCGCTCTCAGCCCTCGAAAAAGAAGGCCTCAGCACGGCAGGCATTAAAGTCTTGCCGGCTACCACTGGCACCCGCACTGCGCAATACATTGCCATCAATGACATTAAGAAAGATCTCTTGGTAGCCATGGCCGATATGGGAATTGTCGAGCTACCAGAAGCACAGCTTGACTTTGACGGGTTCTGGGAGCCTCTCATGGAGCGTACAAAGCCTCGCTGGGTGGTCGTTGACGCCAATTGGCGACCCGAGGTTTTGGCCAAATGGAGCAAGCTGGCGAAACAGCACGGCGCTCGTGTGGCCTTTGAGCCAGTCTCAACGGCCAAGTCACGACGTCTCTTTGGTGGTGATGCCAACGCTTCGGAGGCGGCCATCGGTCCAAACCAGACTGTGCCCAATAATGCCATCAGCCTTGCCTGTCCAAACCGGCTTGAGCTGACCGCTATGTACACTGCTGCTCGAGAAGCGCTGCTCTTTGAATCAACGGGCTGGTGGCACGTCATTGATTCAATGAATCTCTCTCCGGCCGGTTCGCGCCAGCGACTCGTTGCGCTAACTTCACCCGAACTTGTTGACGAAGGCATTCCCCAACAGACTCTGCAACTCCTCCCCTTCATTCCCTGCATTGTCACAAAGCTCGGTGGTGCTGGCGCCCTCGTCACTCAACTTCTGCCACCTGGTGATCCTCGTCTCACAGACCCAGAATCTGCGCCATATGTCATTTCCCGTGTGCCGCCCAATACAGACGTGCCATTTGGTGGTGTTTATATGCGCCTCTTCTCGCCTGCGAGCATACTCGGCGAGGACGACATCGTTAGCGTCAATGCGGCAGGTGACACACTGCTAGGTGTCTTGGTAGCTGGCTTGGCTAAGCAGGGCAGGTCAGCACGTATTGAGGACATTGTTCCAATTGCTCAAGAGGCAAGTCGAAAGACCTTAGCCAGCGCTGGAGGTGTAAGCAAGGACCTTGTTGAGCTACAGCCCGCTTTGGATCTGCAATAAAAGTGCGGCTACTAGCATATCTGTACTTGATAGCGTTTTTTGATATCCCAAAGCCTGAATAGCTTCCAAGATTTTCAGTCATAGTATGGAGTACAAATCTCGGGAGTACATTCAGATCGATTAGAACCAACTTTAGGCTCCAAGTATTCGTGCATAGCAACTTTGGAAATTCTCTCTCCCCCTCTTTCTAGTTCTCTTTCTAGTTCTCTTTCTAAAGGTTGGTTCAATGAGATACTGATTGGTCGATCAACTGGTATTTTGAGTGGTTAATATGATAGAAGTCTATAGAGATGTTCTAAGGTTGGGACGTTGGATAGCTTCACCGTCGGTATACGCGCCCATTATCAAACGTTCACTTGATGATAAGCCACAGAACTTCCATGGAACCAAGTATATACGTACATACACCAATATTCTCCAGTCTCTAAAGCTCCTACACAACGTATTTGCACCCCGGTGTCTCCCAGTCAGTCCGATCTTCCAAAATCAGCATCTCCTGGGGCATATCCAATTCAACTTCACCTGCTCGCTTCTTATTTTGCCACTGCAAATACAGTCGCAAGACAAGTATCCAGAAGAACCCCAACCCAAATCCGCACAGACTGGCTGTAATACCCCTCTCATACCTCGGCGCCTCATCCACACTAAAGAATTGCGGGCCAACGATATTGCCCACGCAATACATCACAAGAACACATGCATTAATCACTGCCCGCTTGGTGAGTCCCCGAACATTACTGGTAATCAACGACATGGCGAGTGGCATGTTTGCCGAGAAAGCCAAGCTAAGACAGAAACCCGCCATGCGGCCAGCCTGGTTGCTGTCAGGTAGAGCGTACATGAGAACCATTCCCAATAGGCTGATCAGCGCAAGGGCCATCATGGTCAGGGTCCGGATGTTAGGGAAAGTCGAGCACAGCACGGCGCTTGCGATCACGAAAAATAGCTGGGCAGCGCCTGTGGGCATTTGAATTAAGAGGGCCTCGAGACCTTTGAAGCCAAAGCCTTGCACGACCAATGAGCCGAAGGTCGTGAGGCCGCCATTGGCGATGTTCACACAGAAGCTGTACAGACTTAGGCACCAGGTCACTGGGTCACGGAAGGCTTCGAGGACCTGTGAGAACTTGTAGGGGCTCTTAGTTCCAGCCTGACCATCGGCCATAACATTGTGAAGTATGGTCGAGCGCTCGTCGGGGGTCAACCAGAAGGTTTTTGCTGGTGTGTCTGGCAGGAATATGAGCATTACAATTCCCCACCCAGCAGTGACAGCGCCGAAGATCAGGAACAGGTATTGCCACGCGGCTACGGGGCCACCATCGATGTGTCCGATGCCATAGGAAAGAAGTCCTCCAAACAGGGTGGCCATAGAGCCACCAGCAAACCATAAGCCATACCGTAGAGGCTGCTGGCGTCGGGTATACCACATTCCGGTTATGAGGGAGAAACCTGGGGCGATAGATGCTTCGAATGCACCGAGGAAGAACCGAGTGATCATCAAACCCGTAAAAGAGTAACAAGCTGCATGGCACATGAGAATAGCAGCCCAGACAAACCTGCAGAAGCTGGTTGTTAGTTTACTTGCTCTTCCTGGGTGCAATTTATTTCAAAAATCATAGACTGTAGCGCCTAAGTACTTTCCAATCGGCAAACGTACTGACAAGTACATGGTCGGATACGACCAAAAGATGAAGCCAAAGTAAAAGATAGAGCCTGTCCATGAGAATTGCGTGCCGGCCAGGTGCGTGTCTTCAATCATTCCCAGTAAACTGGCATAGCTTAATGTCTGCTTGTCCAGGAACTGCAAAAAGTAGCAGAAACCAAGGATTGGCAGAAGGATCAAATCGACCTTTCTTCGCACACGTCGTGACTCTTCAGGGGAGACATAGGTGATGCTCCCTACGGTAGTTGAATGTTTCAGGCCCTCTGAGGGATCTGACTTAGTATCGAGACCAATGGAAGTCATAGTGGTCACTAGATTTATAAACAGAAAAACATGAGCTCAACAAAACAGAGAGAATCTCATCGTACTTATGTATTCATTTACTTGCAGTGTTATCTCTATCAACTCAATGCGATACGAGTAAACACCTGGGCAGGTTCAAATTGATAGCAAAATCCGGGGAAGCACCCGAGGCCAGTCCCAAGGTTCATTCCGCGGCGCAATTATCTCTGATTGGTCCAGTGACCGCGCTGGTCCCAAGGTGGGTCCAGAGTGTGGAGGCCAAGGACAGCTAACGTGGACGAAGCAACCCTACTTTCCCCCTCTCGCCTCGGTAAAAGCATTGCGTACATTGCCGTACAGCTTCTCATCCACAATAAGCTTCCAGCCTGTCATGGCCATGGCTTTTCCAGCCATGATCATTCTATCATGAGCAACACTCGTACCAGCTGCCGCCGTGAACTGCCGGGTATGGTTCTTAGCACCATCGCTTACCGGGATCCCAATGAGACCATGTAACGCGGGGATTAGCTGTGAGACGTTTCCTTGGTCGGTGGACCCCGGCATCAGAACATCGTCGTGGGCCGATAGCCGTGCTCCTTGCTCGCCAACCGATTCCTGAAAACTTTCACACAATGGCGCGTTCACAACCAAATCGGCATACATTTGGGTTTCATCCAGCTCCACTGTACATCCGGTGGCAATGGCACCTGCCACTAGACACTTTCTTACGCGGTCTCCCAACGCCCGTGCCCCCTCCATAGTCCGGCTGCGAATCGAGTACTTAACGCGCGTGATCTCCGGGATTGCATTGGTAACGGTGGGTGCCTCCAGAATTGCACCGTGAACGCGTTCATCAGGCCTCATTTGCTGGCGCAGCATTGATATGCTGTTATAGCCCGTGACTAGAGCGTCAAGCGCATTGACTCCCTCCCAGGGACTAGCGGAGGCATGGGCGCTGACACCGCGATAGAATGCTGTGATGTCGTAGCAGGCAATTGAAGAACGACCGGCGTTACCAACAGAATTGCTACCAAACTCTTCCTCGGACATCGGGTGGCTGGTTTAGTTAGTGCGCTGATACTTCAATCTCGATATCGACACAATGGGAGGTACATACATCATCAAAGACACATCGGATGCCTGGTACGCCCCCGCATTGATCAGGTCGATTTTTCCGCCGCCATCTTCTTCGGCCGGGGTTCCCAATAGTTGAGCATGACCAGTAATACCAAATTTCTCAATTGCATATGCCAGAGCTAGAAAGCCGGTGATGCTGGAAATTGCAATAAGGTTATGACCGCACGCATGTCCGATATCAGGCAGAGCATCGTATTCCGCATTGAAATTCACGCAGAAACTATCTCTGTTGCCAACTTTGGCCTCGAAAGCGGTATTGAGGCCATATGCGTGGCGCGTAACTAGGATCCATTGGGATTCGAGGAAATCGCAGATGGCGTCATGGGCAAAATGTTCCTCGTACGCAAGTTCTGGAGTTCTGTGGATCTGAGAGTGGTTTTGAGAGATAAGCCTTCCGCGTGTAGATATTTCAACGAGATTTTACCTTTTCGTTTAGCGCACGCAACGGCTCTGCTAAGCCATCGATGTATTCGTCAATCGCCATTTGAACGGCATCCTTGCATAGCATATCCATGGTCTGTTCCGGCTTTCGGGTTCAAATGCTCAAATGCACTCGGTTGTCAGGGCTCTCTTATCTGAGTTGAATCAGTAAAGCCTTATTCCGAAATCCCAGTACAACTGCCGGGTGCCGGACAAATCCTACCTTGCGAGCGCAAAAGTGTTTGATTGGCTTGTGCTTTATTTTCCTCCCCGCTAGTTGGAAGTATAAAGATGAGGAGAAACACCGAGGATCTTGACTGTTAGACCAAAACAGTTCTTCCCCACCTTCTTGGAGGTTTATCACTATTGGTCTTTTGGAATCAACCACCTTCTATCTTTCACTCGTTCACTCAACATCGTCTTTCGATACTGAACAAAATGACCAACCCGACATGGCAAGACAAGTGTGCTGCCAAACAGGCCGAGGCAGCTGCCAAAATCCCCGTTGAATGGCGACTCTCCGCAGAGATTATCCAAAAAGTCAATAACAACAAGCTGAAAATTCTTGATGCTCCCGTAAAGTGCGGCATCCTTACTCAAGAAGAGCTTGCGATAACTGAGATTGCCGATGCAACCATCCTACGAGATAAGCTCGCCGCACGACAGCTCAGTGCCATCAATGTGGCCACTGCCTTCTGTAAGCGTGCCGCCATTGCGCAACAGGTGACCTCCTGCTTGACGGAGACTATGTTCTCACAGGCTCTCATCAGAGCGAAAGAGCTGGACGAGCATATGGAGACAACCGGAAAGCCTATCGGACCGCTTCACGGTGTTCCGATTAGTCTAAAGGAGACATTCAACATCAAGGGTGTGCACACTTGTATTGGGTTTACTTCTTTTCTGGATCGAGAGCCCGTCACCCATAACTCTGTTTTGGTGGATATCCTTCTGGAAGCAGGCGCGGTGCTTTACGTGAAGACCAACGTTCCTCAAACAATGATGACAGCAGATTCACACAACAATGTTTTTGGGCGAGTCAAGAACCCATATCGAAGTACCCTCACAGCTGGTGGCAGCAGTGGGGGCGAAGGAGCCCTGGTGGCCATGCGTGGTTCCATCCTGGGAATTGGTACTGATATTGCTGGATCGGTTCGAATTCCAGCATTGTGCTGTGGTACCGTCGGCTTCAAGCCCAGCGTTGGCCGCGTACCGTATGCTGGACAAACGAGCTCTGGCAGACCAGGAATGTCTGGAATCGCCCCAAGCGCGGGACCACTGTGCCACTCTATGCGTGACGCAGAGATGCTTCTCAGACTGGTCTTCAATGCAGCGTCTGATGATAACGACGACATGGCTCTAGCCTTTCCTTGGATGGAGCCCACCCAGGCAGCTCCCAAGCAGCTCATAATCGGAGTCATGCCGGAAGATCCCAAAACCCCATTGCACCCCAACATGCAGCGCACTCTTCGGGACGCCATTGAGAAGCTTGAAAATGCGGGTCACCACATTGTAGATCTATCCAAGCAAATGGATTTCTTGGGAGCTGCAGCGGACCTGGCATTCAAGTTCTTCCGCATTGACCCAGATCAGACAGCGTTGCAGAATATCCGCAAGTCTGGCGAGCCGGCGATCCCATCTCTTCGATTCACATATCACGTCGACGGGACACCAGAAGAGCCTACTCTGCGAGAACTGTTTGATTTGAACGTTGGACGGGCAGAGATCATGGCTAAGATGCGCCAAGTGTTCCTCGACAATCACCTACATTTGATCATCGGACCTGGATATCAAAGCACAGCCGTTCCTCACGACACCTTCGGTGTTCCCGTTTACACGGTTATTGCTAACTTGGTCGATGTACGTTGCCTTTGTTCTTTCGTTTGTCATGATTTCCGCTAACTTGAGGTACCAAGTATCCCGCATGCGTTATTCCATGTGGATCCTCCCAGGAAACCGCTGATGCCGATTTCGTGCGCGACGTGACCTATTATCCTCCCTGTAAGACATGCTTCATATGCATAAAACTTTGAAATCCCATGCTGACCAAGCTCAGATCTCCCCAAGGAAGTCGAAAATGCCCCTTGCCATGTACAGCTTATCGGTCGTCGCCAGAAGGATGAGGTGCTGCTCCAGCATGCGCTGATTGTGGAGGAGGTTTTGGCCAAGTGATGCATAAGTGGGGTAGTTAATGATTTCATATCAATTCAAGAGGGTTCCATCAGCAATTGTAATTGGTGTAGCAGCAGCAAGTCATTGTTTTTCCGTGGCAAGGCCCAAATGTTCATCAGTCGCTCTTGTACTCGCACTGCCTGTCCACGTCGTAGGCGAGCCCATGGTTCAATCTTGCTATTAATGATATCTTGTTCGAGCTTGCTCACAGCAGCAGCACCAAGTACGGTCACAGGCCAAAGTGAATAACCAAGCAGGTATTTTTGGAGGTCCACCTTTTTCAATATGCTCAGTCCTTCATCAAAGAGCGCTTGAATTGCAGATGTTCTGTGTGTAGAGTTTTTCGTAGTATCTCCTTTAAGTAACAATATTCGAACAGCGCATGAGTAGAGCCTTTTCATAGGATCATCAGTATCATTTGTACGCTCATATTGTTGGATGTCGCTTTGAAGACGTGTCCATATCTGACGCTCTGCTTGGTTCAAGTCGCGGGACAGCCGGGCGAGTCGCGTCACATTCGCAATCATGAAGAAGAACTCATAAGATTCATTCAATACAGGTCCGGGAGCAGCCTGTTCATCACTGGGTGCACAGGCCAGGTACTGAGGTATGTGGTCTGGGGTCACATCAAGCGAGATGTTCAACAGCATCATGAGCGTACTATGATACAAAAAAGATTCCACACAGGTACGTTGAAATATCACTCCCGGTTGGTACGGCGATTGGGTGGCTTTTTCTGGGTGTCGTTGCGAAAGGAGTACCCCAGCGGCCTTCGCATGCAGACCGATGTTCGGAGGTGAATCCGTTCGGAGATTCTTGGTTTTTATTAGTCCTGAGTTATGCTTCGTATTTAATACAGGTAAGAGGGGTAGTACTTACTTCGAACACGCAGAGACATATCGTCGTGGCCAATAAGCCATCGTCGTTGCCGGTATCGGAGGCGCCTATTATGCGACCTTGCAGGCCGCGCAGTGAGTGCAGGTAGTGCTGTATGGCGAGCTCATCGTTTCCGAGATCAAGAGCCGCAATGGCGATCATAATTTCCATCAGTGGGGGAAATTGCTGGGACAATTGAAACATATGCGATTGATCACTGTAAACAGAGGGACAATTCGGTCGCACAAGCCGCGGCATAACCGCCGTCGTAAAATGGGTATACAAGGCCTTATTTTCAATCGGTAGACTGGGACTTCTGGGTTTCCATTGACGGTTCTCACGCATTCTGCCATCCATGGGCTGGCTGGTGATTGTGGGCCAAGTGCAGGCCGAACCAACGTTGGCGCATCGTTGACAACTTGGTCTTTGCTCGTCGCACTTCTTGCGGCGTTTGCGGCCTAGCTCATGTCAGTCAAACTACCCTGTTACTTCAATCGACTTGTTTGGCGCTGACATTCGAAACAGCCGGTGCGGGTGCGCACGCGGGCTTTGGACTCCCGGGGTATTGGCATACCGCAAACGATGAGGTGGAGCCTGACTCGTAGTGCATATGTTCCTATGTAATGGAACAACCTCGTGCTCCGTAGATCAAAAACCCGATATGCCGATTTAGACTCAAACACGGCCCTGTATTGTTCGGCAATTCGATGGAGGTGAAGAGTCCTAACATAGGGTCTCCGCAAACGCGGGGGTGATCCGCGCAACTGCCGCGAATTGGTCTATTAGCCTATTTCATACATTTGAATATTGGGGAACTTGATATACATCTCAGGAGTGTCATCTTTAGTTGGAAATATGCAACAGCCCTGTCGAGCTTCAGAAGTAATCATTTTCAAATTTATCTCGTCTATTGCTGTAGATTCTCACCCTGTGCTGCCAATGGCAGAAGCCCATGATCTATCACTCCAACATGCCACTTCTTCTCTCTCTCTTTTGTATATTACACTACACTCCTTACCTCATTTCTTCATCTATCTACGAGTGGCTTTCCGAGCACTTTATTTACTTAAACCCAGCTTAGCCCGTCCTCATACCCTTAGGGAGGTCATCTGGAGGCAAGAGCTTCGCTCCTGCCCCCTCAGGACATAATTTAATAAAACAACATCATCATCATCACCATCATCACTTCGACACAACCCCGAAAGACGTGAAACATCCCCAAAATATCCCGTGTCATCAAGAATACGCTCAGGGACAAACACACAACCAAACCAACATCTTGAGGCTTCTGTGGTCACGCCTCAGTACACGCGGGCTCAGTCGCAGTATTCTCAGTCGGCAGAGCCGTCAGAGACCGAACAAGAAGACAATCTATAGATCTTGCACGTACTTGCCTCGGCTTAGGGTCGAAGCATCATCGCAAAGGGCATCATCGCTCTTGAGGAAAACGGCCTACAACCAGTATGGTCGATCTATGATGGGTTTCCGGGAAAGGAAATTCCCCAAGAAATCCAAGAATGGCTGGAAGTCTGGGACGAACGTAAGCAGCCACGAAAACAACCGTGGAACTTGAGGAAAGCCGAGACATTGGACTGACTTCTTTTTACCAGCGCACTACAGTTACATCGGTCGTTTGAGTAGCCTGTTTTGGCTTAACGGGATGGATGAGCTGATAGATGCCATCGAAGATCCCGCTTTTGTCATCTCAGATGAGACTTGGGCCCTCCCGTATAGATCATCTGTGAGTTATATACCGTGTTCCGTTACAAGGTTTTGCTAATGAACTTTATGTAGTTTCGACAGTGAAGCGGCTGTTTACGACCGCCTGGAAACACCACGACCAGCTGGACACCACCTGTTCCCCAAGTGCCTGGCAAGAGGAGAAATCATCTGCTCTAGCATCTTTCCCTCTGGGTACGCGCTTATCCTAGAATATCGGGAGGGAGAGCTTCTTTGGGATATCTGGCATACGCTAGATTTGGCTGATCAAGAAGACATCAAAGAGAAGTGTGGGAAGGGTATCGGTACACTGCGTGCCATTTCTATCTGTGACGATGACCCCGGCACCCCGAGCAACAAATCGCTGCCAATAAACCAGGCTTCGAAATTCTTGCAAAATTACAACAACTGAGAACACATTTCGCAAATTTCGATTCGAAAAACGAAAAACGTTTCTTGACCCTCGAATCTCGAATCCCAGAATAAGAAACTCGAAAAGAGACTCGACCTTCGAGTCCCAAAACAAGAAACTCGATGCACATCGTCAACAAAATTTTGACCTGAGACAAAGAGCATTTGAGATGGTCTCAGGAAAGACACTCAAAGCCGCAGTTGTGCGACAACTCGAGGACATTCACTTCGACATCTCCTACGAGATGGAACTCATCTTTATGTGAAGGTCGAGTACCCCCAGGCGAGCTAGGCGTGCAGAATCGCGGACATCAATCACGATGCGGATACAGACCGAGAGTTGCCAAGTCCTATTCTGCTCGATTGTCACTTCCGGTTGGCGAAGATTCTGAATGCGTCTGGAATGGCAGCAGTATTTGACTTTGACTTTGATGAATGGGAAAATGTACAAGTTGTTGGATCTACAGGGCAAAAGAAGAAGCGGGCAGAACCGATCGTATTGACTGCAGGGAGAGAGAGAGGAAGAAGAAGGGAGAGAGTCGGGAGAGGATCTATCTACAAACGGGGGGTTGGAACAAACTTCCCACACAACACAAGTCAGTGTGGGTGAGCAGTTACCTGAGGATGATTACGTTGATGTCGGTCAAGCTTTGTGCGTCGGTCTTGAGTTATATGGTTATGCCATTGGGTGAAAGATGTCACAAGACAGCCCTGATCTAGATTACCTACTCGAATTTCTTATGTACTAGTTATCTAATAAGGTAGTCAAGATCATCGATCAAAAGTTGATCAAAAAGGTCCCTTTTCTCCATCGATGGCAATGATAGAACGAACTTTCGAAACAGGGAAGGTTTGACGGATCTTTAGATAGACAGAAATATATGATAGCCCTGTTGAGCTTTAGGAATAGTCATTTTGAAATTTATCTTGTCTAATGCTGTATGTTCTTACCTTGTGCTGCCAATGGCAGAAGCCTATGATCTATCACTCCAATATGCTATTTTTTCTTTCTCTCTTTTCATATATTATACTATATTCCTTGCTTTTTTTTATTTTATTTATCTACAAGTGCGATATATGCATAGACTACAATCGACAGCATATGCTATGGAAAAAACAAAAACGACTATATCAATTAGTAACTCATATACTTTCTTCAGATAGGTAGAATATACGATTGTAATCGCTTCACATATCGAAGGAAAGGCAACGGTAGAGGCCTTATAGCGATCTTTCTCTCAACAAATGGCTTTCTGAGCACTTTGTATACTTAAATTTAGCTTAGCTCGTCCTTATACCCTTAGGGAGATCATCCGGAGGCAAGAGCTTCGCTCCTGCCCCCTCAGGACATAAATTAACACTTTCCCACTTTATTTTCTCTCCATTATTCATCCCCTTCACTTTACCTTGATTTAATACTCACTTTTCTGACCACGTGGAGCCCGCCCGGGTACAGCTCGCTCGAGCTTTGGCACCTTTGTATCAAATCCGCGGCACAACTCACCCGTCAGTCCACGAGGATCGCGTCGATATAGCTTACATGGGACACTGGGCCTCTTTCATGCAAGATGCTACCTAGGTATGCATGCATTTCAATCGGCATCGGTCACGCATCAAGTCCCTACAATCGATGAGACCGAAATCTACGTTGTAGGCAATGAGCGCGGTCTTTCTGGACGGTTTGTTCGAAATCTTTGCAACCATGGAGTTGAAGACAAAGAGCGATCTCGCGAGCAAATCTGCAGCGAGTCTCTCGCAGGGTTGAGTACCGACTTCCTCGAGAGAAATCGGTGAGTTGTGACAGAGACTTGCACATGGAGATCTAGTTCTGAACTTCACCAGAAGACAAACGCGACCAGGCAGTGGAACTCTGAAGAAGTGGTCCCTGATGTCGCTTTCGGTCTGGTAGCCCACGGACACATTCCTTCGATTGATGAAATCAAAGAGAAGTGTGAGGAGGCTATTCATACACTTCGTGCTATTTCTATCTGTCACCACGACCCCGGCACCCCGAGCAACAAATCGCTGCCAATAAACCAGGCTTCGAAATTCTTGCAGAAATACAAGAACTGAGAACACGTTTCGCAAATTTCGATTCGAAAAACGAAAAACGAAAAACGTTTCTTGATCCTCGAATCTCGAATCCCAGAATAAGAAACTCGAAAAGAGATTCGAAAAGAGATTCGAAAAGAGACTCGACCTTCGAGTCCCAAAACAAGAAACTCGAGGCACATCGTCAACAACATTTTGACGAGTGGGAAGAGATCAAAGTCAGAGCGGGTTGTCAGCTACCTGAGGATGGTGATATTGATATTGGTCAAGCTTTATGTGTCGGTCTTGAACCATCTGGTTATGCTATTGGGTGAAAGATGTCACAAGACAGCATTCCCAAACACAGCATCAGCAACGGCGTCGCCCATAGATTTCAGCATCGGTCCCGCGACAGCGTGGCAATACGGCGCAGCCGAGAAGGGTGTATCGCTCCGTGCAACGCAGCAAGGACGGCCTATACTGGTACTTGGCGACCAATGCGGCCATAGTACGCTGGAGTCGTACCCTCAAAGCACGATCATCAATTGGGAGGAAGTGACTGCCAAGAAAAGGTCCAGGCACTCGTCACCCAACCCTGATCCCCAATCAGACAACAAACGGAAACGCTCTACCGACTCCCAATGCTGATCTAGATTACCTACTTGTATTTCTTATGTACTAGTTATCTACCAAGATAGTCAAGATTACCGATCAAAGATCGAACAAAAAGGCCTCTTTTCTCCACCGACGGTAATGATAGGACAAAATGGAGAAGGTTTGACGGATCTTTAGATAGACGGAAATATGCAATAGCCCTGTTGAGCTTTAGAAGTAGTCATTTTGAAACTTATCTTGCCTAATGCTGTATGTTCTCACCCTGTGTTGCCAATGGCAGAAGCCCATAATCTATCACTCCAACCTGTGCAAGCACACTCGCCTGGTCCCAATACAAGCTCTGCCGCGTGATCTGTCCAGCACAGAAGCCCACAACTACAACAATAATGACTTTGATATCCCGATGCGTTGGCTGCACACCAGGGAGAAGCCAAGGGATTTCCGCCGTATGACGGCAAGAAAAAGTGATTTCGTCCACAATACGATCAGACCCGACTGTGCGTGACAGAAGACGAATTTGCTGGTCAGCCGGTCCCGCAGGAATGAAGGCATGGGCGAAGAAATCTCTCAAAGTCGATATGGTCGAGCCTAAGAGTATCGTCAGCATACGTACCAGCAGATATATAGCCCTGCAAACTCTAGAAACTCACCTCCGGCCATAGTAGGAACACACGTCACAGACGATTGTCCAGCAGGACAACCAAGCTCACCATAATGGTCATGTCTCGTGAGCATATCGACAGCAGGTTCAGCAACACTGCCATGATTTTCCCTCCGACTCTCCAACTCCCCCCAGACCCGATCCCAGTAGTCCTCCCAAACAGTCTCGATATCAACAACGGCCCAATGACTCCCAACGCCAAATGAGCGTCGCAGGCATCCCAAGGCTCGACTCCACGCTAGCTGGGAGCTGATCTCGTCTTCTGCATTGACTTCCTCGTCCACTTCTCCTAATTTATCTTCTGAGATATTGTGCTCTGCGAACCCGGCTCGGGATCCCGCATACGAATATACGTGACATCGATGTCGCTTCTTGTATGTGACATCTCCTTCGGATGCACTGAGACTGATCCATGGCCAGAGTGCGCAGGATTGCACGCGCGGGCCAGGAACGTGGATTTGGATTGGGAGGTAGGTCGACTTAGGTCCCGGGTCGAAAATGCTGCTTGTGTCGGAGCAACCCGGTGGCGAGCAGTTGTCTTTTTGTCGGTAGGTAAACTGGTCCGTTGATGAGAGGGGGTAGTATGCTATTAAAGCGCAGAGGCGTGGGAATGGGTTTGTGGTACTATGGGACATATGGTGTGAGGCGAGGAGAAGGTAGGCCGGACGGTGATATGCTGGAATGTAGAATCAGTGCCTGCAAGTACGTAAAAGGCTCTCCTTTTATCAAAAGACATACCGACAATTGCATATCGCTCCCCTGTCTCGAGCTCATCTTCTTTCAAATGCACTGCATTCTCGAGCGCCTTTCGATCTTTATCTGCGTCTCCACAGCCCATGAAAGGTAGATACATCACATCAAACCCTTCTGCTTGGAAGCAATGGAACACATGGGGATCGAAATGAGCTGTGTCGGAGACCAATAATAGGTGACGGGGTGATGGTTCATCATAGCGATGGCTGCGTTTACCAGAGCTCGAGCTGATAGTTCGCTGGAGGCCATGCGGATGAGAAATTGTTGAATTGGGCCCTGTAGTATCCGCTTGATCTGGTGGGCTACTGCTAGAGCTTTGCGCTCGACGTCGAGTGAAGCGCTGGAATACGTTGACCATGTTTGTCCGGATGCGGCTGGGTTGAGCTAGAGGGGGACTCGTACTCCGTAGGGCTGGATCAAAACCCCTGTTTATAAGTCGGTATCTGCCGGAGTGCTCGGATCGAGAGACTCTTGGTATTACATAGGTCAAGACAGGAAAATGAGTGCCTTGCGGGTACCAGCGGGATGCCAATGGGATGCCAATGTCTTAGGGTTTCTTGGATTTCTTGGTGTGACGTCGATGATTCATCGAAAGGTACGTCGTATGAGGTACTTACTCGTAGACATGTATAATTCCGGTAATTTCTATGCAAATTCATATTCACAGGTAGCATCTAGTTTTGTACTCCGAAGATCTGCATGGAAAAGCAATCCGCAATGCAGGATGATCTCACCCAGCCCTATACAGCCTTTATTCAAACCCCACCAACCACGCACGGTCTTCGTCCACTTTTGGTGTCGATGCCTTATCCTGAGCAAAGTAAGCCTTATAGGCATCGCGCAACAAACTCTCCCGTGCAACTTCACAATCCACCCGGATGTCTTCAACCAGCGCCTCCAGCGAAACATAGTCAAACTCCGGTCGGATATAACCGAGAATCAGCAAATTGAGTCGCGTTTTATAGAAATCAGGCAGTCTGTGGAATTTAGTCTGGCCTTCTTTTCCTGCAGTAGGAGAAGGCTCCGTGAGAGCGGGCATGATGTGGATTTCCTACATTGAGTCAGTACGCTTGTCCTGGGTAGCGATTCACAAGCGCAGGATGTGCCTTTATGAATGACAGGCATTTGAAATGATCACTTACCACTGATCGCACAGTATTCTTATAAAACGGGTTGTACCCGATGCTCAGCACAGCGGGTAGTATCACTGCGGAGTTGTCCGACGATGCATCATGGTGATATGTTTTAGGATCCAGCGCAACAACGCCATAGTACACACCGGTTGTCAATTCTGGGTGCTTTTCTGATAGATCGTCGGCGGGGATATTCGCAGTGGGAATTCCTAACTGCAGGTTGGACAATGAGTCAGCTTTCTGTTCATTGAGTCTGCCAGGCGCACCTTGTTGTCGCATGGTCAGAGTAGGCTCTCGAACTCACATCTTTGCTTCCACGTCCGAATCCCTTGATCACAGGTCCTGACAGTCGCACAGGATATGGTGCTTCTGGGCCCCCGTCGGGGCCGGCCACCGGGTCGCGCGGCTTGTCGGAGCGCATGGTGATCTCTGCTGGAACAGGTAGGGTATCTGTAGGATAAGAAAGACAAGCCTGCTGCCGGTTGTGTCTTGCTCAAAGGATAGCGATTGTGTGATTGAGCAATGTTTCGACGTGATGCTGTCGAGTGGTAAATACGACAGTGGGGTTTATCGCGATAAGCCCGATTTTCGGGATGCCTGACATGCCAGGCAGTAATTTCACCCCGAGTGACCTCGGCTGGCGTTGATTTAAGCTTATTTCTTTGTTCGCCGAATTTAGGGCTCGAGGTCATAATTGACCCCACTCAATATCGTAGCATTATGCTCCCATATAGTAAGAATCCCATCCTAGAGATATCCTCTCCCTTTTGAGCGCCGCAAAAAAACCACAGAAACAGAAACATATCGACAAATCTGGAATCTGTTCCAGAGACCCGAAAGACACAACGTATATACACGTGAACGAGGAAAGAAGTCACAAAGCATGTCAATGGGAAGAACAACGGAATCAGGGAGAATCATACAATCCCAAGCCCGGGAATAATATGTACTGAAGAAAGCAAAGCAAAATAGACAGGCATAGTGGTAGAGCCTTGTCGAGGGTATGAATGAATCAAACGAGATAAGAAATCAAATGCATGGCAAGAACTAGAACAAAAACAAGTTAGTATATGACCAAAAAAGCGAACCACATACGAGAACTTACATTCATCACAATGAGCATTGGAATATCGAAAACATCACGTTTGACTGTCCAGCAGTACGCGCATTCGACCTTTCCATCTTTGAAGCCAAGCTGGTTCATACCAGCCTCGCCAGCAATTCCACCCTTTCGCAGGTGATTGTTCCATTTGCCGTTGTCGTCGGCTCCAACCTCCATATCTTCTTTGGTTTTGTATTTGAGGAGTTTGCACTTCGTCATGACACTACCTCGGGAATCACCGAATGCCAAACGCGCAAAGTCCTCATAGAACTCCACGACACTGTCGTCATCGAGAAGTTCCGCCAAGAAGACGGGCTGCGGACGACCACCGGTGGAGCTTTCTAATGTTGAGCTCCGTGGGGTGAAACTGCCACGCGATGTTGTGCCGGACTGCGGCACGCCGGATCCGCCGGTGTTGACGTTCAGATTTGCCTCCTTGCCTAGAAGAACGTCTTTCTTCCATCCGGTCAGGATGCTGAATTCTTTGCCGACGGCGGCAATCTCACCAGTGCGGCGACAGACAATAGTGGGTGTGCCGCAGGCGTTGATGAAGTCTTCATATTCCCAAAGTGTTCGCTGGAAACATTTTTCCATGAAAATGAGATCGTCGCGATTGAGAGTTTTGGTAGTTGCGATAAATGAGGGTCGGATAGAAGCGAGCGCCTTGGCAATTCGCACGGTCTTCTGGGGCGTGAACCGACGCTGAATGAAAGCAGTCAGGTTATGGAACCCACTTGTGTAGGCATAAGGCTCCTTCACGCTTTCGTATATTGAGGACGGGTTGCGATGGCGCCGTTTAGGACCCGCCTGCAGATTTGGGTGTTTGAGGATCGACGCTGATGTCACTTGGCGCTGCCCATTCGGCACTAGGCTGGTGGACTTGGTAGGAGCGGGAACGCTGAATGGGCTGTCTTCGAACGCTGTCGTCGCAATGTTGGGACTGGGCGCGGAGCCAGGACTGGTGAAGTTGGCCGGTCCACTTTCGATCGCAAATGCATGCGGTGCGCTCGCCTTCATGTGTTCAGGAAGCATTCCATTCTGACCATACACGCCTCCGACATTCACATGTTGACCGGAGGCTGGTCCGGCCGACCATTCATTTAGGAGAGGATCGCCGAACATGAATGGTTGGTTTCCAGGACTTTCTCCGAATCCAGGAGCTGGTGTGGAGAACTGTGCAGATCCGCTGCGGCCGATCGACCCGCGTTGTCCTGCGGAATCGGTCGGAGAATCACCAGCCCCAGTGGCCATGTGCCCAAGCATACCGAATTCCAGAGCACCATAACGGTTCTCGAAATTCATGCTTGATAAGTCAAAATTAAACAAGGCCGGATCACTAGGGTCGAAGAACGGTCCTGCGAATGGATTTTGCGTTTGGCTTGCATCTCCAGAAAGGGTGGGATTCGGTGTAGGCTGTTGATTCACACTTGATGAAAGACTGGAATTCCGGCCGTTGGTACTGTTCTTCATGTTGAAGGTAGGCGAAACCGGGGATTGCGTCGTGAAGGGACTTTGGCTCAGAGGTGGATCTTGATATACATTGTAAGAGCCCGGCTGTGGCTGAGGCGTAGGGTAGTAGCTGTTATTAGTGGGGGTAGGTTGTTGGCTGTGCTGGTGGGCGTGTTGTTGATTTGACCTCACGGAGTTGGGGCCATTTCGAGACAAAGGGAGATTATTGCGAAGCGTACTGTTGTAAAGATTGCCGTTGCCGTTGTTGTTTCCGCCTACAGCTGGCATCAATGCTCCGTCTGGAGCATCGTGGAGATACTTTGCCTTCTTGCGAACGCCATCATGGCACGCATCTTGGAGGCCGCGCTTGATACAACGTTGACAAGGTCGTTCATCGCCTAAAATGAGAGATTATGAGTCACATGTCCGAGGGGCGCTGGGGGTCAATATTTCACCGTACCGCAAGTCAAATGAGCTCGCTGACACGCAAAGCAGGCCCGTCGGGCCTTCTTCCGCCGCGGTCGCGAGGGGTCCTTGGCATTGGCAGCTTTGCGGTCCGCCTTGCTATCGCCATTTGTCTTGGGCTTTACGTCCATTTGCTCATGCTCGGTTATATCAGCAGAATCGCGATCATCACGCGAGTCTGCAGGAACCGGGGATTCGTTCTTGGCTCCCATGTTCATTTCGGCATGTATTCCGAGAGGGACAAAATTCTAAACACTTGCACGAGATTGGGGTGAATCACCGGTTTAAAAATCACAGTCCCGTTATTATGTTTGGGCTGTCCGGTCTAAGCGGCTCAAGCGTGGTGGCGACAATACCAATGATACCATCCAAGCTTCGATGTCGACGGGCGAACAGGTCTCCGAGTGCGATATTCTGCCCTAACAAGAGAAAAGAGACGGTCGCAAAGGGCTGATCGTTCCTTTCTACCTCCTTGGCTCTTCCAGATGTCGAAGGTCACTCCCGGGGTCCTCGAGTTTGGAAGGTATAGTTGGTTCCTATAATCGCGCGTTTGCGACTACAGCTAGTGGGGGATCGGAGTGGCGGCGAGCCGAATCAGAGTAGTGGGTGGCAATCGAAGGGAGGTGCGACGGGTTTGCGATCTGACACATTGAAGGACTGCAGGGTGGTTTACAGAGAGAAGATTGTTCGATCTGACAAGAAGAAGAAAAATGCCGCAACGGTTCGGGCGCGGCTGAATTGGAGTGGAGAGGCGGACAGAACTTCGGCTGCGGGGAAGATGCAAAGTGCTCTCCAAAAAAAAAAAAAAACGAGTGCCGTGAGGCCGGTTAAGGATCCGGAAGAAATGAGGAGTAAAAAAAGGACTCGCAGGTATGCGCGGGGAAAGGTAGGTGGATGACCGTGAAGGCTTCGGAGTGTTCCCGTGACTGGTGTCTAAGCATCAACAGGTAAGACTTCAACAGTCCAATTGCAAAAGGGTCAAAAGGGACTCGCGTGAGACTGGGATCTTAATGTATTTTATTTTATTTTTTCTCTCTCTTTTTCTCTCGTTTTTTAAATCAAATTTTACTGAATTTTTAGGGTCTTCGCTGGACAGGGCTGGATATACTTCGTACAAGGAATAGCCACTTTTTACCTAATTCAAATGGCGTTATTTTTGGTAAAAAAAAATCCCTCTTGCATTGCTGCCCAACTAGAATAATTTCTCCATATAAACACACATGGGAATACCTTCAGATGCCATTCCTTTGCTCTTTCAGGTAGATCGTTAGACTCACATGCTGACGTTCAGGGCAGCGGCCACTGGAGGAGCAAAAATCCGGCATTTGATCGTGGTAACAACGGTTACCGATTTCAATGCATTACCGAAAACAGGTGGTAATTTTGGCGTGTCCGGACACTCTGATTGGCTCAACCGCGATCCAATGCCCGATCGGGTCCAGCGCATACGGGATAACCGTAACCCCGCGGCTGGGGCAATTGCGCACGTGTGGGACTGACCAGGGCTATTGTATAGCCGCTTTTGAATCTCAACGTAGTTTTGAAGATATAACCCGAATTCACTTGCTACTTTTCACTTCAAAAAGCCCAGATACAGACCTCGTCTCAGCAAGGCCTCAGCGAGACTTTTTCACGGGTTTTCGGGTCGCTATTCGGTCCCGTTTTGTCCCGAGGGTCGCTGAGCGTGCTCTGCCGAGGCTCGACAATACCGCTCATATAGATTTGGTCTATTATTGACGGTTGGGGATGACTGCCTGTGAATGGAATGCAGGACCACATGATGCTCGTTCTCTTTACAACTGGCCTGGTGGACTAGGAGGTGCCGTCGGAGAATTCAAGACCGGACTTGGCCCGTTCGGTCCACATCCGTTAGGGAAGAAGGCTCTAGTACGGATTCTAAATGAGCAAAACTACGCTATTATCAATTCCTCTGCCTCTTGCCTGTGTCTGCGGACTTCATTTATAGATGTTAGAGACAACAAACGTTGAACCTAAAAACATACACACACACGAAGGCCAAATACAGCGACGTGGGACATATCCTTGTTGGTCATGCGTGACTCGTATTCTCCATGCTATTAAATTCTTAGCTGCAGACAGTACATCGGCAGGCGTTGCAAAGTTGAGTCTCAATCTAGAGGGACGGGCCAAGTTTGAACCCTATCCTTCATAGTAATGCCTCAATCCGAAAATTTCCCCAGTATGTGGTCATGGGGGACTGTGGTCAGGTTCTACAACACGGTGTGTTCAAACGAGACCGGTTTACGGTGGAGACGCAACGGCACAGAGACAAAGTGGGTGCCCTCGCAAAAGAAGTGTTCAGCAAAGGTAATTCGAAGAGGGTTGAGAGTACCATATGTGCACGGTAGCTTCGATCACATCTGAGAAGTTGCAAATCGACTCTTCTTTCGGATTTGGCTTCCGTATCGGTAAAACAGGTATCTGAAATGATCGTCAGTATGCAATGTTCGAAGGTGAGTATGGTCTGGGCTTGGTCTGGGCTTAGTCTGGTAGGACCACGGCCAGATCGAACGGGGTATTGACCTCGCCCCACTTGGGGAGCCTCGCTCAAGGTTGATTATGCAGGGGGAAGTGGTTTGATCAAAGCGCAAAGGGAAGTAGAGGGGAAAGGGAAAATAAAGGCTCATGTCAAATCAGCACTTACGGGAAAGGGGTCATGACAAGGGTCAGAAACGCGAGCAAGGAAGTTGCCCAGTGAAAGCCGAGGTTGTTATACACTGCATGGCCGTTAGTTACAATCGACACTTTGGCGTGTATAAACAAAGAGAAAGCTTGGACGTGAAGCAGATCTGCAGAGCAGCTTATACAAGATACAATGCATCGGCCCGCAGGTGAGGGCAGCGCTCCCATATGCAAAGCACGGACATTGGTCGAGTTCTCGAAAGGCAAACATCAGGAAGACTTACTCTGGATACCGAACAGTGGGAAGATACCGCCAAAGGAGGACCGAGTGAAACTATTGGCCGCCAGCGCACTGGCGGCAAACGTTGGGTACGCATCGACCAAGAACGTGAAGATACCAGAGTATACTAGGATTGTCCTAGAAGTGACACGGCGTATTAGTATCACAAGATCAAAAAGCCAAGTGGCCAGGGATTGTGAGACCAGCGGGGTGGTTTGTCAGGTGGGCTTCAACGATGGATCTTACCCTGCACCAAAAACTGCACTGCCAATGATAGGCGCGATCCAGTGGACATCAGGGTAGATCGTCCAGGCAAAAATGAACAGGCCAATAGTGACCAAGGGCCCACCTAATATAGCTGTTTTATAATATCAGTCATGAGTCTTGCATTGCCAAATCGCTGGGTTAACTTACCCGACGGAAGTCGCCATTCTGGCTGGAAATCATCGACTTTGTTCGTAGCCTTCTCATGGTTGCGCTCCAAGCGGATATAGTTCCAGCGCCAAACCGGATCTGACAAGATCGCAATAACCATACCCACAAAAAGGCCAAGGAAACATAGACCACGTTGCCAGATTACCAGTCCGTACACTTCGGAGAAGACGAGCTGGAAAGCGCCGAAGAAAAGGTATAGGATACCCAACAGAATAGCCGAGAATATGCAGAGACACAGGCACATAGGCTCCAACGTCAAAAGAAGGACAGGGCGATACATTGAGCGCAGGACAGTTTGAGCCACTGAGCGGTCGAGTTTCTCAATCGGGGCTTTCCATCGGTCGTCTCCGGTTTCCTGACGGAGCTTTTGCGCTTTGCGCCTCAAAAGCCTAAGGTTGTTAGAACTTCCTATCTAGATTGCAGCAACTGAAGATCCTTACACGGGGTGATATGTCTCGGGGACGAGGAATATCATCGAGATGAGCAGTACGCCAGTCCAAATCAGGAGCACGTAAAACACCCAGCGCCTTAGGATCATGTTAGCTTGAGTTAATCTGAAAGTTTGATCAACAAACTCACCAGTTGGTGTGAGCATTGATGAAACCACCAACCCTGGATATTTACCGTCAGCGATCAACACAAGGGTGTAATAACACGGAGTACCCAAAGCATCACTCACAGAGGACCAACTTCGGGACCCACGAATGGGCTCGCAGTATAGAGCATCATGGGAAAGGCAAGCTCGTGACGATCGAACATATCGCCAACCGTACCACCAGCAACACTTAGAAACGCACTGCCGGATAGACCATTGAAGAACCGAGCGATGAGCATGGTCTCGGTGTTTTTAGCCACTGCACATGGGACAAGCCACACTAGGAATAATGAGAACGAAACGATGTAGATGTTTCTCCGGCCATAAAACTGTGCACTGTTAGATCAAGAAAATAAAAGGGAGCAATTGACAAACCTCGGATAGGGGACTCAAAAAGAGCGGACCGACTCCTACAATGAAAAGCGTCAACAAACACCCCATGAAAAACAACAACCTGAATCGCATGGAGTAAAAACGAACCGAGTCCCCAAATAAAGAATGACAGTCCAAGTGTCGCAACCTCTTGCGAGCAACCAAACTCCCTCATCAATTGACTGTATGTCGTTGTATACATCGACGAAGTACATGTCCTATCAACGGTGAGTATGATGCACGCGCGCAAAATCAAGCGCGGAAATCTTACACGCAAAGCGAGCCCAGCGAAACGATGATCACAATCAACCACCGGCGGCCCTTACTCATATTGCGCGGGTTCAGTGGATCGTTATCCTCCCAGCCAACCGTGTACTGGGCACCCTCCTCGCCAGCTTCAGCTTCACCCACAATACTAGTTCCATCATTTAATGACCAGCTGCGTTCAATTGATCTCATAGATTTCGACCCATTAGAGCGCTGTGTTTGAAGTGGCGCGCCACCGTGGAAAGCCGGTGTGGCGATTGGAGCAAACGTCACATCTTCGGACTTGGATCGGTCCAGGTCGGTTTCGCTTTGAGCTGAGTCGGCCATATCTGTCTTTTCCCCGGGGTGATTATAGTGGGATATGCTTGATCGAGACGACATGGTGAGTAACTGCTTTCATTTGTGTTTTGGGAAAGTGATTCCGACAAGAGATCGCAAATGAGTCCCAAGATGGACCAGGGAAAGAAATTTGTCGAGCGGAGTCACTGATAAAGAAGATCGGGAGATTCGCACCATTAGAAGCCGAGCTGAGCAATCACCGGAGCTTAGAGTCTTTACGGGGGATAATTTCCGTCGCCCACTTTTCGCGATCGGGGGTGATATCATTCTGGGTAGCCGAAAATTGGGGGATAATATTAGAGTTTGATATCTACTTCTAAGAACCCAGAACCCAGAACCTAGAGCCTCAGCATAAGTGTAGAAGTATACCTACGGGTACGGAGAGTGAGCCACGGAGATTAGATTCCACCCATTTCCCCGATAGGACTTCCACGTGGACCGATAAGGCCTTGTTCGGACCTAAGCCCCTTACTTCGGAGACTTTACGGAGTATGGGGTACTGGGGTCCTGTTACTATGTAGTATGTATACATAACTACCGAGTACGTGCTAATATATTGAATGGACAGACAGTACGATGGATCTTATGTTCAATTAAGCTACAGCTAACACTAGCAATTCGTCAACATCGCTCCTAGACACCATGTGGCATCCAATTCCCAAAAAGTAGTAACCAGAAGACCGGTTCGCCAATTCCCCCAAACACCTGATAGTCATCATTTTGACGCTATGAGCAAACAGAAACACCAAATTTCAGCCAAAAAAAAATCCGTGAGCCATCCCAAAGGTGAGCTATACAAGAAGAAATAACAGATGCGCCGGATGTTTCCCGAGTTGCTTTTGAAAAATAAGCTCTAGAGAGCCTGGCTGAGTTGGCTCATGGCACCACCAGCGTTCTCTTCAGCCCAAGAGCCCCAGAGCGCCTGCTTGCCGTGAATCTCGAGGGGGCCACCGATAGACTTGGAGCCCTGGTCAACCTTGACAGCATCCTTGGTGGCCAAGACCAAGACCTCGAAGAACATCTTCGTGGCATCAGCCTTAGATGAGCGCTGCTCGGGGAGCATATCCTGGAACAGCACACTCTTCTTCTGTTGGCTGGAGGAGTCTCCGAGCTTCTCGCGGATGATGTGCACGGCGTGCTTGGTGCCCATCGAGACCGGCTCGGTGTCCACGGGGTGGGCGATGGTGTCGTCCAGTTCCTCCATACCTTGGTCCATACCGGCGTCGTCACTGAGGGGCAGTTGCTCGCCGTCGTCGGCGGGGAAATCAATCTCAGAGCGCTGGTTCATAGTGGTATCGACAGCAATACCCTCGTCAAGAGGAAGGGTGGGGTCCTCGTCGCCAAGCTCGAGGGCCGGGAGATCGGCGGCGGCGGCGACGTCCATGTCGGAAATACCGCTGTCACGCTTGCGCTTCTCGCCGGCCTTCTTAACAGAGTCCAAAGAGAGCATGCCACGCAACTCAGGTGCCCATCCACGACCACGGTCCTCGCCGAGCACGCTCGACACGAAGTCGCCGTTTTGCTGGCGAGTCATGAGGGTAAGAAGAACTGGGTCACGGGGCAAGAAAGAGGCAGGTTTCATGATGGCGGAGCGGTCATTTTGCTGATCCTTGAACTTGGAGCTGGAGATTGCGACTTCCTTGTCGAGGGCCAAAAGCTTCTGACGCTTAGTGCGCTGGCCCTGCTGGGCGCTAGTAGCATCCGGGGTGGCATTCTCATCGCGATTGAACTCCTCTTCCAAGCGGTTCATTTGATCGGATCCTGCGTCAGAGAGGGGGCTTTCAGAGTCGCGTTCGAATCGGGTGTCTGTGGCGCGAGGGGTCTCGTCGCCACCGCCAAAGTCGTCATTGCCAAGGTCCATAGGGACATCCGGGAGAATATCGTTCATGTCGTCATGACCTTCGTCGAGGTCCATTCTGTCCAAGGGAGCATCGTCATCTCCGAGGTCCAATTCCAAGTCATCGCCGTCGTTGAATTTTCCGGCATCACTGAAGAGATCTTCCTCCACGGGGCGAGGCGCAGGTGCGTCTCGACCAACTTCCATGGTCGGGTCGTTTCCAAGAGGCAATTCATCTTCACCAAAGTCGAGGTCGACTAGGGAAGGATCTTCGAGGCGAGCGGGTTCCTGAGAGACAGAGCGGCGGAAGCTGCCTTCGGGCAAAAGTTGGCTTCCAAAGTCCATACCACCTGGGCGCTTAGCAGCAGGCTCCAGGTCGAGAGTTTGAGGAAATAGCAGAGATGTATCGAGGTTGGTGAAGAGATCAGATTCAGTAAGCACATCGGGAAGAGTGATGCCACCAGGGGCAACAACAGTCGAAGTCAGGTCATTGTTATTTGTGAGGCGGAATGCCTAGCAGATAGTGTTAGGTCATGTCGCTTTCAGTACATCGAGGGATACTGACCATTTTAATTTTCATCAAGGCTTCATTGCAGTCGTCAAGTAGGTAGCGAGCCTTACGGCTGTAGATTCGGACAACACCCAAAAGCAATTGACCACTCAATCGCAAAGCCATAGGAGCTTGGCCCTGGTCAACGATAGCATTGACACTGCTCTCAATGTCTGACTGGAGAATGTGGGACTTGGAGAGTTTGCGTTCAATGTTCGCCGACAACCAAACGCGGGCCAGCGGCCCGGTTTTCGACAGGAGAGTCTCGGAATAGAACATTCTGTCTGTGTCGTGTTGAGAGACTATACAATCTGGAAGAGTTGTTCACAACTTGTGTGATTATCGACAAGACCCGCCCGGCGCGGGGATAAGGTGGAAAACACGACGCGCTGGAGCCGGGAAAACAAAGACTCGGGCGATGACTCGCGCCCGATGAGTGTATTAAAAGGGTTAAAGACAATGTTCAAAGAGATAAGATGAAAGGATGCACTTTGAGGCACGTAAGGCTCAGTGCATGAAAGATGTTGAGAATACGGAGGGGATATGCGCGCCAGGGATAAGATCGAGTTGGCTGAGGAACCGAGAAAAGATGCGCGTTGGTGGAAATCAGGCGTCAACTCATTTTTGCTGACATAATTGAGGGGGCTGGGAATGCCATCACGTGAGTGTGTATTGTACTTTACTTGTTTTCACGTGATGAGATACGCTAGCCTTGATGCGGTATATCGGATTAACTCCCTACCCGGGCTCTCACTAAGCCGCAACGGGTAAAGCATCATCATGGGACTTGGCCTATTCCAAGCCGGTTCGAGGCTCTAAACGGTGTCAATTCGCAGTTTGGATCAAAGCGAAAAGCTCTACGGACGAACAATTTGCACTTTTGGTTAAGACCTGTTAGCTTCCCTGTTTCTTGTCGACTCTGTCGCGCCAAATCCGCAAATCCCACTGGTCGAGCCCCATAAAGGTGCTGCCAGATCGCATCTAACGTGGCTTGCCGCAGCATTGTCAATTCTTATCGAGACGGGATGAGAACTGTCTCCCGACATTGTTAAATTTTTATCTCTTCGCCCTTATTCTTTTCTGGCAAGGCATGAGAAATGTCAAGGTCGGCGACACCTTCCTTGCCTTTGCATAATGCATCAAACACCGACTCTTTGCGGCCTCCTTCTACGACCCCTTTGACCGGACGCCCAAATGCTCCATCTTCCGTGAGTATAAAGCAACAAATTGCTTGATCTACTCGTCCCAAGCTCTTGGCGCTGTGAGATCGGAGGTGCTAACCTGGTCGTGTGCCCTTGCAGACATCCACCTCGACGTATTCGTGGTTGGAGCCTTACGAAACCGCCGAAAGATTGCGAACCTCTCTATCGCATGGTCTAACTCCCGCCGAAGCGGAAGTGCGTCTCGCACGAGATGGACCGAACGAGCTTCCCCACGAAGAGCCCGAACCCCTATGGCTACGATTCGTCAAACAATTCAAGGAGAGCCTCATTCTCCTGCTCCTCGGGTCCGCGGGAATTTCATTCGTTATGGGCAATTACGATGATGCCATCAGTATTACCCTCGCAGTGACGATTGTGGTGACAGTTGGATTTGTCCAGGAGTACCGGTCGGAGAAGTCGTTGGAGGCGCTAAGCCGGCTTGTGCCTCATTATGCGCATCTGATTCGCGATGTCCCAAGTGCATCCTCCACGGCAGCTGAGAGTGCCGGTACCCCACCCATGGACTCCGGCATGGAGATGGACGAACTCAAAAGCAAAAGCCCAAGCTCCGCATCTGCCGCCGTGAAGGCGTCCTCGACCGTTCCCGCTCATGAATTGGTGCCCGGAGATCTGGTGCTCTTCACTACCGGAGATCGAATCCCTGCCGATATTCGGATTACTGCTGCGACAGACCTTGGCATCGACGAGTCCAACTTAACTGGCGAAAATGAACCTGTAACCAAGTACACCGAGGCTCTTCGCAGCACGTCAAAGGGAACCGCTCCGGCACCGTCTACACCAGAGCCCCCTCGCTCGCCGTTCTATGATGCGCCGGCCACCGGTGCTGTCGGCGCTGATATCCGTTTGAATGAGCAGCACAACATCGCGTTCATGGGCACATTGGTGCGCTCGGGCTATGGCCAGGGTATCGTCATCTCGACCGGTGCTAACACGGAGTTCGGTAGTATTTCGGTTTCTTTGCAAGAAATCGAGAGCCCCCGAACCCCGCTCCAGCTGTCCATGGACCGCTTGGGCCAAGAACTGAGCTATATCTCTTTCGCTGTCATCGGGCTGATTGTCGTTATTGGTCTTTTGCAAGGTCGTAAACTTCTGGAAATGTTCACGATCGGTGTCTCGCTGGCTGTTGCGGCGATTCCTGAAGGATTGCCCATCATTGTGACTGTCACTCTTGCTTTGGGTGTTTTGCGCATGGCCAAGAGAGGAGCTATCATGCGGCGACTGCCCAGTGTTGAGACTCTTGGCTCTGTGAACGTAGTCTGCTCGGACAAAACTGGAACGTTGACTCTCAACCATATGACAGTCACCAAGATGTGGCACTTTGACTGTGAGGAACCATTTGAGGTGCAAAGAGGCATCACCACCGTCGTGACTCCTGGCCCTGCCGCGCAGACTATTCTTCGTGTTGGTAACATTGCCAATAATTCTCGACTGTCGAGGATTCACGCCAACTCACCGGCCAGCGCGTCTTCAGCGGCTGTCCTTTCCTCGACTGTCAACGGCGATTCTGCCGCCAAGAGTCGTTGGGTAGGTCAACCGACCGACGTTGCAATTCTTGATTTGCTGGATCACCTGGGCGAGGACGATGTGCGTGACCGGATCAGTGCCCGTGTTCACGAAACACCATTCAGCTCCGAGCGCAAATGGATGGGTGTCGTGATTGGTAGTGCTTCTGGGTCTTACGGGGGCTCCCCTGTCGCTTATATCAAGGGCGCTCTCGAGCAAGTCCTGGCCCGCTCCGACACTTACCTTACCAAAGATGGACGTGAGGTCATTCTCGATGAACCTCGGCGCCAGATCATTCGGAATGCGGCAGAGAACATGGCCTCAGAGGGTCTGAGAGTTCTCGCTTTCGCAAGCGGGGCTGTTCGGGAATCCAGGGGCAACAGAGGCTATCGGTCACCGAAATCGGCCCAGGTTGATGAAGATGAACGGTACAACGGCCTGGTCTTTGCTGGACTGGTGGGTATGAACGATCCGCCTCGCAGGGATGTACACAAATCTATTCGTCGCCTGATGACTGGTGGTGTCAGGGTCATTATGATTACTGGTGACGCCGAGACAACAGCTGTAGCAATTGCGAAGAAGCTTGGGATGCCCATTAGCGATGCTCCTAACTCACGATCAGTGATCCGGGGCGATGAGCTCGACCGCATGACTTCTGCCGAACTTGCCCAGGCAATCTCAACAGTCTCAATTTTCGCACGTACGAGCCCAGACCACAAAATGAAAATTGTCCATGCGCTTCAATCTCGCGGCGATGTGGTTGCCATGACCGGTGACGGTGTCAACGATGCGCCTGCCTTGAAGAAAGCCGACATTGGTATTTCCATGGGCAAGCTTGGTACAGATGTTGCCAAGGAGGCAGCGGACATGATTCTCACTGATGACGACTTCTCGACAATTCTGCGCGCCATTGAACAGGGCAAGGGCATCTTCTACAACATCCAGAACTTCATCACGTTCCAGCTGAGTACCAGTGTGGCTGCGCTCAGTCTGGTGTTACTCAGCACCACGCTTGGCTTCAAAAACCCGTTGAATGCCATGCAGATCTTGTGGATCAGTAAGTCACCCACACCCTCAATCTTCCATTTATCTAACAGTGATCACAGATATTCTCATGGATGGCCCACCAGCCCAATCCCTTGGTGTGGAACCTGTTGACCCAACAATCATGAACCGCCCACCGCGACCCAAGACGGCCCGTGTTCTTACCAAACCTCTCATCCAACGCGTTCTGACCCAAGCCCTGGTCATCATGGTTGGTACACTCTCAATTTACATCCACGAAATGGGCGACATCACCGACGGATCCCCTGTGGACAAGCGTTCTCGAATCGTAACAGCCCACGACACGACCATGACCTTCACCTGCTTCGTCCTCTTTGACATGTTCAACGCGCTTAGCTGCCGTAGCGAAGGCAAATCTGTACTTCGTGGCGAAATCGCGTTGTTCGGAAACAAAATGTTCAATTACGCTGTTCTGGGCTCTCTGGCCGGCCAGGCTTGTGTCATCTACCTGCCTTTCCTGCAACGCGTCTTCCAGACCGAACCCCTGAGCTTCTCATCTCTTGTCAAACTGGTGTTCCTTACTAGCTCTGTGTTCTGGGTTGATGAAGGTCGCAAGTATTTGCATGCCATGCGTCGCCGCCGTGGGGTCGGCCCGGGCTACAGTGCCAACGTCTGATTGCTGATGCAATGCATGGGTTGTATTTCTTGTTACGATTATAGAGATGTCCATGATACAGACATGTGTAGTTTATCATATTTGATCGATATTCGATATACATAATAGAGCACTTTGCCAGCACATGATGTGTTTTCCGAACATGATTTGCACATGGATTTCAATGCCGTACTTATTATAGCAGGGATATCTCGACGACTTACCCAGTGACTAAACCTCCGTTGTTTATCTATAGATCGGCGCATGTCTAGTAGCTCCATGTATAAGTACTCCGTACTTTCAAGGTTTCTGCTCAATGAAAACTGGGTGGGTTATATTTATCTTGAGATTTTTTCCTCCTTATATTTATTTTAACTCTGAATATGATATAGGCAAAAGCTTCAGAACAAGCAGGTCCAATTCAACGAAGACATCTAAGACACAGAAGGAAAGAAGAAGACTAGAGCTATGGAGAGAGAGAGCCGGCTTTATAGCTCACATCATGTAAACGTGCAAACGCATAGGAAGCAAACATGCTGATGGTAGCCAACCATCACACTGAATGTACTTGAGTATCAAACAGCCCTGTTCTGGGTGTTGTCGAGCTCCGTCTCTCAAGCGAGCTAAAAATTACAGGGCAATACTTAAGTACTTTGCCTTTGGCCATCCACTACTTCCCTCCCAGCAACCCTGGGGATACTCTCTGAACGACCACTGGGGGTTCTAAGTTGTTTCTGTCGACGCTAGACTGCAGGATGGTCCCCTACTACCTGAGCATTCAAGACTGCGTAACGATGGCCAATTGCCTGGCTACTCGTTACTGCTCACGCCAATGGTCTGGCATATCAGCCAAGTGATAATTTGTCACGATACGAGGAGAGAAAGAGAGCTATTCTCATAGACCTATGAATTCAGCATCCCCCGGGGCCATATGGGTAGTTTCAGATCCCATTCCTTAGTCAAGAAGCCCCCGGTACTTGTATGGCGCTCCCCATGCCCAGTCCTTCGATATCGACGGCGGCAAAAAGAACAGCAACCTCAGGACTATACCAACCAGGAAGCAAAAAGAGATGACCGACGCAGGGATCGAACCTGCAATCTCTTGATTCGTAGTCAAGCGCCTTGCCATTGGGCCAGCCGGCCGTAAAGTGGGGTGCGAAGCTCCACTTCATCGGCTCAACCCAGTAAGCTACTGGGTTGTTCGATGGAAAAAACTGCCATTTTGTGCTATATAAGCCAGAACGATCTTGCACGGCGCCAACCGCTTTTTTCCAGTCATGATACTTCGAAGGATGGACCTTGATGGTCTAGGTGAAATACAGTCAAGGGCCCCTGGGCTATTCATTTGTCTAGTGATCATACTATATAAGTAGCTTAATATAATATTCACTTGGCAATAACTGCTATTTTTCTAAAATTTGACATAAATGTGAGCTCTAGAGGGTTTGCCCTCAGCCTGTTTGCTTCTAACGTTGTATGCGTTTGCTTGTTTGCATAAAATGTGGATTGCACTGAGTATCTATATATCTCTACTAGGGCCGCAGGAGAAGAGCGTCGAGGGAATGGATATGGATACGGGGGTGAAGTTGGCTGAATAGACTACATTGTATTTGCCAATGCCGGGGAATGCAAGGAGCCGAGTGGAATGGTAGTCCTGAAGTCCTGGAGAGATGAGGCGGAACGCCGATGCGGAGGAACGAGTGGCTTTGAGATGCATTGTGACTCCAGGCACTTGAGCATGGGTGCTTCTAGAACACTTTTAGAACATTAGAATACATCCTAGTTGACTTAATTATATTCTGAAGTTTCTATTAATACTTTGAACTTTAGAATGCTCCCGGGGTCCGTAACTAATCGCAGGGCTATAAAACTAACTAAGGCTGAAGACCCAGGGCCACGGTGGCGGACATTGGCACGGGTATAAGATCAAATCTAACGATATGCTCATTTCCTTCGGGTGGCGATGGATCCGAGTTTTAGTGGCTTGCTGAGTACGGAGTACCGTAGGGGCTGGCCACCAGCCCGTGACAGTTTGTGAGATCTATGATGAGGTGAGATTGGGATACGGAGTACGGAGTATATATAGTACAGTTGTATATCTGGATGTATATACGTATTCGGTCTCTGACTTCCAAGGTTGAAGATATTTCATGGATAGCTTTACAAGTAAATTTTTAATTATTGAAGCGTTACTGGTGGAACTCATATGAACAGAGAAGACTCGAGACTACTCCGTATTGAGGAAGTTAGAAGATCTAAAAATTGCCCGAGTCGGAGTATACAGATCGGAAGGGAGACCTCCGGCACCGGTGAGAACCCGAGTCGGGATCGGGAGAAAACGGAAAGCGAGGCAAATTTAGAGCTTATCTAGGGCCAATTGACTCGCATCCATAACTGCGGCGCTAACCCGTGAACTAGTCCCCTTGCGGAAAGGCCCAAGACGGTTTGGTGGGTCCATTTAGCGTTTTTGTGGCAAGAGCTCTTATCTTGACCTCGAGGAAGCCAATCAGCGACCAGGAGTTGCAGATAGGCATATCGCAGTGACTCTGACAATTTCGTATTCCGGTGATATCACTACTGGCTTGGACTTTTACATTGCCGAAGATAAGGGCCATTCCTCTCCGCATTTCTAACAGCCGAGACCCGTACCTACCTAGGTAGTCTGGACGATGGAGATAGAGATGTACCTGCAGCTCTACGGAATGTTGGAGATAAGCTACTATCTCAATTCTGGACAGACTAGGGATTGAGGGTAGGTATATATAGATCCAATTCCTTGGAATCCACTTCCTTGAAACCCAGGAACTATGTCCCGACTTACTAGTTGTATGCAATATCCAGCCAAGACCAAGGTTATCTATGTTGCCACTTGCCCAGGTGAGCACCAAGAGACGGGTTCCTACACCGGAGGGAAAGACGAGAATACTCGTACGTATGGAGGAGTATGAGAGAATAAAAGACACATATAAAGCTGGAGAACATGGGGAAACCCTGGAACAACCTTACAACCTTAACAGAAAATTGATTAGGCTGATTATCCCATTGATATTGTCACAATCTTCATCCCGATTTTCTCCCCTGCCGCGGCTGCCTCTTTAATGATTTGAGAACTTGGATTCTTACTCTCTTCTCATTGCAGGTTGCAGATTTTATCCCGTCCTTTTTACCCTTGCCGGCACTTCACCTAGTTCTTTTTTTCTTCTTTTTTCTTCTTTTTCTTCCCTCTGACAATTTGCCCTTTTGACCCACATTGTCGATCCGCCTATCTCTGCGTCTCCACTGCTTGAATTCCTCTTTATTATAGACGTTTCCCCCGTGGCGACTTTCTTCTCCACGCGGAGTTCTTTTCAATCTCAAATCTCAATCTCAATCTCAATCTCACCTTGAACCTGCTCCAGAACCTTTACCACAGCTTCGACTTTTTCAATGGCGTTCAACGGGAAGGCCCCGTACGCCCCGGAGTACGCCTCTTACAACTGGGTGGGAGCTCCCTCCAAATATGAACTCTCAACCAATGCCGACCTGGGTGGTGATTCCCGTATGTGATTCTTTCCTGCTAGCTTTCACGTCTCAGAATCAATGCTCATCTCTGTCTCTTCCTAGGCGTCGAAAATGTGAACAAATGGTTCCAATCTGGTGACCAGGCCTACATTATTGTGGCCTCCGCCATGGTCATGGTCATGATTCCCGGTCTCGGTTTCTTGTACTCAGGTTTGGCCCGTCGAAAGTCGGCCCTCAGTATGATCTGGGCCTGTATGGCTTCTTTCTCCGTCGTCACCTTCCAGTGGTACTTCTGGGGTTATTCACTGGCTTTCTCCCCGACCGCTACCAATGGTTATATCGGCAACCTACGCAATTTCGGCTTGATGAAGACTCTGGCAGATCCAAGCCCTGGTTCACCGTTGGTCCCTAACTTGCTTTACGCGTTTTACCAGGTAGGTCTTCGATCTGGAGGACTTTTATGGGTTGAGGGTTAGAATGCTAATGGAATCTATAGATGCAATTCTGTGGTGTCACTGCTGCTATTGTGATGGGAGCTGTTGCCGAACGCGGTCGGCTTCTTCCCGCCATGGTTTTCACTTTCGTCTGGGCTACCATCGTTTACTGCCCTCTCGCCTGCTGGGCATGGAATGTGAACGGCTGGGCCTACAAGTACGGCGTGATGGACTACGCCGGTGGAGGTCCCGTCGAAATCGGATCCGGATTCACAGCTTTGGCCTACTCGATGGTCCTCGGTCGCCGCCAGGAACGCATGATGCTCAACTTCCGCCCTCACAACGTCTCCCTTATTCTTCTCGGCACGGTTTTCCTTTGGTTCGGCTGGCTCGGATTCAACGGTGGTTCTTCCTTCGGTGCTAACCTGCGTGCTACCATGGCTTCTTGGAACACCAACTTGACTGCTGCCTTTGCGGCCATCACATGGGTTCTGCTCGATTGGCGCCTGGCTCGTAAGTGGTCCATGGTCGGTTGGTGTTCCGGTACCATCTCTGGATTGGTAGCTGCCACCCCGGCCTCTGGATTCATCTCTCCATGGGCCAGTGTGATTCTCGGCGTGGTCACCGGCATCGTGTGCAATTACTCCACCAAGATCAAGTACTGGATCCGCATCGACGACTCTATGGATGTGTTGGCTGAGCACGGTATCGCTGGTATCGTCGGTCTGATCTTCAACGCCCTTTTTGGTGACGACTCCATCGTCGGCCTGGACGGCGTCAACACCGGCTCCGCAGTCGGCGGCTGGGTCATCCACAACTACAAGCAACTCTACATCCAGATCGCCTACATCGTCGCCACAGCCTCCTACGCCTTCGTCATGTCCGCCATCATCGCCTACGCCATCAACGCCATCCCAGGCCTGAACCTGCGCGCCTCAGAGGAAGCCGAGCTTCTCGGTATGGACGACGACCAACTTGGTGAATTCGCCTACGACTACGTCGAGGTCCGTCGCGACTACCTCGCCTGGACTCCCCAGAACCACGACCAACTTGAAGACGGCCACCAGGTCCCTGCTGCCCAGCGCTACGGTATCAACGAACACAGCGAGATGATGCTCGGTGGACCTCCACGCGAAATGATGCTCGAGGGCCACTCGCCCAATGGTGAGATCAGCCAGAGCAGTCGAGGCGGCAGTGAAGGCGACATGATCCACGAGGTCAAGCTTGCTCCTGCTCCACGCCAGGTCGCCGAGCACCATCCCCCAGACACACAGCAGGTCCGTGAACCAGCCGTTATCCTGGGACCGGTTGATGAGAAGACAGAGAATTAATCTGTCTCCGTCTTCTGGTTTGGATTTTCTGTTTTTTTCCCTTTCTTCCTTGCATGGCATATCGCATACGCCATTCTCTCAGCATCTGATTCTTCTTCGATATCCCTTGAGCGTGTTTTTTTTTTCTTTTCGCGTCACGAAAGCCTGGGGCTTTCCGCTATACCTTGTGATTCTTATACACCCGCAATTCCTCTACCACTACTGCTCAGGAAAAGCAACCAACTGATGGTCTAATTCGGCTCGGCGTTTTTTTTATCATTTTCGAGACTACGGGATATCAAACTGGGGCTCGCTGTACACAAAACTGTTCCCGCAAGGGTTCTGATCTGCTATCTGTTCAAATTACTCTTTGCAGTATAGACCGAAGAAAGCTATGTTATACTTAAGTAAATCTTGCAAACAAAACTCCCAAAAGAACATAAAATAGAAGGCACAGAGTACAGAGTACTTTGCGTGTAATGGTAGAACGTACTGAGCGCAGTTTTCAACACCTTGAGCGGTATTGGTATCATAAAGCTCGGGTTTCAGCAAAACAGCACATCTCACTTCCCTCGACCAGTCAGCATCAAACACAAGAATGTCCTTGTTAAGCTCACATTTGAGGTTGAAGACCAACGTGATGTCCTTAGCAGTTTCTCGGAGGTAATCAAGGGCCTTCCAGCTAATATGAAAGTTGATATTCGTGAGGTGTTTGAAACTCATTCGTCTGAAACCGATATGTCTACCTTTATCATTCTGTACATGTTGTGGGAAGCCTGGGTGCTCTGGACGCAGCTTGTTTATTTGGAGGTCATTGGTATTACGGATGGTCCTTCTCTGCTCCACCAACCAGCACAAGTACCTGCTCTGTCCCATCCCCGGTGACAATATGCCTTCGTTAGAGAATTCTCCATGAAAGAACGACGGTGAAGGACAAGAGTATGAAGCAGTGTCTGCCGCGAACCAGAATAAGGAAACTCCAGGCACCGAATCATACCCCCGTACTATTCTGAACATTGTTCTTGATTTGAACATTGGACCATTGCCATTCCTAGTAAAGAATCTAGTATCCCATAGATAGAGAATCATAAACTTGAATTGAATATGTACAGGTCGCATAAGAGAATCATTCACATTTAGACAAAAATCTACATCCTCACCTCCTCACCATACCACGAACCCTGATCAACTCCTCCCGACTCAACTTTTCAACAACCTCCGCAGCTTCCCCGCCCCTCCTCACCTCATCCCACTCATCCTCATCCATACTCATAACAAGCGTCATCTGCACAACCCGAGCGAATACTTCACGGTGTTTATACCGCCCTGGCGCACCAGCCACATATCCAACCTCAACCGCAGCACCGACCAGACCCGCAATATCGCGCTCCAGCCTAGCTGCGCCAAGAGCATTGATACGGGAATGGTATGAGTACAACCTCTTCTCCAGCAGGCGGGACAGATACGAGACCGTCACGCCGAGAACGCGGTCGAAGGCCGTTGGGGTCAGGATGCGGGCGTGTGGGGTCATGAGTTCGCTCCAGGAGGTTGTGAAACGGGGTTTGACGAGCTCGCGGTCGTCGAAGTCAGCTGTTGGTTCCGGGGTGTATTCGATATCGCGGAAGACGTCTGCAAGGACTGGGCGCAGACGTGGTTTGATGACATTGTTGAAGATGACCTGGATGCCGTCGTTGAGGAGTTCGGTGATTTTGCTTTCGAAGCTTGTGGCGAGGGAGTGCAGAGTTGCGTAGACTTTTGTTGCCGAGCTTGGGGAGGGGAATATGTTGAGGAGGTGGGGGGTTGGTTCGCCGGGTTGGTCTGGGAGAGACTTGGAGCCGGTGTTGTTTTGGACGATGCGGCGAATGTAGTCGATTGCTATGTCTAGGTTGTTGATCTGGACAAGGAAGGCGATTGTGGTTTGTTCCGGGGGTTGGCCTCCTTGGATGGCGCGTGGATAGCATTCGTCACGCATCTTGCGCTGGGTCATGCCTATGAAGTCTGAGCCCAGAACCCGGGAGATGGTTGGGACGACATTAGTCACCACCGCTTCTTGTGAAGTTGAGATGGTTTGTTGGATGACTTTGTTGACGATGTACATGATGTCGTCGACGGCTGATGTGATGTGAGGTGGGTCGGCTTTCAGTGGTCGTTGCATGTTCAGGGTAAGACCTGAAGGGGACTCGTCCAATTGGAACGCCTTTTCGACAGAGCGCCGGAAGAAGAACGTTGTCATAGCATTGAAGGGCGAAACTAGACGGTCGTTGATCTTATGCGTCAGGGGTGACTCCTGGAGGAAGCCTGGGAGTGCAAATCTCTTCTCGTCGTCATCATCCGAAGTCTGCGATATGGTTAGATTTGAGCAAATGGAGCAGAATGATATACTAACATTGCAAGTATCAGTCAAGAAGCGACAGTACAGCGACCAGCGGCCTAGCATGATGGCCATTTCATTCAAAATGCCATCAATCTCTTTCATGTCCACTCCCTCTTCCTCAGTTGCGCCGGCCCCCGCAGCAGCTGACTGGGAGTGAGGTTGGCCGGGTCGCTGAGTGGGCAGGAAGCTCTGAACCAAGAATGTGAAAGCATAGAATTTGATATCCATCAGTTTGCGGTCGACGTGACGCTCATCACCCCACGTATCAAGGATGATCCCGCCCTGTACATCAGCTTCAATTTGGAGACGTTCAATAACGGGTCCCATCTTCCGTAGTCCATAGTGATGTTCAACGAGTCCTCCATGACCATCGATAATCTGTGCAATATGTTCGAACAACTTTGTAAGAGCATTGGCATAAAAGAAGCCATCTTTGGCCTGAGCACCGCCAGCAGCCCCGTTGAGATTGGCGCGAGCTTTCGCTGCCACACCTTGGCAAACATACCGGCCATAAAGGTCGAGTCCAACCTCGGATCGGCCAATAAGAGGAAACAGTTTGAAGAAGCGGGTGATTTTGGCCCCGTCATTTTCCTTCACGGCCTTCTCAAATTCACGCAAAAACAGACCACACAGTGACTCTGCCGCATTGTCTAGGGTCACGCTTGGAGGATCAGGCACGTCGGCAGTAGGGACCATTTCAGCTGCAAAGGCTCCATTCAAAACAGTGTCTGGAATTTGCGCTGCACGGTGGAGGTAGGTAGCCGCCTTCTCCCAATCCTGAGGTGCGCCCATAGACCCCGACACGCCCAATGCACATGCCTTGAGCTCTGCCACCTGCTCCACAACTTCTAGTGTAGCTTTCACTCGAGCTTGTTCCAGGTCCAGGCGACGGACAGCACTGGAGATCCGGTCGGCGGTGCCAGCGGCCTCGGAGAGCATGCCATGGCTGATGGATCGGGTTGTGCTGGCGTGGGACCCAATGTTGGCGCGCATCAGATCCAACCGACCCAGCTCCCTGGAGAGGTCTTTCTGGGATGTTACTAGGGCATCGAGGCGGGCGGTTACGGAGGCTTCTTGGGTGTGGAGGTGGGACAGAGTGGCTTTGATTTCTGCGACGGAGCTGGCATTGAAGATGTCTGGGGTGTTTGTAGTGTCTGTGTCTCCATTTATCGGAGTGGATGACCCAGAAGCATCCAGGGGTTCTGGGACATGTCCGTTGGCCATTCTGGATGCTATTGGAGGCTACAGTCTGTTGATGCCACCAACACACCAGGTGTCCGAGGGCGGTGAGCGGAGCTTCACTTCAGCAGGAGCGAAATGTGCTACAAAGTCGCGACGTTTGATGAAGTTGCTTTTTTTTTTACTTTTTTTTTTTCTCTGACTAGGCAACCTCTGAGATTTGCTGTGCTCTTACTTCTTCAAAGGCACATCCAAAGCAGTTATCCAACGTCATTCTTTGTGAGACTATCAAAGACTTTGGATCTTCTCCGACCTTTAAAAACGGGCAAGACCCGCATAAAATCGGAACATACTTTTGTTTCACCACTGCATTTCACAAGATGGGCAACGAAGAGTCAACCATGGTGGATGATTCCATCGCGCCCTCTGTGCTGGAGGCGCGTAGCATCGAGGCTGTGGCTCAATACATTGAAGAGCATGATGTGAAGAAAGTGGTGGTGATGGTATGCAGATATCCATCGCGTCCGAGCGCAGAAAGCTAATGACTATACAGGTGGGAGCGGGCATCAGCACTTCAGCAGGTATCCCGGACTTCCGTTCTCCGGATACAGGCATTTACGCCAATCTGGCCTTCCTAGACCTGCCCGAGCCAGAGGCGGTCTTCGATATTGGATTTTTCCGCCGGAACCCCAAGCCATTCTACGCCCTGGCGCATGAGTTATATCCCGGTCGCTATCGCCCAACTATCGTGCATTCATTTATCAGGTTGCTCCACGAGAAGGGGATGCTTCTGAAGCATTTTACGCAGAACATTGATTGTCTCGAGCGCCAGGCTGGTGTGCCAGGCGATAAAATCATCGAGGCTCATGGCAGCTTTGCTTCGCAGCGCTGCATTGACTGCAAGGAGACTTACCCGGACGAAGAGATGCATGCAATGGTGTCCAAGGGCGAGGTTCCCCGTTGCCACCACTGTAACGGACTAGTCAAACCCGACATTGTATTCTTCGGCGAAGCTCTACCTTCGTCCTTCTTCGATAGCCGTGATCTCCCCGCAGAGGCGGACCTTTGCATTGTGATGGGAACCAGTCTCCAGGTGCAGCCGTTTGCCAGCCTGCCCTCTATCTGTAGCAATGGAGTGCCTCGCGTGCTTATTAACAAAGAGAAAGTCGGAGGTCTGGGGTCCCGCAAGGACGACGTGCTCCTTCTCGGTGACTGCGATGCCGGAGTACGCCAGTTTGCGAAAGCACTGGGGTGGGAAGAGGAACTTGAGAAGCTGTGGGAGGAGACCAACCCGAACCCTGAGGACCGGGCAGCGGAGACCGCTCCCCCGCAAACCAGGGATGAGCAGCTGCAGCAGGAAGTGGATCGCCTGGCGGAAGAAGTCGACCGAAGCCTGGGGTTGACAGATGCGTACCAGAACAAAGTCCGCGAAAAGCTGGAGTCACACGAGGCACACCGCCAGTCTACGGGTCTGGCCCATGTCTTCCCCCATTTGGCGCGTAAGCTGTCACATTGAGAATTACGATTTCACGAATTTCCTAGCAATAGCGATGATGGCACGACCAAGCGAAAGACCGAAAGATCGAAAGATCGAAAAACCGAAAAAAACCGGATCAACAGAAATCATAGATATCGTCAGATCTACTGTCAAAGATAGTTATGCAAGTCAAATGCCAAGACATATGATCCCCTCTGGTTAAACGCCGATCTTTGAAGTCATACGAGTAGAACAGGAAAATGGGCAATTTCTCCCGAGTTTCACCGTGAATCTCCAGTAATTAAAGGAGGGGCCTAACTCCAGATTTCCCAGACAACTTCTCACTTGACAGAAACTTGACCGCAGCCAAATCAAGCAAAGGGCCGATCGTTTTGGGTTGCCCCACGTCCATATCGTCATTCCCCTCTTACTTTTTTTTCCTTTCTTCTTTACTTCCTCTCACCATCCCCCTTTCTTCATATTAATATACACAATGGTTGGACTCGGTCCTAAGCAGCCACCTTCCCGCAAGGGTGAGAGAAGACCCTCCCTGTCCTACCCGTCATGGTTCTAATGTGATACAGGGTCCATGCATGAGGTGCCTCAAGATCTCCTGGGTCCTATCCAGGAGTTCGAGAAGGCATTCACCGTGGATAAGTCCAAGCTCAAGGAGATCGTGAACCACTTCGTCAAGGAGCTCGAGAAGGGTATGTTGCTGATCCCGCAGCTCCCCGCTCTACGTCAGCGCTAATCAACACAGGCTTGACCGTGGAGGGCGGCAACATTGTGAGCAAACCCCATCCGGTATCAATTGAACATGAACTGACTGTCTTTGATTAGCCTATGAACGTCACTTGGGTGATGGGTTTCCCCGACGGCCATGAACAGGGTACCTACCTCGCCCTGGATATGGGCGGTACCAACTTGCGTGTCTGCGAGATCACATTGACCGAGGAGAAGGGTGCTTTCGATATCACACAATCCAAGTACAAGATGCCAGATGAGCTGCGCACTGGTACGGCCGAGGAGCTCTGGGAGTACATCGCCGACTGCCTGCAACAGTTCATCGAAACCCACCACCAAGAGAAGAACATCGCCAAGATCCCTCTCGGTTTCACTTTCTCCTACCCCGCCACCCAGGAGTACGTTGACCACGGTATCCTGCAACGCTGGACTAAGGGTTTCGACATTGACGGTGTCGAGGGCAAGGACGTTGTCCCCCCTCTAGAGGAGATCCTGAAGAAGCGGGTATGCAAACTGAAGGGAACAATTCGCACAATCTGAGACTGACATTCAATAGGGCCTTCCCATCAAAGTGGCTGCCCTTATTAACGACACCACTGGTACCCTCATTGCCTCTGCCTACACTGACTCCGCTATGAAGATTGGTTGCATCTTCGGTACCGGTGTCAACGCCGCATACATGGAGAATGTGGGCTCTGTGCCCAAGCTCGCTCACATGAACCTGCCCGCCGACATGCCAGTGGCTATCAACTGCGAATACGGCGCTTTCGATAACGAGCACATTGTTCTTCCCCTCACCAAATACGACGAGATTATTGACCGCGACTCTCCCCGCCCCGGTCAGCAGGCCTTCGAGAAGATGACTGCCGGTCTCTACCTCGGTGAGATCTTCCGTCTCGCCCTGGTCGACTTGATCGACAGCCACCCCGGTCTCATCTTCAAGGGCCAGGATGTTTCCAAGCTGCGCAAGCCTTACCTGCTTGATGCCTCCTTCCTCGCCAACATCGAGGAGGATCCCTTTGAGAACCTTTCCAACACTCTTGACCTCTTCAAGAGCGAACTGAACATCCAAACCACCGAAGCTGAGCGTGTTCTGGCCCGCCGTCTCTCTGAGCTGATCGGAACCCGTGCCGCTCGTCTCTCTGCTTGTGGTGTTGCTGCCATCTGCACCAAGAAGAACATTGACTCCTGTCACGTCGGTGCTGACGGCTCCGTCTTCACCAAGTACCCCCACTTCAAGGCACGTGGCGCCAAGGCCCTGCAAGAGATTCTTGACTGGCCCGCCAACGTGACTGACAAGGTCGACATCCTGGCTGCCGAGGATGGTTCCGGTGTCGGTGCCGCTCTGATTGCCGCTTTGACCCTCAAGCGTGTTAAGGCCGGCAACCTGGCTGGTATCCGTAACATGGATGACATGAAGACTCTTCTTTAAGCAGGCCGTTCTGCTTTATCTTAAGCCACTTTCATGCTAAGTGTTAGCAGCAAAAAGCCCCCCGAAGGTCAAAGCAAGTTGCTGGGGGGTACGATTTTTGAATGTTTGAATTATGTCATGATCTAGCTGAAGGTTTCGACTCACGAATTATCGATTCTATATGTTTGATTTTCCGACTGTATAGAAGAGTCCTATATACGAAAAGAGATCAATGAAGAGCGGGCTACTGTCCCCGAAAGCACTGAATGTAGCCCTAACCAGAATGTAGACGATACCTACATTGACTCGCACTAAGATATCAGACTATTAAAAATGGAATGAAAACCAACACCATCCAAAGATCTAAACCCCCGAATCCATCTGCTCAATATTAAATGCCTCATCATAAGCATTCCAAGAAGCGCAATTCTCTTTCAACCCACCAAAATCAATCAACGGTTCAATCTCACTCTCCCGCTCTAAGAACTGCAACGCAAACCCTTCATCCGTATGCCATCCAATATGACAATGCATAAGCCAAGCCCCTGGATTATCAGTCTCAAACGCAATAAGCAAAAACCCATTCCCAACCAACATGGCCGTATCCCTACGCGGCGGATTCGCAGTATGCACAACCCCATCCCACGGATTCGATCCCTGCGCCAAAACAAAGAAATCATGCCCGTGTAAATGAATCGGGTGCGCAACAGGGATACTCGTATTAATCATGAGATAAACCCACTCATGCGGACGAGGAAGTTCAATAACACCACTGGAAACAGTGAAATTGGGCGTGTTCTCGTTGTTGTGGAGTTGGAGGAGAGTCGGGTCTTCCCAGAGGACTTGCATCGTTGTGCTGTTGAGATACCAGCGGAAGAGGTTGGCGGAGTTGCGGCCTACTGTTACGTCGGTCATGTCGCTCCAGTCTGCTGCGGAGACGGTCTTGGGGACTTGGGGGATGAGACTGCTTGCTGGTTCGTCGATGCAGCTGTCGTTGAAGGTGAAGGGGTTTGTGGTTGGTGTTCGTGGTGTGTTGCCGTAGTACATTATTCCTCTTATGTTGTCTGGACTGGCGTTTTCGGAACATGCTTCTTGGGGAATGGCGCGGATCCAGAATGAGTCGGAGATTCGTCGTTGGTTGGCTGTTATTATTACGTCGTAGCGTTGGCCTGTTTTTGTTAGGGCTTGTTTTTTTTTAAATAGGAATTGGTAGGAAAGATCTAGTACGAACCCATTCCGATGTTGATATACTCTGCCTGGAAAGGCTTGATGGGCACGAAATCCATGCCGATGACTGTCATGGTATGGTTGTCGATCATGAATTTCCAGTGAGTATCAATGGCAGAGTTGACGATTCGTAGTCGATACGACGATCCTGAATTGACCTTCATCTGGAAATGTTTGCCTGTAGCATTGGTGCCGTTACCAAAGACATTAGTTCCATTGATGAGACCGGTGTCCATTATGGGAGGACCCTCAGTCTGAGCAACGATGGAAAGCTCATCAACCGTCTGGTGCGACCAATCAGTCAAGAACAAGCTGCCCTTGTCAATGTCATAGTTTCCAGTTGCAGGGCCATTGATGATGATTCCACCAAAGACACCCTGCCAAGCTTGCAGGCCAATGTGAGAGTGGTACCAAGAAGAACCATATTGCTCAGCGCGCCACTTGTAGGTGATAGTTGAGCCAGGCGCAGTGGGGCACTGGGTAATAGAGACAACACCATCATTTCCATTGGTATAGTTCTGTCTGATGCCGTGCCAGTGAATGCTAGTCCCATTTTTGGATACTTTCAGATTGTTCGCAACGTGTATGACGACCCAGTCGCCCCAGTCTGCGAAAATGGTCGGGCCAGGGATGGTGCCGTTGATGGTCATCACTGAACGGCTGAAGCCATCTGGTGCCAAATTGAGATCCTCAAGGCTGAGCCAGTACTCGCGAGTCACACCAGTGTTGGGCACAGTCTTCGTATAGTCTGTGTTCACATCGTAGTTGCACCACTTGGATCTGGTTCTAGCTGTATTGCCAGAGCACGGTGTTCCTGTTGGCTTGTGGATCTTGGTGGTTGTCTTGGTGCTGGTAGACTTCGTGTGTGTTGGATGTAACTTAGTGGTAGTGATTGTTGTTTTGGTTTTTGTTATGTGCCTGTGGTTTGCAGCCTCAACCTCATCTTGTGGAAAGGCTGCAGCAGTGGCACACAGACTCAATGCCAAAACGAGGAGGCTGGGGAGTCTCATGGCTGCTATATAACCAATAGGACAACTTGAGGGCTGTGTGCGAATAGGTATATACTCGATATAGATAGTGTTCAACGCTTCCAGCCTAGTACAAAGCAAGCAAAGCTCAATGCATATCAAATAACGAATGTGGGTTGTTGACGATTGAAGCCAAGAGATATGTCCTCTACTTAAATCATAACCCCCTCAGAAAGGCCCGTAGAGCACGGCTCAAGTGGACTTTTTGGCCGGACGAACTAATCCACGTGCTGCATTTCACGAGGTTTCCTGCATCTGGACCTTGCCAGGATATGCCGGGTATCTTTGCAGACTTCATTGAAGAAAACAATGACTCCGACATACATGATCCCGCGGACGAATAGCTGTGTGAAGGAGTCTCCTTCCAGCTCGGGTGCTGAGGCTATGGGCTCATCCTTGGACATGCGACTAAGCCGCCATGTTCAGCTCAACGTACAGTTCAGACAATAACCATTCAGCGTGTTGGAATACGCTCGGCTCAGAATACTTCCTAGATGCGCGATTGGCCGGTGATGGCTTTGTATATTGACCTCGCAAGGTCTAACTGTTTCAGGAACCGATTAATATCCGGGATATTGCTTTTTCTTCGTATCCATGATCGCCAGTAGTCTGGATTCCCGACAAGTGATAGGGCTGTGCGTCTCATGCCATCGATACAGCGATCAATCGAGCCAATGGCGGAGGCTTAAGAGAGTCGGGTGCATGGGTCTCACTCGACCGCAGTCAGATTGGCTTGCCTTAGGGTTAAGCTCCCCGAGACGCCACTGCCCGGTTTTGGTGCTGGGCAATTCCAATCTCAGCGATATACGAGCTTTCGGTAAGCCCCTCGTGTGCAAGGTACAGTGTCATTCGTAACGTCGTATATGGCATGGTTTCTTCTTTCAGGGTGTCAAATGGTTTTCTAGAATCGGTAAGCTGTAAGAAAGCATCTCCAGGTTGACGTAATTCCTGCATCGTGAATGGATCTCCATCTGAGTACCGGGGGTTGGAGTAGTTCAGATCGGAACTTAGAAAGTACAGATGGTGGACACAGCCAGGCCCCTAATGGCTGTGACAAGGGGTGTTAGTGCATTGCCCGTGTGATCCTGGTAATGGTTGCAAGATACGTACCCCCGTCAGCTCGTACCAGGCTAAATTAGAATGATGGCTGGGGGTATACATAAAGGGGAGAAATGAGAATCAGCAATCACAATATCTGTTTAATTGGGGCGGTGGTTCCCAGCGCTCACGCCTCTAATTGTATCTGATCACATTTACTTGCAACTATTGATATCTCGTTCACTATACCCTCTGTGCCCCCTTCTTAGTCTAAAATTCTCCTTCATATTCGTGACCTCCCAGTCAAGAACTGCTCGGATTGTCTTAATCAACATCTATTGCAAAATGCGATCACTTTTGGTGCCTCTACTCCTGGCCCTCGGGATAGCCTCTGCGAATCCACTTAGGGCGCGGCAAACGACCGCCCCCTTCAAGATATATGCATACGGCAAGGATATTAGTGGATTGCCAGTTTTTTACAGAAATGGTACTTTCAGCCCATTTTCCTGACGCGACATAATCTGACCATCAATCTGACCATAGGTGCTGCTGAGCTTGCCGATACCACCAAGATCGATGTATCTACAATGACCACTGTCCAGTGTAAAGTCCATCCCATTTGAAAACAAGTATCAAGAGGATCATCTAACTACTTCCCAGTTGCTTATTCCACCGACTCATCAAACACTTGGATCGCATCTCCAGACTCCACTCAGCGCTCTGCCCCATTCTCGGCCGACGTGCTGTGCCTAAACCAAGGCACTGCGTCGGCAAACCCGGTCAGCTTCAGTGGGAATTCCGACGTGCAGCGCTCGAACAAGCTAAGCAACGTGTGGTCCCTGTACGGCAGTTATGTGCTGGTCACACTAGACAAGGTCAACTTTTACGCCAAACCGACGGGCACAGATGGCGTGTACTCGCTGCTTTGGAGTACCTCCGCTGAAGAGATGAAAGATACCATCCCGCTAACTCTGCGGACTATGGCGCCGGCGACAGTGTCTGTGCTCAATTGAGCTAAACCGATGGCAGTTGACGGTGTAATGAAGCTAAGAATGCGGAGAATAGCTGTGCAGTGAGGGGTCTGTGGTAGGGCGTGCAGTAGTTCGATCTTGGCTCTGCATCTCTGTGTTGGCGGAGTTATGTTGCCGAGAATGCGGCTCGGCTCTGCCTTCCTTTGCTTGTTGGGTATACATTAGGATGTGCTTTTGGATGGGTATTTCTATTCTTAAGTTGCTTGCTTGTGTCAATGCTGATTGCGATGTGGGGAAGTCTTTGTCTCTGTCGCCACTGGTTATCAAGGACTACACCTATGGCCATGATGTTGGTCTTCAATGCTACCACTGTAGGTGCACATAACATTGAATGCTTTTGAGCAATGAGGGGCAAAGGGCAGAATATTATTCCAAACGAAAACTGAAGCACCAAGTACGTAGATACAACAGGGTAATCTCGCAGAAGAAACGCCCATGGCTGGACCTCAGGAAAAGAAGGAAGCCCAACAAAATATTAGCAAAGTGTTGGTAACCCAGGGACGAAAACCGGATGAAACGGAATAAAATAGCATAATGAACGGACTAGACAAGGTAAATAACCCATAAAAGCAAGGCACAGATGGCCAGATCGGATGGAGGAAAAAACGACTTGATGCAAAACAAGCATTGATATCAAAAGACATAGAACTCCCCTTTCTCCCAAACCCATTTAACGCCAGACTGTAAACGAAGAAGAAAAAAAAATCATCAAAGTGCTCCTTGAAAAAACACCGGATCTTCCTTGCCCATCCATCGGTAAACTGATATCACAATAATCCATTGCTTGAAAAAAAAAAGGTAAGAAAAGAGAAAAGAGGGAGGAAAGCAAATTTCTGTAACCCCCAGCTGTACCGGATCATCATCGAATGACCCTAACTAAGACTTCGGACTTAAACGCGTGTCGATCGTTTCCGTAAACCAAATTCTTGTTCTTGGATCTCTCGTATCAAACGAAGGCTTTCCTCGTCACCGACTTCCTCCCCCGTCAACTGCTGGGTATGTTTGTGTTGACGCGGGGATAGTGACGTGGGAGCATGACGATGGAAGTGCTTCTCATACATTGGAGAGCTCTTTTTCGCATGCGAAGACGAGGGTCGCGATGAAGGTTTTCTCGTCGATGGTGGTGGGGGTGTTCTCTTCCGCACGCCAATGGCAGATGGTGCATGTGCCGCCGGCTTTGGAGCCCGAGTCACAATTGGTTCAGGTACAAATCGGTCGACGTGCCGGGGCTGACGAGACGAGTGCCGCGAACTGGAGTTGGGCGTGTTTAGAGCTGCCCAAACTTCTCCTTCCACGGATTGTACAGCCTCGCCCTCTTGGACCACATCCATCTCGTCGGCCAGCGACGTGGGCGGTGACACCAGGGATGTGTCTGGCTTAGATGAAGACACAGGCACGGCGTCCAAATCCTTCGCATCCATGGACTCGGGCTGGAATGTAGGAGGTGAGACGTAAAGAGCTTCACTCTGAAGTGCATCGCCTTCTTCTGGCAGATGCTTGCTGGAGTCAACATTCATGATCGGTTCGTGACCAAAAGGCTCCATCAACCCAGACTGGGGCATCTGTTCATCTCCATCACCATGATTGAAGAAAACCGCTGGCTTCGTCATGGGCGATGTACTCTCCTGCTTTGTTTTCTTTGCCGTGGCAGGAGAGCCCTCCTCGTCAGCAGGACGCGCCCGCTTTGCAGAGGCATTTGCACGGGGTTTAGAGCGCTCCTGGGCTTTGATCGGATCTATTCGGCCATATTCGTCATGTATGCAGCGACGCTGTGTGTATGTTAGTAAAAGTGGAGAATGGGGAAAAAGCAATATAATGGGAAATCACATACCTTGCTTTTCCGACAATCATCACACGCCTTGCTGCGCCCTTTCTTCCCACCATTGGCACCATCCGGACTTAAATCAATCAAACGATTGGCAGCTGCCGTTGAGTTGCCCATGACTGCTGACTGGAATCTCGCAGAGCTCTCAAACCGGTCAAGATCCATGAGTTGACCATTGCTCGGGAAACCTGTTTGAGATGCAATCGCCGCCAATGAATTCAACGCAGAAACTGCATCCTGGGCTAAAGAAGAGGGCGTGCTTACGCCTGAGCCAGGCGTGAAAGCATTGACTGCCACTTGTCCATTGAGCACCAGATCACCAGGTTCATCCTTGTGTCGGCATCGAATACGTCGTTTACGACACGCGTCACATGCCACTCGTTTTGGACCAAGGCCTGAGCTTCGTTGGACAACTCGAGGCTTGGGAGTGGTGATTTCTTTGGTAGCGGAGTCTTGAAGGGGGTTGAAAGGTGCTGGAGTCGCATTTCCGTCGGGCTGTCCTTGAACGAGGCTGCTGTGCTGAGGAATTGGTGTTGCGGGGGGTTCTTCCGAGGGCCAATGAACTGCTTGTCTTTCCGCGTAGGTACGCTGATTGTCGGCGTTACGTTCGGATCGACGACTGGGCCGCCCCGCAGACTTCTTTTCCACAAGAGACACCTTGGGGTTGCTTTCAATGACACCTGGCCGAGTCCACATGGGAGACCTCTCGTTACCACGCTTCCAAGCCACCCAGATTCCAAATTTCCTGATGACATCTACGGGATCACCGGTGCCTTTGGGGATGGAACGCCTGACCGCGTTTCGAGTTTCGATGGAGATGTTCCCATCAACGGTGTATCCCCCAGCAATGAGTGCCGTCCGCAATAGATACCTTGTCAATTCTGGAAGGCCTTCTAGCTCAGCTTGTGAATAGAAACGTGCGTTGTGAAGATGATGTCCTCGAGGCTCTTGATTGACACGCTCTCCAAATTCGTAATAGATCGGATATTGGCGGTGGAAGCGATAGTGATCATCCTGCATGAAGGCTTCCAGGACGTTTTGTGGGACGGGGTCATCCTCCAGATACTTCAAGGCTGTATACCACTGGATCTTCTGGAAAAACGGGTATCTGAACTTCTTCGGAACCTTGGTATCCTTTTCAATGTTGAGCACCTTGATCTGCATGCCGTAGTTCAACTTGGTAAGGAAGTTACCACCGATGACAAGACTGTTCTTTGGGGTCCACACTGCATGAATCCAGCCGGACGGGATAAGCATGGTATCACCCTCAGAAAGATCAACGCGATAACACTCCTTTGTCTGATTACCAAGGAAGATTGAATCCTGAGCGGGGGAGTTGCACCACTCTTCGTACTTTTTGAGGTGCTTATCTTTGGGGGGAATGAAGAAAAAGGTCTTCTTGCCCTTCAGGATATGGTAGTATACCGAAGACCCGCCGAAGTCGATATGGAAATCGGTGTAACAATCGGCAACCGACATCAGACAGTAGAATTGAACCTTAGGGTAGTCACCAACGGCCTTTAATTCTTCTGGCCACACGGCATCTTGTAAATCCAGGTCACGTACAACCTTTGGCCGGCGGATGAGTCTGCCCAGCTTGCTTTGCGAGACTTCCAAACTGATGACGTTTCTGACAGGCTTATCCGGTTCGGTGCTCTCGTAATAATCGGCCCATTTTTGCATGTTCCATCTCTTGTCTTCTCCTTGTTGGGATTTCACATCGATCACCTCAACCCTTTCTTCCAGTCCATAAAGCTCTGCCACAGCACGCACCGTAAGGCCTTGAGGGATGACCATACCCAGGAGATCCTGGCCACAGTCAACAGCATCTTCGACCTGAGGCTCATGCTCCGGAAGATGCTCAAGAAGTTCATCAAACATTTCTTGAGAGGGGGCTTCCTGGACCAAAGTTTCGAGCTCGGAATTTTCTTCTCGTTGATGAATTGGCTCGCTGGTGTTCCAGCAGGCAGGAATGACAATGGGCTCGGTCCATCCATTACCACGCTCGAAATATTCCGCGGTGACCAGTTCTGGTTTCATTCGCGGGAACTTTTCTGGTTGAAATCGAATCTTGCCTTGGCGAATAGGCTCTAGATAGTGGTGCTCAAGCGAATCACTGGCAGCCTTGACGACACCTTGGTTGAGACCAGCGTAGTCGATAGCCGTGCGCGCCCTGGAGGACTTCCGCACAAAGGTAGTTTGACCGTACGTCGTTCGACATAGCCGGCAAATGTACTTGTCAATTGTGCGAATCTCCCGATCCGTCTTGAAGCCGGCACAGAGGATATGGAACCATCGGTTGCATCCGTCGCAGTTGATCCATGTATCTTCATCTTGCTCCTCGCTGTCGGCCGGGATTCGCACCAGATGACATCCTGCGCAGCTTGCTAAGTTGGTGTCGCTTTCCTCTGATTCTGTTTGTGGCGGAAAATTTGATGTTTGGTGTAGAAAATGTGGATCCGAAGAAGTGGCGGAGGGCTGAACTTCGAGGGCTGTAGTATTGGTTGCATCTACTGAAGGATACCAGGCGGTGTTTTCGTTTTCATCCTCCCACACAATAGGCGGCAGGGTTCCAGCACTAGTCGTTGGGCGGACTCCTCGAATCACAGGACGGGATAGGAAGGCTGACCCGTCGGAGCGAGAGCGCATACGAGAGGTAGGGATGTCATCGGGGTTGTGGGTTGATTTTGCGTCGCCGTGATCCGCATGTCCACCAGCCGAGAGTCCCACTTGAGATTGACGCATCACGTCGTCCACATAGTGATTGAAGGACTCGTCGATGCTGACTCTTTTTGCGTGATTGCCGGGTAAGAAATTAGTTGGCCGTGCAAAATTGAGTAGGAGCTCCGCATCAGTCGTCATGCTTTCCAGCCCGGCAGGTCGAGCAATTTCTGTGGGCATTCCTGGCCGCGTGCGGTAGGGCGACGGATCTCTCACCGACCGGGCTCGTTTGGCAGGACGCTCAATCTCTGCGGAATCATAGGGAAAGAGAGGGATTGAAGATCGAGGACCCGGAGAGGACGGGTTTGGAGGGAGTGGTGCGAATGTAGGGCTGGTTGCGAGTGCGATTGTCGCAAGCGTGTCAATGGTTGAATTTGAGCGGCCATGCCCCGATCGTTGGTGTGAGCCATTTTCGGCGACATGTCGATTGTGAATTGACGGGCGTTGGTCGTGATCAAGACTAGTAGCTCGAGGGGGTCCGCGAGCGATCCAGGATGAGGAAATATCCGTGGCGGTGGATGGAGTGATGGGTTCGACGGCGCGTAGCGGAGGGGACGGAGTACGGTACTGAGGTGGGCGACCGCCGATGGGGCTCGCGAACGATGCCGCGCTCATCATTTTCGCAACCCAGAAGAGGGTATATTATAGAATATTGAGGACGAAAGGTCGGAGGTGCGAAAAGTTGCGCTTGCGGCAGGTGGGTGCAAAGCGGGGATGCTGGACCACACGGGCTAGCGAGAGGCCGGCGCAGGCGACGGGAATGTCATTCCTGGCAAAAGAGCATGCGCACAGTGGACCGCGGTAATATGATGGAGGTTTGATGAAGGATTGAGGGCAGGGTGACTGGTCGACGGGGGTCGCGGAGCGCGATGCGTTGAGGGGGTCTGTATCGAGCGGCGGGAGGACAAAGGCGCCGAGAGTCGCGCCGCAACTTGCGGGCAGGTAGGAAAGTGAATCGAGGAGGATCCAGCAGCCAGGGATCAATACCTGTCAACCGGATGAAAACCGAGGGAAATGCGAATGGATGAAGCGCTGAGCAAGATGAGCGCGGAGTGGTGAAGGGGAAAGCGGGAGTAGCAAGCAACTTCGAAGGTAGTATGTGTACGGGTACGGAGTACAGCGGTCTACAACGTTTCAATAAAATTCCCCCGAATTCCTCAGTTCATTTTTCTCTGAAGCTCTATTCTGCCAATCTCTAGATGCGCTGGCATTTACTTGGGTTGCTCCCTACTCAATCTGGAGAAAGACATGCGCATGGCAAAGAGAAGATCACGAACTCGAGCATCAATACGGTAGTCCATAGAGGCCAACCCGTCCTTTCGACATTTCCTATTCCGTACAGAGTGTACGGTAATTACCCGTTTAAAGTTACGGAGTATACTACTACTACTACTACTATAAGGTGATTATTGAGAAGGGACTGATGCATCGACACCCTCGCGGATAGTATGAGGCAGCAGAAAAGATACAAAACCCGATAAGCTAGCACAAATGATTGGGGGTGTCAACAGAAGAATCCAGTCAAGAAATTATCAGTATCACCCACATCTGACTGGAAGGTCAAGATCTCAAAAGGTATGCTCAAGTGACAGAGTGAAGAGTTTGGTATCACCAGCGAGGGGCCGGTCATTGTGTAATGCAATATATCCTCATACTATCAGCTTCATTCATCTTCGTTTTTTATAGTTTCAACCCCTTTTTACTCTTTTCTTTCATCTCGAGGACGAGGGTACATTGTGCATCCGACACTGTCACCTGACACACTGGTACGGACCACAGCTTCACCACACCAAATGCCGTCAGATACGATACATACAATACACCCGTCAAATTACAGCTAAGCCCAGACAAACCAAGCGCGGCGCCAAGAAACCTCGTGGATGTTCTTGCGCCTTGCTCTCCAACTTCTGCTTCTTCGTTAATTCAACCTGCAATCGATACCTTGCGTATCTTTTAACTCAACACTCTCATTCAACATCCCCTCGACTCTCTCACCTCTGAGAATGAGCCGAAAGCTCGCCCCCGAAGCCAATCGGTACGTGGAATCACTTTTTCCATGCCCCTCTCCCCGATTGTCGGCACTCGACCATCCGGCCATCCACTGGATGGGGATCGAGTGCTTAGAGGCAGTCTTTTAATCCTTATCTCTGATGGCTAATTGCTTTTTTTTCTAGGATTCTCTTCGTCAAGAACCTCAAGTACGTACTTAGTCGCTCGCAGCTTTGCCCGGGCTCGGTCCCCGGAGTTTCGGCCTCGCATATCCTCATTTGAAAACAACGGACAAATTGCTGACGTCCTTTTGCAGCTACAACGTAACAGCGGAACAACTTTTCGACCTCTTTGGCAAATTTGGCGGAATTCGGTAAGAGCCTTCTATAGCTCGTTTCAGAACTCACTCTGACGATGTTCTACCTGCAGTCAAATTCGCCAGGGAATTGCGAACAACTCCAAAGGAACCGCATTCGTCGTCTACGAAGATGTGCACGACGCCAAACAGGCATGCGACAAGCTAAATGGATTCAACTTCCAGAACAGATACTTGGTCGGTACGTATCTGCACCTGAAACATGAGAGTCGAGCCCCCCAAAAGCAGGTTAACTGACCTGTTTGTGATATAGTTCTGTATCACCAGCCAGAGAAGATGGCCCGCACGAAAGAGGACCTCTCGGAGAGGCAAGATAACTTAGAACGGCTCAAACAGCAACACGGGATAGAATGATGTGACGACTTCCTCCTTCTCATGATGGCCCCTGCTAGCATATGGCCGCGCACGGTGTTGCGACGGCTCTACTATTCAATCACGGCTTGGTTGAGGGGTTTCCGGCGTTTTTATTCCCTGGGGTTTTTTCTCATTTCAGAGGGTTTGGTAGTGGGCGAGGCTGGCTCTGGTCGTCAGAAATTGACCCAGATATGATCGTGCGACACGTCCCGCGAGATTTGATTTCTTCTTCTGTCTATTCTATTTAACCATTACTACTATTACTTCCGTCAATCCGACCCTCCACTTTGCTCCACTCACCTTTCTTGTGGCACGGTCAGATCTGGAAATCAATTCCGAGCTTGACTTTAGTCTCTCTTGGAGGTATGGCGCGTGGACGTCCAGCCAGAGCTTTGGGCCTGCGACTCAATCCAGGTCTACAGGTCGACAAGACAAGGTTTAGCGCATTGCTGGAGCAGTACCCACCTTCATGCAGACGATCAGAACCTTGGAGGGTCGAGTGCGTCAATCACGCTGTCGTATGCCCAAGCTATATACCTTGAATACCTAGCCTAGTAGCTCGATGCCGAAGTAGAGAATGTCAATGTGCCAAGACACGGACCCTTAAAATAGAGAAGTGAATATCAGCCTTGCCGATCCCGCTGCGGGGGGACCCTGACACCGCCCCAGGCGCAGCATTGGAAGGCCTTGGACTCCCACATTGAAAATTCAATTCAGACCCTGGAGAACATTTTTGATCTTGAAGAGAAACCCAGTTCTCTGTGTGTCTGACCTTCACGGGTGGTTATATGCCCCATACACGCGAGGTACACCTGACCCTACTTCCATGTCACGCGTATGACGTTCCAGCCGCCTCCGCCTTTGATAAGCTTTGCCCGCCTTCGAACCACCTCGACTCATCGCTCATCGCACCTATCCCTTCTGAATAGCCTCGATCTAGTGCTGGTACCGCTAGGAAAATGATCGACGACGTGGCCGCGTCTTTGGCCTCGATAACAACAACCACCCTTGTCGCTGCCAGCGGTCTCGGCTCATATTCTGGCATGGCGCTCCCAACACCTTCAGGCTCACATACACTGTACCATCATGGTTCATCTTCTTCAGCCCCAGCGCAAGATCCTAATGGAGATGATGGGGGAGAATGCAAGTTGCTCGGTCCGTTCTCTGTATTCGTGCAGATTGCCCTTGGTGGGCTCGCGCTCTTATCACTCGTTTTCAAAAGGTGGAGAGAGCGGCCACAGCGCCCCGTGAAGGTGTGGGCTTTCGATGTATCGAAACAAGTTTTCGGATCGAGCATGCTCCACATGCTAAATTTGCTATTGTCGATGTTCTCGGCTGGCCAGCTGGAGATTCGAAATTCATATAAGCCGAACCCATGCTCTTTCTATCTACTCAACCTGGGAATTGATGTGAGTCTTGGGTGCCATAAAAACCCGTATGCTGGAACTGCTAGCTGACCTCTTGTGTAACAGACCACTCTCGGAATTCCTATTCTGATTCTTATGCTTCGCGTGCTTAACTTCTTAGCTTCCTACACTATTCTTGCAAACCCTCCTGAGTCGATCGAGTCAGGAAACTATGGACATCCCCCACGTGCAACATGGTGGCTCAAACAGGCCATCATCTACTTTATGGGATTGCTCGGCATGAAGATATGCGTCTTCTTCTTGATTCAACTATTGCCTTTCATCGTGAAGATCGGCGACTGGGCTCTACAATGGACAGAAGGAAACACCGCCGTCCAAATCTTCTTTGTGATGCTTCTCTTCCCAGTCATCATGAACGCTATTCAGTACTATATCATCGATATATTCATCAAGAAACCGGTCTCTCAATACACCACAGAAGATGCCAACGACGATTCTGCCACAGAAGACGACGCCCATCGCCGGGAGGCTCTCCTTGACGGCCTGGATGCGTCTTATTCATCTGACTCAGATGATGAAACTCCCGGAAAACCTCAAATCGCTCATTCCCATCCGAAAGCCGCAACTGCTCTCCGCGAATCAGAACAGCTGCTTCCGGAGGATCACTCTCCCGTTCCTCCATATGAACCTCCTAGCTCGAGTAGCAGCCATGACGAGCCTGATTCCAAGGCTCGTCCTTCTCGTTAACCTTGATACTTTGACTGGACTTTGGCGCTTGGACATTTGATCTTCTCTCTTAGGTAGATATTTTGATGACCTGAATGTGTATACGATTATCGCTCACGCTGTTGACCCTTTTTTCTTTCCACATATTGCATATCTAAATCAAGAGCAATGTTCACAGCAGATGTCTCCAGGTGATTCCCTCACTAATATTTGAATCCCTGGTTAAAGCTCGAAGACTGAGCACGGCACTTGGACGCAATTCTGTAGGAAACATTAAGGAAGAACAAAGCATTGGAAGATAGTGCAGAAAAGAGAACAAAAACAGGTTTATATAAAAAACTGATATGGAGTAGAATTCATGAGGTTACTGAGCGAGTACTCCGAATTTCGTCTTCGACCTCGTGAAGTAGTGATCTGTTAATTCTGTGCGAGTACCTAGGTATAGCCGGACCCCTACGAAACTCACTTCCTCCCTTCCAAGGTTCAATGCACCACATGCTCCGTGACTTCAAACGAACAACACCAAGGCACCAGCCCATTCAACACTTATCTCTCGACTTTTTCTATGATCAAACAATATGCTGTTACGCGATTCAGAATGCGAGGCATCAAACAAGACCGTGTACAATTGACGCCCCTGATGATACCAAAATCTCCCGATTTTGACGTCAAAGATTCTCAATTCTTCAGAAAGTTCACCAAGTTGCCCACACCGGAAGAAGTACGCTCGCAGGCCAAAGCCCAACATCTCGCAGGAGTCTGCCCAGACGATAGAAAAACCTTCTCGATAACCGGCCCTCATGTGCGACCACCACCTGTGATATTCAAGGATCTGGGACTGTTTGTTAAATGGGGAAGCGCTGCGAGAATTTCAGAGGGTCAGTGCCTCTATGCTCTCGGCCAGGTCCTCAAAGATCATGTCCCGGTTCCGGAGATATACGGATGGCGGGAGGATGGCGGCCAAACTTTCATTTATATGGAGTATTTGCATGCGCAGACTCTGGAGCAAGTGTGGGACAAGCTGGAACCTGATGACCGTATTTCGATCTGTTGTGAGCTCCGGACAATCTTCAGCAACCTTCGCTACCTTGAACAGAAGCCGGCAGAATCATTCATAGGTACGATGCTCTCAACGGCCTCTGCATTTCCTGAACTGCACCCATAACTCGCTCTCCACGTATAGGTAACATTGCACAAGCTCCTCTATATGACAGAGCATTCCACGCCGAATCCATGCCCGAAGCAGGGCCGTTCAATACCGTCCAGGAATTCCATGACTGTTTCACTTTCCTACATCGAAAACCAATGCCAGATCCATATTCTGTCCCAATCGAACCCTTCCGTCGGGACCTGCCTGATGATAGTGAAATTAAATTTACGCATGGCGATCTCCACCGGAGCAACGTCTTGATAACATGCTCTGAGCCTTATCATGTTCTTGCAATCATCGATTGGGAACAGTCAGGTTGGCTACCTGTGTACTGGGAGGCCAGAAAGGCGCAGTATACTGCTAACAGGAATGACGAATGGTCAAAAAAATATTTGCCAATGATTTTGTGTCAGTATACCAGCACTTGGGATCCGTGGGACTACTACACGACGGCTATGGGATGTTGAGATAAAGACAGCGTTTCATTACTCCGGCTTTTATTGATCTCTTTGCGTGAAATGTGATTGAAGTATGAACTACGTAGGTACGGAGGGTGGAATAGTGTCCACTGGTACTATGACTTGAGCCAAGATTCTCACCGCTGGACCTACCGCCCTATTCTGCCGGTTCTGGAAAAATCAAAGAAGAAAAATATTCTAGCTCCGCCCGAGAAATTGCGGCTACAATTGGATTAGTTCCTGCCAATATCTCTTTGGTGGTCTGATTCGAACGCTCTGTTGCCAATACCGAATATACACATTACCGCACGACATGCCCAACGTTGGGTTAAAAGAAAAGTCCAAGCGGACGACCGCGCGGTCTCCGTTCGAGAACGATGCAGCCAATGCCCGCCCAGAAGACTCCGATGTCGAGATGGGCGACGAGACTAGTTCGGACGAGGAAGATGCGCCCGAAAAGGACGAGGCGGAGTTGAAGCTTGAGCGCATGCTCTTTGGCGACGATGAGGGGTTCATGGGCGCATTGAAAAAGCAACAAGATCGCGAAGCTGGAATGGCTCTCACTCTGAACAGTGATGAAAGCGACGCCGAGGCAGAGTCCGAGGGTGAGGCTGAAGATCTGGCTGGCATGGCCGACTCCGACGTATGCAATCCTTGTCTTGTCTTCATTACCCGTTCACGACCTAACATAGTTCGCTTGATATAGCTCTTCTTCCTCGACTCAGGTGCTCCTCCCACCACGGACTTACTTCCCGAGGCGGAAACCCCTTCGGATGACGAGGACAACGGACAAGATGGAGAGGCCGCGGTGTGGTACGACAGTGACGATGACCGTCTGGCAGTCTCGCTAGCAAGCCAAGCCAAACTGCGCAAACTGCGCGATACCGAAGCTGAGGATGTGGTCAGCGGCAAGGAATATATTCGACGACTGCGCAAACAATTCACCCGCCTACACCCCACGCCCGAATGGGCAACCCTGGAGCAGAAGCGCCGTAAGACTGACTCTGACGACGAGCAAGAAATTGACTCCGATGACGAGAACGAGCATCTCACCATGCAGCCTCTGGCCAAGCTTCTCCAGAACGCCTCGGACCTCACTCGGATAGAAGACAACTCGCGCTCTGCAAAGCGCAAGTTGCGCCAGGAAGTTATCGATATCCAGAGAGTCAAGGATGTCGGCAAAGCGCAACCCTCCTCTGTCGACTCCCTCAACTTCCACCCGCATTACCCTCTCCTGCTTTCCTCTGGTCCTGCATCAACTCTCTTCATGCACCATATCTCTCCCTCCGCACCCGCTCCTAACCCTCTCCTCACTTCCCTGCACATCAAGCGCACTCCCATCCACACTTCAGCATTTGCCCCGCCGACAGGAAACAAGATCTTCGCCTCAGGCCGTAGGCGCTATTTCCACATCTGGGACATGGACACCGGCAAGATCGACAAGGTCAACGGCTCCGCTGACAGAAAAGAAGAGCAGAAGTCCATGGAACGCTTCAAGCTCTCTCCCTGCGGCCGCTTCGTTGGTCTCATCGGTACATCCCGCAAGGGTGGTGGTTTGATCAACGTTCTTGACGCCAACACTGCACAATGGATCTCTCAAGTCCGCGTCGACGGCCGAGGTGGTGTCGCCGATTTCGCGTGGTGGTCCGACGGCGAGGGAATGACCGTCGCCTCTAAGAACGGAGAAGTCTCCGAGTGGGACGGACGTGTTGGGCGCATTATCGCCCGCTGGGTCGATGCCGGTGCTGTCGGTACGACTGTTCTCAGCTTGGGTGGACGGTCCGGTCGTACCCAGCTTGGTGGTGATCGCTGGATCGCGATCGGTTCCTCTAGCGGTATCGTTAACATTTACGATCGCCGCGAGTGGGCCGCTGCGTACGCTAAAGCTTCTGCTGCTGATAAGGAGTCCTCGGCTCAGGCTGGTATCCCACGCAGCCCTACGCCTGTGCGTGTTTTGGATCAACTCACCACTCCTATCAGCCACTTGGTGTTTGCGCCTGATGGACAGATGATGGTTATGGCGAGTCGCTGGAAGCGTGATGCTCTGCGTCTTGGTATGTCTTTGTGGTTCCTGGCCCTATCTTGCTCTTTGCTAACTATTGCTCTTAGTCCATCTTCCTACCTGCACAGTGTTCCGTAACTGGCCCACTTCTAACACACCGCTTGGCCGAATTTCCTCCGTGGCAATCTCGCCAAACTCGGAGCAGTTGGCAGTCGGTAATGAGCAAGGTAACATCCGCATGTGGGAGATTCGAGGATAGGTTATATATTCCAAACAAAATATTCAATTCTCTTGTTATTAAGTATCCAACGCTTCAAATTTGGAACAGTGATTTAGTCACTGCTCTTGATATTTCTACCTACGCATCGTGAACATGGTGAACCCCATTCGGAACTTGAGCTACGAATCAGTTCTGACGGATTGAAGTGTCGACTGCCTTGACCAACCAGTACGAACAACACATAATTACATCCGGGTGGTATTCTGAAAATGAAAGAGAATGGTCAGTCATATATCATTGCAAGGCCAAAATTTGATTTTCTGCCCAAAGTTGGAAGGCTTCTAAGTAGCAAAACAAACACGCAGAGCGCCCAGACGAGGAGAGGTATAAAGCAAGATAGATAACATGTCAGCTGCGTCAATCAAATCAAGGTCGTGGTATCATTCGTAAGGAAGGTCTATACTGCTAGCTTTTTGGTTCAAGCGTGTTCAGTAACAGGGGTATATGGGGTAAATAGGAAGAAGATTGTGGAGAATCCAAGATGTCAGCAGACAGTCCTGAACATAGTGTGAAGATCGGGGTGGGGTATAGGTTGATGGATGGTGAGAAGGGGTGGAAACAGAAGACAGAGGGAAAAGGCTATTCTCCAGGTCCACTGGATGCCCAGCGTTGAGGTCGCTTCCCTTGTTCAATGTAGTTTTTGATAACACAAGGAGCGCGATCAGGACCCTGGCAAACCTTGTGGCGATTGAGATGTTTGAACTTCGGGCCAAGAGGCCCGTTAACGTAGTGATACTGGCCAGCGAATCGGTACTGGCGTTCATCGCCCAGTGGGTAGAACTTGTCGCCCCATTTGCCCTTGAAATGGAACCATTCAGTCGGGGCAGATGGGTTTAGGGTTGAGGCGCGCAGGTTTTGACTCTCAAAGTCATATGTGTAAGTTTGTGAGTTGAGTAGAGGATCCCACAATGGGCCACGATCTGTGACATCGTGCAGCAGTCCCCAAGGCAAAATGTACTCATGTATCCCGGTTGTGGCGTACATGGCGTGGCTGCCCTCGGCAGAGTATATCACGGGCTTGGCGGAGGTTGTTAGCTTAACTATACTGTTCACTCGGAGGTTAGCGACTCACTCGTTGACCTATCTTCTCAACCGCCTCGTAGCTATACGCCTCTCCACCTTGGTGGGCGCTGAAGAACAGCGCTTTCGGGACACCGTCGTGGAATCGCATCAGACAATGCTCCCAATCACCGACATGGTTTCCGAATCGGACATTGATGACAGTGTTGCCGAGATTGAAGCTGTAGAAGTAGAACCAGTATGCGTCTATGATTCCATTGCCTTTGTCCATCACTACCAAAATCGCCGGCGCATCACTTCGCCCACCCTGGCCATCATCGTGGATCTTTTGCCCACCATATCGCTTGCGCAGCTCTTCCTTGAGTATTTCCTGTGCCTGCTCATATTCACTGGGTCTTGGCTCGGGGGCAGTAATGGCTTCTTGTTGCAATTTGCGGAAGTCATACCACTTCGCACGATTCTCTTCGGTATCGCCGGGGATATCGCCATCCACTCGACCGTCCCAGTCCGCCCATGACTCTTTCATGGGGTTTGCTCCACCTTGTGGGATGTTTCTTTCACCTTCCAGCCAAGGTGGGCGCTTCTGCACATCATCATTGCTGGTCAAAAAGACAGACCTGCCTCTTTCCCACTGATTCAAAGGATCCAAGTCATTCAGCGTTGGATGGTCCCATTCAGCTTGAATGGGAGTGTAATTGAGCATGGGAGTGGTGTGATACAAGTGTTCGGCGATATCCCCGGGCCAGAATTGTTCGCCAGAATAAAGGTGGACGAGTGGGGCATAGTTCAGCACATAGTCGGGGATCTGCCGCCGAGCCCGCTCTTCGGCATCCCACTCGGCGTCGCTAGCCCCGCTAAGCCAAAAGGACCGCCAGGGTTCTTCTGGCTCCGCAGTTTGTGCATCTGCCCACTGTGTTGGGTCTCGTTCGCCAAATTTACCCTGTGCGATATGTAGATGTGCCGCACCACAGACACCGAGCCATCGGCAGGACTTGCGGTCGAACCACGAGCGCGAGGTCGCAATCCAAGACCGCTCCTCCCGATCCTCCACACACCAGACAAAAGCGTTCGGTCTGACTATGTGGATGATGCTGTTGATGGATACATATGCAATCAGGGTCGAGAGAACGGCAATGGTTGCCTTGGACTTGCGGGTCATCTGCTGAAGCGAATTCGCATAGATTGTCAAGGGGGAAGACCGTGGTGGCTCATAGACCTTCAGCTCAGGAGCTGATACAGATGCCCGATCAATGCAATGGGAGTCAAGTAGGGCTGCTGCCGTTGGGCAGTCCCCAGGGTCTATAGTGGGACGAGAGATAACGAGCGGGATAAGAAGGGCACACAACAGTACCGCGGGGTCACCTATATAAACACCGAGATCATTGTTAGCGAGATCCCGGCTTTCCGTGTCTTAGTCTCCACCGAAAAGAAGAAAAAAAATTGTGAAAAACGAATGGGAACAACAAGGGCAAAATGGATCTCAAACTAGTCAGAGTCCGGGAGCCAGCGGAAACGCTGAGAAATACATGGCCAAGGCGGATGGAGATCGCCACACGCCCCGAGCCATTGCAGTAGGCTTATCCGTCCAGAGCCGGAAGACGGGATAGACTTACGAAGAAAGGGCCCCATGTTGCGGTGAAGAGAGCCAAGTGGGTTAGAGCTGTAAGGCTGAAGGGTTGGCCAAACTCCACTGTACCACTATGTAGAGAGAGACCAAGACCAAGGAAGTTAAGGTAAGGATCTTAAGAAAAATAAGAAAATTCGGGGATTACTACAGCAGAATAGAGCCTGTAAGATCAACGGCATAATTAACCCGATTTCGCCACCCCTACTGAGCTTGTTGTGATATTCGTCTCGTATACTTGGAGTGCCTGGACCGAGAGGGGAAACCACTCACCGCCCTGGGAATTGCCCGTTATCTTATCTTTCGCTTTTCTTCTCACTGAAGGATCTCGACTCTCACTCGCTTTTAAGATGGATATGGCTACTTCGGACTCCGATGGTGAATATGAGTATGAATATGGTCCAGAAACAGAGGTGAGTAGCTTCTGGTGGTCTCGGGGTTTCCCCCTTGCTAATTGACGTCAATCATTAGACCTTCTACCTCAACCTGGACCTAACCGCCCACCACGGTGCAGTACGTCCACCGCGTCGTCGCAAGGACCCTGCAGTTTCCTTTGATACCCCTCAAATGTCCCGGCATAATGGCGGTATAGATCGTCCGAGCGAAGCTTTCGGTCCAATCCAGAGCACCGAGAGAGGTGGTTACTCAAACAACGAGCGAATCCAGGTCCTCGGTCTCCACACGTGCAACCCAATCGTCTCGTATCAAAATCAAATGTTCTCCTGCTCGTGGGCCGATCAGATCGGCACCGAGTTAGTCTTTTCAAGTCCAAATACAGCACCAGAGCCCGCCAACCAACCCGAGCCATTGCATCGCGGGCCCTCCTTCGAGCTTGTGGCCGCTAACAGCGTGAAGATCCTTGGTCGCAAAGCACACCTCACCTCGAGTTCTGGAAAGAGACTGGCCCCAACTACTGAAGCGGGGACTCCAGCGACAAACCCTCTTTTCAACACCACCTCTCAGGAACCTGCGCAAACGGGCGTGCCCCGGCGTCCGGCCGCACCCTCGTACCAAGCACAGTTCCTCAATCAACTGCAGGACTTGAAAGCCTCCAGAGGAGAGTCAGACACCGTCCGCATGGTCATGGGTGGCAGGCGAGCTGGAAATGGCGCGGATAGCTTTGACCGGCAAGGTTGGGAAAGGACTGAGGCAAGCCTTGCGAAACTCCGCCTACTCCAGGAGCAAGCAGCAAGCGGGGATGTAGAGGCTCAGATGAAACTTGAAATCATGGCTCAGGAAATCCACCCCGGATTTGACTCTGATTCTGAATACGATTGGGATAGTGACGACCTTCCATGAAGGTGGAGACCATGCGGGCGTTCCGTGCCGAACTAGATCATCGGTCTCGACCCCGTGCTTTCAAGCCGAATCTTCCGGCGTGACCAGGCCCGCCGGCTCTCGGGAATTCAATGGTGTCAACTAGCCATGATTTCATAGCCGACTTCTGTCACGTGGAAGTGAGCCGCATACCCGGCACCGAGGACCGGCACTATGGAGATGATATCGATACTATCCTGAAACAATCCTTGGACTATACTGGATTCTCCTAACCACAGGGATTCATTTCCCTTGCTGTCTTGGTTTCTTATCAGCTCAACCTGGCAGCCGGAATACCCAACACAGCAATGCCGTCGACTCCCAAAGCCGAAAAATCACCGGGTTTAAGGTGCCCCACAGGGTTCAATCACGACACCAATTGGACATCGAAAAAACATGCCAAACGAACCTTGATCCTCCGATTCACCGGGTAACGTCATGGTGCAAACCCAATGCCAGGATGATGTCCTTGTTATTCAACCCCAACAAATGTATCATGATACCATCCAGGATCTGCGTGCAACATAGACAGTTTCATTGGGAGCCAATTGTAACGTGTGTTCTGTACTTCCCCTTTCAGCGTGTGTGACTTCTGTAAGAAGAATAAAGCAGAACTGTACTACCTAGTTGATACTCCTTCCACGAGGCGAGTGACGTCGTGATCGACATGTCCTCACATGCAGCTAACACATCGTGATATTCATGAATATTTCTTTATTATGTACATAATTTGTACTACTAAGTATACAGTACCTCGCCAGTTCAGGGAGAGGAAGTCCTGTTCTACAAAGGTAAATACGACAGTGAGTCACCATCACAGAATAGACCCATTTCCCCGAGGCTAGATGCAGCTATTGAAATACGGTCACTAATAATGAAGCACGGAGCACACGAAACGTAATCTCCTCGTCTACAATGCTCTATCGAGTCGGAGTAGAGAATCTACAGTATTGCCATGATTTATATCAATAAATGTAAAATTGATTGAACCAGTCCAGGAAAAACAAGTATAACACCGTCATTCCAGACTTTTTGAGATAGACCCTTCCGACCTTCCGAAAGGAGGTCCTAAAATTGAAATCCACGCCGCAATGCACACGCTAAATCCAACAGGCGACAAATAGTAAAAGAGCAAACAAGTGGCAAAAAACGCATCAGGCTGGGAACATTGCAATATCGAAAACATTAAAGGGGCAGAACGATGGCTCTAGCTTGCAGAGTACATGAAGTTGGGTCCCGCCAGCGATTATCGAAATATCGTAGTGTTGATACAGGACCTGATAGCAGATCCAAGGATAAAGAGGCGAGACTCGGGGTTGAAAGCGAGACAAGTTACTCCAAACACAGACTGGGGACGTCGTCGTAGGAGCCCTTAGCCTTGAAGGCGACAGGTGATGGTGGGGGCGCAGGAGGCATGCCGTCGATGAGGGTTGAGCGGGTCTTCTCGGCCTTCTGGGTGGAGGCTGTCATGATTGCGCGGGAGATGTCCTGAGACATGGTGAAGGAAGGAGGCATAACGGGGGTTGCAGTCTTGGTTGAGACAGTGGCCATTGTGTTTGGTTTATGTTCGAGGAGAAGAGATGTTATATCGAGATAATAATGTGGAAGAAGATTCACAACTGGTGAGAATAGGTGTGGAAGTCGAAAGGATGAGAGGTTGGAAGGTCGTTGTTTTTATAGATGCACAAAAGTACGAGGAAGATGTGATCGAGTACCTCGGTTGAAAAAGGGTGTGTTTGACGTATGTTTTCTTGGGACTTTGATTTCACTGACAAGTTAGCTTTTGCTGTGCAAAATGCTTGTGCTTTGTACTCTGATCTGGCATATGCTTATTCCTATAGATGGAGCCTGCGGTTCCGGGGTTGCCCGAGGACCCGGGTTCGGTGGATCGGATCGGAGAGAGCAATGGGGTGTGGCAAGTACTGGCGGATAAATACTCACATAGAAACAAGAGATTGGTCGAGAGAATCTGTGATAAAGTATGTTGGTGTGGATTATTTGGGTAGGTTGTTGTAGAAGTAGTCAAGCCGGCGGGAATAACAAAATATGTGTTGTGTTCAGATGATTATGGCAGTGTTGTCCAGGTATTTAACGACTGAAGACAACTAGCGAATGGCGATAGCAAAGCTGTTGCAAATGCTCAGTATGTATGATAGTAGAAATATACAATCAAGGTGAATAGACAAAAGCAGAAATGAGACGAAACGGCGGCTGGATTGCACGGTAGTTATATCTCAGTCAGAAAATAATAAACACCAAAAAAAAAGACGAGATGAGACAACGATAATAATTAATTCTATTTTTTGAAAAAGAAAAAAAAAAAAAAAAAAAAAAAAATACACGAAAAAAACGAGAGAAAAAAATACCGCAAGGAAAAACAACAACAAACAAAAAAAAAACCAGA